>CM075191.1:25441041-25776041 GCA_037577475.1 Chaunax sp. Z400 | reverse complement strand
CTGTTGTGCAGTATCCAAGTCACTTTATGTACAGACAGCTAATTTTTCTATTTTTCATCTCTTACTGTTACTCGTGCCTTTTTTACTTTGTGTGTTTTTCTTTATTTTGTGATGGAGCCAGTTCTGCTGTGTATCTGTCTGGTGGATAGCTGATAGACAAAGTTCATCCTTCAAATCTTGAATCTTGAATCTTGTTTACATCAGATTTGTGTGTATAGATTTGTGTATGTGTCTGTGTGTGTGTGTGTTTCTTATCTTAGCAGCATGATATAGTTCCTGTGCGGATTTAATACCTCCGGCCCCTTCAAACAAAAACACAAACACACTCACATATATGCGCACACACACACACACACACACACACACACACTGGGACTCAGCAGGAGCCTCATTTAATGAAGGTAACCTCCCTGTTTAGGCACCGAGGCAGAGGTGAGGGGTTAAACCTCAGGGATGTCCAAAAACAAGAGCCGAGAAAAGGGAGAGAGAGAACGGAAATAGCATGGAAAGGGAAAGGTTGAATGGAGAGGAAGCCAACGAAGGATATAAGGAGAAAGAGAGGGAGAGTGGTGGGTGGGACGTCTACCAAACAATTTAACTAAAGATAAAATAGAATCAGGTGCCTTGGCGCCAAACGGAGGAAGAAAATCCACTCTTAAGTCCCAGAGAAGTCAATTTCCTAGTCAGGGTAAAGTTCACCCTCCCTCTGTGGTGGTCTCAGTGATGAATAGGGTGGTCTCCTGCACTTTCTTAAGAGCCCCAAAACGAACCCAAACTGACAATCACATGAGTATGCATGCACTGTGTACGTGTGTGTGCATACTTTATCTTCCTGTAGGTTACAGGGACGGAGGGATGTGAAAAATAGAGTTCAGTGTATCAGAAGATAAATGTTGCTGTAGCCTGGTAACAGAAAATTT
Organism: Chaunax sp. Z400; assembly: GCA_037577475.1. Taxonomy (NCBI): domain Eukaryota; kingdom Metazoa; phylum Chordata; class Actinopteri; order Lophiiformes; family Chaunacidae; genus Chaunax; species Chaunax sp. Z400. The sequence continues at coordinate 25,775,121 of CM075191.1, read as the reverse complement.
GAGACATGCAGGTAAACTAAATAAAAGCGTAATTTATTCTGAAAAATCAGCCAAAGTAAGCCAACAAATACAGAATATGGGAGGAATCTGTGAAGCCAATAGAAGGGAGTGAATGATAAAAAATGTGCTGAATGTGTGTGGCGCTGTAAAGACAAGGAAAAGGAAACTAAAGCCAAAGTGCAAAGGTGTGTGTGTGGAGGTGAGGAGATCTCTCCTCCTGATTGGCTGCAGCTTGCCTTATATGCATGGAGCACGCCGGCCCAGGTGTGTCTTACTGTCACTGATCAAGCTTTTAATTGGTCTGCAGGCCTAGAGAGACGTAGCATAGTCACAGCAGTCACACAGTGTGTACATCAAACACTTTATTGTGGTGTTTACAGCTGCTACATTACTATAATTGCTGCAGAGATGTGAGATGTAGGTTCCCAAGTGCACATGTTGGACACGCAAACCCTCCCAGACTAGTGTAAAGCTGACTGTGTGTGTTGCTCACAGTGTTTACTGATTCCCACATCTGATAGGCATGATGTAGATTGTAAGTTACAGTTGTGTGTGTGTGTGTGTGTGTGTGTGTGTGTGTGTGTGTGTGTGTGTGTGTGTGTGTGTGTGTGTGTGTGTGGTGGGGTTATGGATCGATTTCAGAGAGTTCATTTGTTTTATTGGCGTTCCAGCAGTTTAAGGAGTGCAGCTGTTTTCCAGACTCCTCTGGTCCTTCGGACCGGCCACTGTGTGTGTTTGTGTGTGTGTTTGTAGGTGTTAGTGCATGGAGAGAAGTACATGTGTGTTTGTGTTGTGTGTGTAAAACAGCAAAGGTGAAGCATCTTTTTCGTTGCCCGTGTTTAAAGTCTTACGTCTGGATCTCGCTGATTGATCTCAGCATCAGAGATGAAGAATTTACAAAGATCAAAGAATTAAAGTTTTTCTTTTTTTTATTAAATAATTAAATAAAGAGATGAAGAAATTAAACACGACGTGAACTTTCTCTCTGTGTGTGTGTGTTGTGGGGAGGTTTTTGTTTTATTTATTCTTTTCTCAGAAAGTAATTTGAATTCTCTACATATAGCCAGTGAATACATTTTAACAGCTGCTTTGCTCCTCATATTTCCCAGAGCCAAAGTTGACGTCTTCAGCTTGTTTGCCTCGTCTGACCTGCAGTCCAAAACCCAAAGATACTGAAGTACAGATTCAAAACAAAGAAAAGTGGCAAATTCAGATTCATTTGAGAGTCTGGAACCAATAAAGATATTAAATTACATTTTAGATTCATCATAAATTGTAATGCTTAAATATAATTAGACAGGAGCAATGTTATTATATACATTTTAATTATATTATATATGTTATATACAGGGCAATAACCCTGTACAATAACTCACTCCTCTCTAACAGATGATCCACTTAGCACAATAATAACTTTGCACATGTTTTTGCACTATATTTATCCATCTACCTCATTGCATGTGTGTGTGTGTGTGTGTGTGTGTGTGTGTGTGTGTGTGTGTGTGTGTGTGTGTGTGTGTGTATTTCAACCTGCCGCTGTAACAAGAGAATTTCCCAATTTATCTTATATACATATTAGACTTATATCTAAAACTAAAGTTTAAAGAGCAGTTTCGTCAGATTAGGAATTCGATCTGTGAATTCAGTCTATAGCCACTGAGTGAACTGCAGAGGCCCAAAAACAAAACGGGTTTCAAAAAATATTTAGAGCCCAATTGCCCCGTTGTTTGAATAAATTACTTCCATACTAGAGTCACTAACGAGATTCTGGACTGCAAAACAAATAAAAATTTAAAAGGTATTTCAGGGATAATGCTTACAGCTGTATTCTCTCCTTCCACGAAATCGAAGTTTTAATCATTTAATTGTTCTCCTGGAGCCAAAACAAACTTTTGAATGTGGTATTCATGAATGCAAAAGAGTCACATACAACTGCAGCAGCATCGTAACATCTTGCTCCTATATCCAAAAGGATAGATGCATATTTTCTATTGAAACTGGGAGACAAAATATACGTAAATGTGAGTGTGTGGCTCTACATTTAATTTACCAGTCAGCATGGTGAGGTTTTTCTCCAGTACCACTGCTAACATCTGTTCCTCTGCTAATAAGCTACGGTTAATAGATAACATTTGTTTTCACTGTGTCTTTGGCCCCCCTGCTGTCTCAGCTGCCAATCAAAGACAGGACCAACCCCTCCACAGGTTTGGAGGCTAAAAAGGAATGAACTTTATAATGACAAAACTGGACAAGTTTTTTATTTCAACTGGACAATAACGAGAATAATCCTCAAGAACAGGGACAGTCAGTCACCTGGTCTTTTAAATAGCCTAATTTTTCTTTATGTTTGATGACAAATTATTTCCCCAGATGTAGGCATAGAAGCAGCAGGTGGTAAACACAGAGATGGATGATACCTGCTGCACTGATTGCATCATCTCACCCACAGGAATTTGAGGAATGTGGCTGGGCATTAGCTGTTAGCTGATTAGCGTGCTGGAGGTCAAGAGCTGGAAGGTCAATGTGAAAGGTTAAACAGTCTGTCTGGAACTTGGTGGCAGGCGACACACACACACACACACACACACACACACACACACACACAGAAACACACACACACACACACACACAGAAACACACACACACACACACACACAGAAACACACACACACACACACACACACAGAAACACACACACACACACACACACACACACTATCAAGCAGTACGAATTTAGATATCTAAGTGTCTTCTCTCTAGTGTTTCTGATGATATAGCTTTTTAGTGTAATAAATCTGCATCCTCATTTCTCTACTTAACATTATTTATAATAGCGTGTGTGTGTGTGTGTGTGTGTGTGTGTGTGTGTGTGTGTGTGTGTGTGTGTGTGTGTGTGTGTGTGTGTGTGTGTGTGTGTTTGTGTGTGTGTTAACGTGCCTCACACTTCATTCCACGTAACTGCACCTACGCGTGTGTGTCCTTCACTGATTCAAGTTGCTATACCAACCAGTGAAAGCACGTCTTTGACACAGCAGCAGGCAGTGGATTTAGTTCATGTTAGACACCTGTTCATGTGTTGGAGTGTATTTATGTGCTTGTATGAGTGAAGATGAACGTGAACACATATGACTGCAGTAAATTTAGTGCAGCTTTTTTTTCTTTTTTCTTTTTTTTCTTTTTCAAGCCGCAGTTTAGTTGAAGTGGGTTAAAATGAAATCTCTCCATACCCCAGAGCTCATACTCGCACACACGGGCATCCATCATTCACTCCTTAAAAGCAGAAAATGGGGGTTGGCAGGGGTGAGGGAGAGATGAGTGGGAGTGATAAGAGGAAGAGCAGAAAGCACCATGGGAAGCGGAGGTCACTAGTGCCCCCTACAGGTTGTTAAAGCCTTTATAGCCTCCTGTACCTGAGCTGGATGGATGTTCAAAGCAGACAATCAAATTGGCTCTAGATGCGTGGATTCTTGTCAGTGCAAATGTTTTTGTGTCACTGAGAGATGAATGGAGACAGCTGATGATGTTTGGCAGCGGAGTGCGTGGAACTCAATTTTGCAGAAGATTGTTCTGGCTCTGAGGTCTGCATTTTGGTGATTGCATCAAGTACTTGTGCTGCAAAGCAAGTGGTTGTGTGACAGCTTGGCTTAACTTTCTGCAACCATGTTTCTCTTTCTCCCCTCTCCTCTACACCTCTGTCTCTGTGCAGTGATCTCAGCGAGAACCAGATTCAGGGAGTTCCAAGGAAAGCCTTTAGGGGAGCTGTGGAGATCAAGAACCTGTAAGTAGCACCTCTGGCAATACTGTCCATGCACAGTACATATGAGTGTGTGTCTGTGTGCACATTTACCTTTCGTATTTTTTCTTTTTTTTCCTTTTTTGCAAATGTGCAAAGCCCCCATGTGCCTATGCATCAATATTTCATTGTGTTAAATGTCATGTGCCTCCTGCTTGCTGTATTGACCGGCACTGCTGCTCATTAGCAGCTGTGTGTGTGTGTGTGTGTGTGTGTGTGTGCGCGTGTGTGTCTGTGTGTGGCATCATGTGGCATTTCCGTTGTTTTACCTCAGTCAGTTATAATGATTAAAGATAATTGTCGGTCATTTTGTAGCTAAAGTAATTGTCCAACAGTAATTCTAGATATATGGATTTTTTTTTCAACTATTTCACTGCATCCTGTTTTGTTTTTTTCCACATCACATTTTTTAAATGTCTTGCAATTATTGTAAAAGCACAGGGCTGTGTGTGTGTTTGTGTGAATTAGCATGGCAGTGACAGCACATGATTTACTGTCCTTATGTCTTAATTAAATTGTCTCAGCAAAGCAATTGAGAAAAGGGGGGGAGAGAGAGAGAGAGAGGACAGAGGAAAGAGAAGTGCATACAAATTAGACGTCAGATAGAAGAGAGGAGGAAGCGGGAGTGGATATAGAGATTAATATGTTGAGAAATACATCCACAAAGAACAATTAGCTCAGGAGACAGAACTTATTCAAAAGGGAAAATGGGTGAGTGTGAGGGAGGACAGGGAGAGGTTGTTGAGGTACCCGGGGGGAGGTGATTTTTTTGCATTTTCTGCTACCTGGCTTGAATTTTACCTGAAGATGCAACGTAAGAAACTTTTACATCTTACCACAGCTTCCTTTTTTCTTTCTTTCTTCTGCATGTGTGTGTGTCTGTGTGTGTGTGTGTGTGTGTGTGTGTGTGTGTGTGTGTGTGTGTGTGTGTGTGTGTGTGTGTGTGTGTGTGTGTGTGTGTGTGTGTGTGTGTGCAGGCAGCTGGACTACAACCACATCAGCTGTATTGAAGATGGAGCTTTCCGAGCTTTACGTGACCTGGAAGTGCTGTGAGTACTTGTTTTATTCAGTCACCCTGCTAATAACAGCAGCGCTTTGGTGAACACTGGGCGCAAGAACACAAACAACAGTGAGACGTAGAGCAGCTAATATCCTGGTAAACCCTTTATCTTGATTTAGTCGATCACCACATCATTAATACCGCTGAACCGACCCTTTGTCTGTCCTAATCTCAGTCTGACTGAGAAAATGATGATATTAATGACAGATGTACATTTTCATCGTATTGTGAGGCAAAAGCAAACGGCAAAGTCAATAAATATTTCAGTTGGGGAGCAAGTATTTAAATCATGCTTAAAAAAACACACTATCATAATTACTGAATTACTTTTACCTCAGAGATGTCATTTTTGATATGTCCAACCTCAGCTCCTATGAAATCTTTTATTTTTTTAATATGATTAATTAATTCCTGAATTGTAAGGGTAAGTATTCTGCTGAAATGCTCATTTTATTAGCTTACTCAAACAACATGATTGTGCCCTTTTAAGTATAATTTATCCCAACATGTATTGATTTGCATCCTGCAGTCCGAATAAGATGAAATGATGACATTTTCCTTTTAATGTTGTTCAGGGAAAACAGTGGATTCAATTAAGTGCAACAGCAGATAAGAGAGCTCTGTGTTTGCCAATTGTTCTTTAGGCCACAAACAAATCTTAGTTTTCAAGGCTTGAATTAATTGAAAGACCATTTCGTTGTTGATTTAATTGTCAGCAGGGTTAGAAATGACACTAATTATATTTGAAACCTAAATTATTCAACGCTGAGTGTATTTTAGGTTATTTGGCAAAATATACTATTTATCAGCTGTTTGCAAAAACAAGTCAAACAAGAACAGTTTAAATAGCTGAATACAACAGATATTACAAGTGCAATTATTACATATTACAAAATGATACCTTTACTGACCACTTCAATCTCAGAATGATTCAACCCTCTATCACAAGTGTCTCTCTTGCTGCTATGACCTGCTGTAAACGTGATGCGTACCCAAACACCAGCTTTTGGCAGCATTCTTTAGGAATCTTAGCCCATTCCTAATGAGCAAAAGGCCTGAAGTTCTGTAATATTCCTGGGTTTATGTGTGGAAACAGCCTTCTTCAAATCCCACCAGAGATTTTCTATGGGATTCGAGTCATGTGAGCGTGACGTGATCCAGGACTTATTTCAAAACCAAGCCTTGGTGGCCTTTTTGGCACGCTTGAGATCCTTTTTGAGTCCTTTTGGAATGTCCCATGATGCCAAAGCTTCATCTTCCTCTCAGATGGCAAGACGTTTCTTCTACGATTTCCTGATACTTGATGAAATCCATCTTACACTTTGACACTTTACCCCCCTCCTTTATTGTATTGTATTTTTTAAATATTATTTCCCCTCCTCCTGCTGTGTTTTTTGTACACTGTGCTGCTGCAATGCTGTAAATTTCCCCACTGTGGGACTAATAAAGGGATATCTTATCTTATCTTATCTTATCTTACCCTCAACACGCTGCAGGTTGTCAGTGCCCAAGGAAGCAAAGCAGCCCCAGAGCATCACAGAGCTACCTCCACACTTTACTGTAACTTGAGTGTTCCTTTCAGAATGTGCTTCATTCTTACTCCTCCAGACATACAGCTGATCCATAGGCCCAAAAAGTTACAGTTTTGTTTCATCGCTCCACAGAACAACATTCCAAACGTTCAGTGGCTTATCTGGATGTTTTTGAGCGAACTGGAGACAACTTTACTTGTGCTTTTTTGGAGCCCTTCTGTAAATTTAAGCCTTAACAGAAAAATACTTTGGGACTCTACTGCTAAAGTAAGTCTATAAAGGTGAACACAGTGTTTTAACAACATCTGATTATGAGGGATGCTGTAGTCAGTAATAGTAGAATTTTGCATTGAACTAAAAGTCTGTTGCACTGAGTCATTCAAACTGTTCTTGTGTGATTTGGTTATTGCAAACAGCTGATTTTGCCATGAAACAGATTGAATAATTCTGCCTCCAGTTGTAAATGACACTTAGCAAAGCATGGAATGGAACTTTTAACTCTGCTAACGAGTCATTTCTCTGTGGGAGACAATGGAAGATAACACAAGTAACTAAAGTTATATAGAAAAACATACAAATCAACCAATACAACAGAACAAAGGCCTAGGTGAAGGTGAAGCTCATGCAGCCGACAACCCTCCATTCAGCACCTGTAAGACTCAAGCAGAAGAGAGCAGCAAGAAAAGACAGAGACGCCTCATTTCTATAGGTGGGGGGGGGGGGGGCATCGCAGTGTTCAACAACCTTGAATGAATGATTGCGACATTGTGTTTGCTTCTCTTTTCACTCCTCAGCACCCTCAACAACAACAACATCAGCCGCCTGTCTGTGGCCAGTTTCAACCACATGCCAAAGCTCAGAACTTTGTAAGTGGCAGCGCTGAGTATTTGTTATACACGACCAGCCGGAGGGGAAGTCTTCCTCTCCTCTGTGCCCTTTTGAACAAATGATTGATTGAGCTGTTCTTGTACTTCTCTCTCTTCCACCCACTTGTTCTTGTCTCCCCCCCCCCCTTCCTTGAAATCTCTTACCACTCCTTCTCTCCCCTTCCACCTGTTCTGGCTACGTGCCCCTTCTCTCATTCCTGTGATCCCAACATACTCCCCAACCCCTTTTGTCCCTCCTCCCTCTCCCTCAATTCTTCCCCCCCAGTCGCCTGCACTCCAACAACCTGCAGTGTGACTGCCATGTGGCCTGGCTGTCGGAGTGGCTGCGACAGCGCCCCCGTCTGGGTCTTTACACGCAATGCATGGCCCCGCCGCACTTGAGGGGGCACAACGTAGCTGAGGTGCAGAAGAAGGAGTTTGTCTGCTCAGGTAGGTCATGTTTACAAATTTAATTTAATTGGTTTGTTTCATGACTGATGTCCGCTTGCCTTTACCGTGGCAAATTCATACTTGCTTTTTCCCCACTGTCCTTTGCTTATGCTATTCAAGATGTAGACGAAGGCAAGTATTCATCTTTCATTGCATGGCTTGGCTTTATCCCCTTGCACTGAAATATGTATTGATCAGCTTCTCTGCAGAGCATTTGGCTTTGAGCACAAGATTAAAAAGAATGCTTTAGGCAAGGTCATGGTCACATTTAGAAGCAATGTTTCTCTAGTACCTGCACACTTTGTTACATGGCTGCTGTCTCATACTTTGATCTTCTTCTCTGGTATCTGTTTGCTTCAGTATCCTCTGCTATTGGGATTTACACCAAGCATAACTGTTTTCCTTGGATAATATTGGCCCTCTGTCTCTGTGTAGGTCACCAGTCGTCATCATCTTCCTCCTGCAGTGTGTTACAGTGCCCAGAGTCCTGCACCTGCAGTAACAACATCGTGGACTGCAGAGGGAAGGGACTGACAGAAATACCGACCAACCTGCCTGAAACAATTACTGAGATGTAAGGCACACATATATAAAGCACACACAGACAACCACAGTACTCCGCATGCATTTACATGGACACACAAACTCCTGCATCTACGTTCAGTGCAGTGATCTTTCTCTTGTTCTTTCGCTGTGCCCCTCTCCATTTTTCTTGTCTCATTCCTCCTTTCTGTTTCACTACTTTTCTTTCTCTCCGTTCTGTGGAATAAAATCATACATCTGTGAAATGAGAAAGCCTGGTCATGCAGCTCTTCCCCTGCTTAAGAAAATAATGAACGGATGAAGGCGAAAGCATTGAAAGATTATCTGAAGGACAAGACAGACATATATTCACCATCAAGAAAAAACTTTTAATCTTTTGTTTAAAACATGTCTATCGAGTACTTGTATCAAGAAAAAGAGGAAGGATTAGAGCTCCTAGTTTTTAAGAGATAAAGATGAGACTTGTTAAGTCACTAAAATGAGGGTTCAAGACAAGACATTGTGGTGCGTTCCATTTACCTCGAAACTCAGGGCTGGGAATGACGTTACACCCGAGTTGGAAGCCGACTTCGGGGGGCCGTTCCAGTTGAAATTTCTGACTGGGAACTCGGAAATTCCGACTTCCCAGTACAACTTGAACGCACCATTGGGCTAGACTCCTATGAGACTTGACTTACATGCCACTCTACTCACAATACTGGAGAGCAAGAACGAACAGTAGACTTGAGACTTGACTTGGGCTTTGACAAAACTTGGAGACCTCACTTGGACTGGAATCGAAAGCTCTCAAAACTTCACTTGCAGGAAAATTACTTTAAAAACAGACACAATCCAACACAGTGCAATGCTCCTTTGTGGTCAGTCACACATTTTAGAGCTGAAGAAAAGACTAGAGTTGAAAAGAACAGAGGAGAACAAATAAACCCAAACTCATTTTAGGGAAATGTTGCACAACGGTTTGTTTGGTTTGCAAGTTATGTTCCGCCGCCTTTCCTGTCGTGGTGACTAAACATGTGAAATGTTTAGAGAACAGTTTGATTCTGTTTCATTTGTCCACTCTCACTCTCCTTCTCTCTCAGTCAAACTAGCACTAAATGGAACACTGCCCAGATAGAAAAGGGTGTGTTTGCTTGTGTGCCTGTGTGTATGTCTGACTGTGCTCATGTGAAAGGGGGCAAAAGTTCAAAGAGATGTGCCAGACTTAGGCAACAGTCGTCAAAGCGCCTTATCTGGAAATGTTCCCCTCAACCAGAGCCCCGGGGAATGAGCAGCAGTCAAGGATACAGCCGAGATAGCGCTGTGATAGGAGAATGTTAATGTCGTTCCTCAATGGTCTGTGTCTATGTTTGGTTCCAGACGACTGGAGCAGAACGCCATCAAGGTGATCCCAGCCGGGGCCTTTTCTCCTTATAAGAAGCTGCGTAGGATGTGAGTAGATGAGGAGATACACGTATTGTGCACCCTGTCAACCACCTACAAAAACTTTGTGTTTCTGTCCTGTTTGTGTGTTGACCTCTTTCTTTCACTTTTCATGTGTCTCTCTCCCACAATGACTTCCTCTCTGTGGTTTTCTTTTTCTTCTGCCCTTTTCCTCAGAGATTTGAGTAACAACCAGATATCAGAGTTAGCCTCGGATGCCTTCCAAGGTCTCCGCTCCCTCAACTCTCTGTGAGTAATGTGTGATATGTTTGTATTTCAGATGCACGAAACACCACAATTTAGCCCTTTGAATCTCATTGAGGATCATCGAACTGTACCAAAGCTGATGTTTATCACAACGTGATTTTGTTTTTGTAGCTTTATCCATCACTTCTGCTATGTTAACATTGTAGGCTTACTCATCAAGTTAATTTATGAGACCTAGGAACACATTAACAATAAAGAAGGATAAGAAACACAAGCACCCAGACAGTCCGACAGTTATTATCTAAACCACCAGTTGGAGGTTAAAAAACAAAAGTGTGTATGTTAGATGAAAGGTGAACGAGGAAGTTGATCTGTATGTTGTTATGTGGATGTTTACTGTGGAATGTTTGGGTAATAACTGACTGTTCCCTGAACCCGTCCTCCAAAAGCAACGGTCCAATTACATCCAGCTCCAGAGTTAGTAGCCAGTCAATCTTAGGATTTCTCTATACACTGCATTTAAAGACCTCAGAGAATGGTGACTTTTCCATCCCCTTCCGAAACACAGGAATGTAAGAACAGATTTTACGACGTTTTTCCTGAAAACCGAGAAGATTTTTCTTTGCATTTTCAGAAAGTTCTGCATTCACACAGCATCGTTTTCGATCCCCCGTACACATAGATTAACAAAAACAATTGAAAACGCTGTAGTCTGTATGCCAAGGCAGTGGTTGGTGGTGCAACTTTTCAAAATCAACACCACAGAATAAGATCATAGTGGTGGTTCAGCAAATCTGAATCGAAGTAGCGTTAATAAACTCAACAGAGTCTGCAGCACAAACAAAACCGGACAGTCCGACCTTGGTTTTTTGTTGTTGTTCTGGCCATAGTAGGTTCAAAACAAAAAGTTTCCGAGAATACAATAATTTGTATAATATGAGCAGGTTTTAAGTTAATAAAGTCACATTCAAGTCTGACAGAAGCTGTGTGGGTGACCTTATATTTCCTATACCGGAAGCTAAAACCACTATATCAAAGTTTAATCTTAATATTAATGGATCATTCCTGCTTTTTATTGGATGGAGAAATGAACCAAAATGGTTTGATAAAATGGTTTAATAAAAACATTTTTGAAAAGAGAGAGAACAACTCAAAAAAGTTATATCCAAACCAAATGTGCCACTATTTCAAACAACAAAACTTTCCCACGTCAAACAAGAATCTGATGCACTTTCATCCAGAGCGGCGGTGCTGCTGGATTCTCTTTTTGGCCTGAATCTCAGGTCAGACCATCTGCTTTGCGTGTGAAGCTTTTGGAAGGAGGATGGACAGAGGAGCCGGAGAGGAAGCGAGAGACGGAGAGTTGTTTCATGAAGCAGTTATATTAAGGTCTCGTCTCTCCAACGTCAATAATTTATAAACGCTGAGTTGCTGAATGGAGGCTTCTGCCACCTCATTACACATTCACCACAGAGAGAATGGGACATACGCGTTCATCGCTGACACACCACATATGGCTTTCACATCAAGCTGCACTGTGTGCTCAGGGTTCGGTTAGGGAGGATGTAAATGAGCCGTCCATTCTGTCGATGCGTGTGTTTGTACGTCGGTATGTTTGCGTGTGGGGGCGTGCGTAACAGTATGTGCTAATGTTTGTGTAAGACATAAACGAGGCATCCACTACCGGCACTGTGCTTCCCAACCTCAGGTCTCTCAGGGACAGCCACTCAGCACTATATATAAAAGAAAAAGCCAATCTGAAACACATGTCTTCAGACTGCCTACATACACACTTCAACTCAGCATGGAGCGTAAAGATGTCTGATAACTGTGTGTGTACACTATGTGTGTGTTCTACTCCTTGACCTGTGTGTGTATTTATAAAAATCTTTTCTATGATAACAGTGCATTACTCACACTGTGAGTTATATCTTTTTTTTTATTGTGACATTTAGATGAAAAGTGTTCATAACTCATCCCACCCTGCTAGTTCTGTGCTGCATTCACAGAATGTTGGCAGAACTGGAGGAAGTGTGAAACCTCCTAATGTAACTTGGGACTTAAAGTTATCTTAAGTCCCATCTTATTCCAAGATGGTTACACACATAATGTGGCTTGTCGTCACACCAGATCAACAGAATAAATTAGTCTTTTTTTTTTATTGTGTTACATATTTGGTGCAACCAGAAAAAAAAATAGATATATTTGCTGTAGATGGAGGCTCCTACCACCTGTCAGATATTCCCAATACTTGTGACTCAGAATTACTTTTTTCTGCACAGACAACACATAATTATTTTTTTTAACAATTTGTCATGAACTCAGCATTCACTGCCAATGATTAATGCGTGTCATTTTTTTTGGAACACTAACAAAATATTAATTTTATGCTTCGTATCCCCTCAGAACTCCTCCTTGTGGAACAGTACTGCCAGTACTTTCTATAAAGTACATGTTAATGTGTTAATATTAATAGTATTACTGGATATTATGTGTGCTTTTATTTATAACTTCTGAATATATTGTTTCTGTTCCACAGAGTACTATATGGAAATAAGATCACGGAGATTTCCAAAGGACTGTTTGAGGGATTGTTTTCTCTGCAGCTATTGTGAGTACACACAAACAGACACACACACACACACACACACAGTTCTAGTTGCAGCTACAATAACATCCACACCTCATTAATATTCTGCTGAAAATTGCTAAAATATTTTCATCGGAGTGGAGACATCATGACTGAGAGCCGTCATCACTGACCTATAACATCTGAAACACTTTGGGAAAATGAAAAGCCTTCATCTCCCATCTCTCTCTCTCTCTCTCTCTCTCTCTCTCTCTATCTCTCGCTCTCTCTTTCTCTCTCATTCTGTCACTTCTTTATTCCAGGTTACTGAATGCTAATAAGATAGGGTGTCTCCGTGTGGATGCATTTCAGGACCTCCACAACCTCAATCTGCTCTCACTATATGACAACAAGCTCCAGACCATAGCCAAGGGGACCTTCTCATCACTAAGAGCCATACAAACACTGTACGTACGCACACACGCAGACACACATAGCTGGATGCACACACAACGAAAAAGAAATTGTGAAACTTTGAGCTGTAGCTGGTAATCATCATTAAAACTGAGCTGCGGAACAAAAATCAACTTTATTTTCAGAATAGCAATGTAGAAAAAAAAATATTATTTTGCATACAGGATTTTTTTTTTGTTCCCACTTTTTAAGTAACGTTTTCAGTTAAAATCAGCAGTAAACAGATTTTTTTTTTCAGAAAATAATATAGAACCTTGGCACAGAATAATAGGGCACAATGTACATAGACATGCATACATACTGAATCAGCAGAAAGAAATAATATAAAAAAGTATGTTAAAGGGGTTTGATACGGTGGCTGAGAGAGCTCAAGGCACTGCAGCGTAAGAAAACACATGCAATGAAATACAATTACACACAACACAGTCAAATATACACAAATGTGCTACAAATACATACAACACAATCAAAGTTACCCGAATGTGCTGCAAATATATACAGCACAACTAAATTTGTGAGGACACTGCAAAATACAAGCACATTACAGAAACACACTGCACTGTGTTGTCTATAGGCCTATTTACAGTGTTTTTTGTGTATTCAGTATTGTGTGCATTTGCAGCAGTTTTCTTACGTTTGGCATTTTTTTGTGGTCACCAAGAGATGAAAATTGTTCAACTTTGGGTGAAACGCGGTGCTCGTCACTGTCACTTTTTACCCAGCTGTCCAATCACAGCGAAGGAGGGGCGGGACCCACATAGATCTGCAGGTCCGTCCTCTCTCCCTCCTTCCTTCAGCCTTCCCTTCATCCAGAACCAGGGCCAGAGCAGGTCCTCTACCTTGTGCAGCCATTTTTACACTCAGTATTTGTTAATAAAACAAACTATCTGCAAAATTAGGTTCTTGCAACACAAATTACTTCCTCAGATATTCCGAATCAGTTTTCAGAAGAGCACCTGGTACTTTCAGCTGGGAAAAAAAAACTTTGGTGGACACAGGCCCTTATTCCAGCAGTACCAGTTCCATCTCTCACCAGATCATCACCAAAATTTAATCACCTCTAGGACATGCTAGGGTCCATCTTTGGTGAAATGTTCATGCAAATCTGTCTGTTAGTTTTTGCGTAATCCTGCTAACAAACGGTGTTATGACACTTCATTTTGTTACACACCTGCCATCTGTGGATATATCCACACTGAAGGAACAAAAGATGTTCAAAATTCTATAATGTTCTGACAACTGTTTTTGTCTGCTCCACATGTCAATGTTTGTGTGTGTGTGTGTGTGTGTGTGTGTGTGTGTGTGTGTGGTGTTGGGTGCATCAGTCACTTAGCCCAAAACCCGTTCATCTGTGACTGCCATCTGAAGTGGCTGGCTGATTACCTGCAAGACAATCCCATCGAGACCAGCGGTGCCCGCTGCACCAGCCCTCGACGGCTCGCCAACAAACGCATCGGACAGATTAAGAGCAAGAAATTCCGCTGCTCAGGTACAAACACGCTGCATCGTAGACACATTGATGCACCGCCAAGATTGATTGTTTCCGATCATTCACATGTCTACACACTCCTACACACAACATGCAAATTGACACACTGTTCACTGTCATGTGTTCTCATTCTGTGTCGTCCTGCTGGGATTTTCCCTCAGCCTCTCTTTACTAACCTCAACTCCCTGTTTTCAGCATTTTCTGGCACACACACACACAAACACACACACACACATGAGAGATACTTTATACTCTATAGCCTTTTGTTGTTTTTCACTTTCAATCTCTCTGCCTCTGTCTCTCCATTAGCTAGAGAACAGTATTTCATCCCAGGTATTGTACATGTATGTCTGTGGGCATGTGTGTATATTTGAGAGTGTGTAACACACATTTGTCCATCACAGTGGATGCTGCACACTCACACACACTCATCAATGTATGACTTGCCTTGACTGACACCATTCGACTGCCATACCTTTATAATGCCATCCATTATAATGCCTCACATCTAAGGAACAATCACTCTGTTGTGCTCGCACTGGATTTTCAATATTTTAATGGTAACCTTGATCATGAACGGAGGAAAACAATCAGATTAACAACAGGTAGGTTCTGCATGTGAGCCTAAATGAAAGTATTTTGGCACAGCGATCACAGAGATTATATTTAATACTAGACATCCTTGCTAGCACATCTAATGATAGCTAATGTATGAGCGTGTGTCCGCGAGCATCTGTGTCTGTTTCGCCCACTGCAGAACATCAAAAGGTCACACAGTTACAACGCTCAGAGGGATGCTGGGAAATATGTAAATCAGACATGCATATGAGATCAGTCGCAGGGCTAAAGGCGGTCATTACCACAGCAGCACACAGAGGATGCATGGTGTGTGTTGGATGAAAGACAGCATATGTGTGTGTGTGTGTGTGTGTGTGTGTGTGTGTGTGTGTGTGTGTGTGTGTGTGTGTGTGTGTGTGTGTGTGTGTGTGTGTGTGTGTGTGTGTGTGTGTGTGTGTGCTCACTGCAGTCATTAACTCACCGGGGGACAGAGGATTCAAAGCCCAGATACCACATACGGGGCAAAGCTGAATAATTTAAGAACATTTGCAGCTGAAAAGTTGAATAAACATGTTTTATTCTGCGGTGCATCCTTAGTGTCGCGCCTTAGATCAATACAAAAATGTCACACAGTGTTTTATTCTGGATGTTGTCTCTTATTGCTGAACAAAAAGTCATGAGTTTGACTTCTCAGCATTTTAATTCCAGATTTCCCTCCAACCATTTCTTGTTTCACTCTTTGTCACAGTTGGACCTGCTGAAAGTGATGTCAGTGAATACACCAAAAAAAAAAGAATGCACTTGCACTTTTTGTGCGCTTCATCTTGCGACAACCCCCCCCCCAAAAAAGTTTTAATCAGTCGTGCTTCAAGCAAATGAGGCCAGGATGTGTGCTGGATGAAAGCACCCACCAAAATGTAATCTTATACCAGCATGATTCTCACTATTCACGAGTCATTAGCCCTTTAAATGAATCACTGCCTGGGGACCGAGCACGAGAAAAAATTGCAACATTTTTCCGCAGTTTTTCATCACCTTTTTTCCCCTCCTGTTTAAATAAATGAGTGAAATCCCTTCTTCTCTCTCCCACTGCCTCTCTCACACACTCAGGAGTACACCATGTTGGCTGTAAGTAACACACACACACGCATACACGCGATTCTTGCGTCAACAATAATCCCACACCTCCCCCTGAGCCGGCCTCTGACCTGACCTTTGACCCCCTCTGTGACTCCTCTTGTCTGTCTACAAACAACAACAAGAAGATTCATAAGCTTCTAATACACAATGGTTCATGCACTTGTGCGTGTGTGTGCGTGTGTGTGTGTGCGTGTGCGTGTGTGTGTGTGCGTGTGCATGTGTGTGTGCGTGTGTGTGCGTGTGTGTGTGTGTGGGCGTGTGGGTGCGTGTGCGTGCGTGCGTGCGTGTGTGTGCGTGTGTGTGCGTGTGAGTGTGTGTGTGCGTGCGTGTGTGTGTGCGTGTGTGTGTGTGTGCGTGCGTGTGTGTGTGTGTGGGTGGGCGTGTGGGTGTGTGTGCGTGCGTGCGTGCGTGGGTGTGTGTGCGTGTGTGTGTGTGTGGGTGTGTGTGTGTGCGTGGGTGTGTGTGCTTGCGTGTGTGTGTGTGTGGGTGTGTGTGTGTGTGTGGACCCATGTTTGTTGGTGTACATGTGTGACTGTGTGTTCCTAGAAGTCAGGGCTTCTCTTGCCTTCAGTGCTGCTGTAACTCTCCTCCCACTCCTCTGTAACTGCTGCTGTGTTCTGGTCTCGGTCTCGTCTGAATTTAGATGTTCCAGTCTCCTCTTCTCTTCTCCCCTGTTTCCCCTTGCTTTTTCTTGACTGTGCTGTACTTTCTCTTCTTCTTCTCCTCCCTATTTTCGCTCCCCTCCTCTCTTCATTCCTAGTGATACAATTCAGTCTTTCTTCTCATTTTCAGTCCTTATCTTTCAATCTTTCCTACTTGGACTGTTCCTCTTTTTATCCTTATCTGTACATTGCCATCTCCCATCCGTGCCTTTCACCTCCCTCTCTCATCTTCCTCCTCTCCTATTAATTCAACCTCCCTCTCCTCTCCTCTCTCTCCTTCTTGCCCTTTTCTCTATCCTATCCTCTCATTACTCCTCACATCCTCCTTCCACATCCTCTCCCCCATTACCTACTACTCTCCTCATTCTCATCCTTTCTTCTTATCCTCTCCTTTCCACTCGTCTCCCCTCTTGTGTCCTCCTCCTCCTCCTCCTCCTCCTCTTCTCCCTCTGTCCTTCCCACCCCTGTGTTCCAGCGGAGGAGCAGTCAGTCAGCAGGTTGTTCCTTTGTGCTTGATCTAACCATGTGGCTGCAAGGTTCCAATAGTGGAACATGGTTCTGTCAAGCACCATGGAACGGCCCTGCAAAACCCTGCAGCATGGCCAAGACGCAAGAGACAGCGATCTCCTGTACCCCCGGCCTCCCCCCGCAACCCGTGTGTGTGTGTATGTGTGTGTGTGTGTGTGTGTGTGTGTGTGTGTGTGTATGCACAATATGCTTGTGTGTACGTGTAACCATGTGATCTCATTTTTGATGCTGTTTTGTTTGTGTTGTGGTTTCTAACAACAACAGTTGCTTCGTCGTCTGACAGAAATTAAAAGCTGAAATAGTTTGTTTTTGCGTGGAGGTGTGTGTGTTCCTGTAGACGTGCTCCTTTCAGGCCGTGATACACATGAAGCATTTTGAAATAATGTGCATGGGAATTGTTTGTAATCAGCAATGTCTTTTAATGCCTCTGCCCAAAGGGGGCATATAGGGCTGCCCTTGCATTCGTCTAATAGGTTTGATGGGAGATAAGGTCTCCCCGTGCTCTGTAGGGGGCCTAAAGGTGTGCATCTCGTAATTGTTTTCCTCAGTTTGCTTATTTTTACATCTTTAGGCATATTGAACATGACATTTTCATGTCATTCTGCTATGATGGGGGGATGGTCTATGTACTTGCCTTTCGAAAATGGTCAGTACAATATGTGTTATGATCATCATCTGTGTCCTCGGACACAATTATTTTAATTTTTTTGGGGGGGGGGGTTCATTTCAAATTTTTCCACAAACAAAAGCAGCGCAGCCCGTCTGCACTATCTCAGAATTATTTCATCGTATCACGACCTTCACTTCACGCCGGGGTTCGTCTCTTGCACGATTAAGGCATTCGATGATGACCCGCTTGTGATTGTGACCAGGTTCTGAGGATTACCGCAGTAAGCTAGGAGGGGACTGCTTCGCCGATTTGGCCTGCCCTGAGAAGTGCCGTTGTGAGGGCACCACCGTCGACTGCTCCAACCAGAAATTCACCAGAATACCAGATCACATCCCCCAGTACACCGCCGAACTGTGAGTCACACTGTATTAGTCTTCTCCAAAGTGTGTTCGCGCTTCAATCCCCTCATCCTCCTCTGTCTCTTTTGTCTTTGACCACCTCTTCTCTGCTCCTATAGGCGTCTAAACAACAATGAGTTCACTGTGCTCGAGGCGACAGGGATCTTTAAAAAGCTGCCTCAGCTGAGGAAGATGTGAGTCAGATATATTATAAACATAACGGGAACAAAGCATCACACAGAAATTAAAATGATCCATGATCTTCTTTCTTCCCCCCGTCTCTCCTCCTTGCAGTAACCTTAGTAATAACCGCATCACTGACATAGAGGAGGGGACGTTTGAAGGAGCCTCAGGGGTCAATGAGTTGATTCTGACCTCCAACAGACTGGAGAACATACACCACCGCATGCTGAAGGGACTCGGTGGCCTCCGCACACTGTGGGTACACACACACAGACACACACACACACACACACACTTAATGCATATGCAATCATATTATCATAACAGGGTGTGTGCGTGATTTTTTTTTGTGCATTTAATGATTTGTGTGTCTGTGTGTCAGCATGCTGAGGAGTAACCGAATCAGCTGCGTGAGCAACAGCAGCTTCGTGGGGTTGAGCTCAGTGCGTCTCCTGTCGCTCTACGACAACCAGATCACCTCCATGAACCCCGGAGCGTTCGACACGCTGCACTCCTTGTCCACGCTGTGAGTACGCACGCGCGCACAAATCTGCAAGAAAAGACGCAAAAAAAAACCAACACTTTGAACACACTCCTCTTTTTCTTGTCCAGCAACCTCCTGGCCAATCCCTTCAACTGTAACTGCCATTTGGCGTGGCTCGGCGATTGGTTGAGACGGAAACGCATCGTCACTGGTAACCCTCGCTGCCAGAGTCCTTACTTTTTGAAGGAGATCCCCATCCAGGACGTAGCTGTCCAGGACTTTGCCTGCGAGGAAGGTGAGACAGAGCAGATTTAAAACATCTTCACGAGCTTTTCAACATCAGCAGCTCTTGTCAGTTTTTTAAATTTTTTTAACGACCACATTCTCCACATCCATCCATCCATCTGTCCATTTCAATCAGATAACGATGAGAACAGCTGCACTCCTGCGCTCAGGTGCCCAGCAGAGTGTTCCTGTCTGGACACTGTGGTGCGCTGCAGCAACAAGGGCCTCACCACGCTGCCCAAGGGCCTGCCGAAAGAGACCACTGAACTGTGAGTTAGACAGCAGCACACCACTTAGTAACAACGTGATTTAGTGATTTTTCATGGCTAGCTCTGTCACGATAACTGCATTATCGGCTCATCGTACGTGGCCATGATCATCTTTTCATCATTTAAATCTGTACTTGGCACACAGGCTCAGAGAGGCTCAGGTTCTATTCCGGAAACTTATCAAACACACAAAGTCCTGATGATGACAAAATGATAGCAGTAAATTAAACATCAGACTGGAGGCTTGGTGGTATTGTCTGTCATCCCACTATTTCTCCTGTGGGAACGAACTTAATGGTTAATTAATTTACTGGCTTAATAGCACTTTGTCACACAGTGAAGGAGATGTGTGTTTATGCATGTGTGAGAGAGGGAGGGAGAGAGAGAGGGAGAGAGGGTGGTTATAGTGTATTAGGATGCCTGTGGGGATATTAAACTGTTTATTATGGCTGTAGCTGTGGTGACTGCTCACGCTGCTGGAGATGAGGAATTTCCCTTATGGTTAAATAACTTCATTTTCTCCCTTCTCATTCTCTCCCTCTCTGTCTCTCTCACTCTTTTCCAATCCACTTTACATGTTTTATGTCTTTTTTCCATTCTCTTTTGTCTCCATGCCTCCCCCTCTCTCTCTCTCTCTCTCTCTCTCTCTCTCTCTCTCTCTCTCTCTCTCTCTCTCTCCCTTGCTCTCTCTCAGGTATCTGGATGGTAACCACTTCACTCAGATTCCTGTGGAGCTCTCCAACTACAAACACTTAACACTCATGTAAGTCTCGCCCACATGCATGATCTCAGCAAACAAATTTACTCACACACTCATATTCGTGAATCTCAAAGCCAGAGTTTTGCATGTTTAGGTCCCTACTTTAAAAAAAAAAAAAACTAAATGAATGACCTCATTCTGCCCTGATGTGGGAATACGAACTATATACAGTATAGTCTGCATGTGTGTGTGTGTGTGTGTGTGTGTGTGTGTGTGTGTGTGTGTGTGTGTGCATTTGTTTAGGCATGTGTTGACAGTGCTGTCTGTGTGTGTTTTATGTCTCTGTTATTGTTTCCTTTTCAGTGATTTGAGTAACAACCAGATCAGCACGTTGTCCAACTACAGCCTCAGTAACATGTCCGAGCTGCTTACCCTGTGAGTCTGGCTTTACATCAGTCTCTTTGCAGTGTGTGTGTGTGTGTGTGTGTGTCTGTGTGTGTCTGAGAGAGAGAGTCAGTATGTTTGTGTGTTGACTCAGGAACCACCTTTGATAAAAAATGAAAGTGGAAATCACTATTAGACAAAAAGCAAGTGCATGTAGCCTGAAGCAGTTGACGATGATGTCACTACACTGTGCAAAAGTATTAGAAAATGCTGACATCATACAAACCACTGCAAAAAAAAACAAAAAAACAATTGATGATAAATAATGCAGCATTTTAATAAATGGATAGTTAAGGAATGGAAGATGGATTTGTTTGGGACAGTGAGGAAACAAGGAGGCTGATCTCCTCCTCTGTTCTGAGGGTAAGGAGCTCCTGGACCAATATGGAGACATTTTCATTTGATTTTCCTCCTCTGTGAGTTAGCTGCTAACTGCTACTAGCTGCTTTTTAAATCATCATGCAATACGTCATCAAAGCGTCACACCTCCGTTACGCCCTACTGCCTCACCATTCGGCACCGTTACTACCTCCGCTGCTGCCTCAGAGGCGGAGCAACAATGACAAAAAAATGATTTTTTGTGATTGATGTTTGATGTTTTTCTGTCCTGCTATCCTCTTCGCTGCTGTAACGCTGCAAATTTCCCCGCTGTAGGATTGTTAAAGTATTAGAATCTAATTTTGCAATCTGATCTAATAAAAGTCTGATCAACAGGGCAACAGATGTTTGTGTTTGTGCCTATAAGATTTGATTGTATATGATGTACATGTGTGTGTCTGACTGGACTGATGCTGCATGTCTGTGTTTGCGTGACTGCTTCGCTCTGTGGAATGTAGTTATAAACAGGAGTGGGCTCTGAAACATCTTGCTGGAATGAATTTTTCTTCATGCCAACATGTTTATTCTGTGTGTGAAGAATCCTGAGCTACAACCGCCTGCGATGCATACCAGTGAGGGCGTTCGATGGGCTCAAGTCTCTTCGGTTGCTGTGAGTATCCATCCCAACATACGGAAGGTTGTTGATAAGTTGGAAAACGCTGCACAGGCGGTTTCTGGTCAGACTTTTCAACATCCAGACTCTCTTTCTCTTGCCCTTTGTTAGGTCTCTCCATGGTAATGAGATATCACTGATACCAGAGGGAGCCTTCAAAGACCTGTCAGCGCTTTCCCACCTGTGAGTCGCATAAAAACACACAAACTAAGGAAAACACATTATCATGACAAAAGAGCCTTTTTCTCATCATCCAGGAAGAAAATGTCTTTTCTTTGAGGCTTGTCAGTGAATCTACTGAGCTGCCAAAAGTAAATGAGGAATAAACCCAGTCATAACAACAGTATACCATCTCTCTCCTGAAGAGTTTTCACCTGTACTTAAATGAACACTTAAATACACAATACAGACTAAAACAATAGTTTACTTTTCTTGATTTTTTAAGGGATTATGAATTAAATCAATTAAATATCAAAATGCCAAACATTTAGTAGATAAGGCAGAAGTTGATGATGGATCTTTTTTTTAATTGGCTATGAAAAAGGAAAACTACACTGGTAGAATTTACTATAATGATGAATTACACTGGCTAAAACAAATGCAAGTCTCTTATATGATCTTTCATTTAATAATGTACAATATTCTAGCTTATTGGCAAGCTCACATGTCAGCATAGCCTACCTAGTTAGCATGTGTAACTTTGCAGAAGCACATACAGGTGCAACTATAGGTAAGTACTAAACTATAGAGATTATATATTAATGCTGTTAAGGATTTTGTTCAATTGAACCAGCCTCAGTTTGGAGAACGTACCATAGCTTTAAAGAAAGATAAATGAATTTTGGAGGAAACGTACTGTAGGAGCAGCGCGCTGATGATGTCAGAGGGCTGTGATTGGTTGATTGCAAAGTAGGTCGAGAAATGTAATGTGAGATATTGATTAACCATGTCCTACTTGGCTAAATCATGTCCTACTAAGGCAATGCACCATTAGTTGGCTAAAATAATCACAGTAGACATTCGAAGAACATTTGCAAAAACTACAAAAAAAATATAAGCACTAATAACATACTGTTGAGGTCAATAATCACATTTATGTCATTTAATTTGACAGTAATGTACGACTCACTGGACATTGGATCTGGCATGAAACTTAGAGGTTACAGAGTTGGCTTGTCTTGCATGCCCTGTTATCATAGCATTGTTCTGACTCTCCTCTCGCTCTCCTGGTCGGCAGTGCTCTGGGTGCCAACCCTCTGTACTGTGATTGCCACATGCAGTGGCTGTCAGACTGGGTGAAGAGCGGCTACAAGGAGCCTGGCATCGCCCGCTGCGCTGGGCCCGGTGACATGACCGATAAACTGCTGCTCACCACACCTTCCAAGAAGTTCACCTGCACAGGTAAGATATACACACTGTCGTACACATGCAGTACTGCAGCTCAGGAATACACACAAGCCAGCAGATGTACAAGTACATGCATTTGTAGCCTGCACAAACACACTTATATTACATGTCCAAAAATAAAAGCATGCGCACACACATACACAAATTTGCTTGTGAGCATGATTGTGCATACATACATACTGCAAAGTGCTATTTCTGTTTTAAACCTTTTTTATATCACTTTAAATATGAATACACGACTGAAACCTATTTTTAACCTAACCTAACTGACGCACTGTAGAAGTCCCGGGGCCTTGTGGTTTTCTGGTGCCAGGTAAAGTAGCCAATCATATCCCAGTACTTTTTCCTCATATCCTTTTCCTGGAGACGGTCCCAGCCCTGTTTTCTTCATCCTCTGAGCCCTGACCAGACTCAACTGCTCTTACTCCCATCCAGCCCTCATGTTCTGATCAGCAATGTGTGTCCTGATTGTTAGAACTTGATGTTCTGTCATGTAATGTGGACGCCTGCTGTACATGTCACGGTGTTGCAAAGAAAATCTCATTTTGTCATTTATAGCCTCATATCATACCTGATACTCTCATTTATTATATCCATACAACTTTTAATCATCTTTGACACAAGTATTTAAATGCTTACCTTGCATTATAGTACAGATACTGTTGTTTCTGGTCTTGACATTCTATTAATCAAATTTTAAAAGCACAAAGTTGAATTGTGAAGATGGGAGGTTTATGCAGAACCCTGATCATGTACAGTTGTCTGGATGTATGTCTATCTGTGTTTTCTAATTTGTCTTGGTAACCTAAAAGTAGAACTTGTGCGCTTGTGTCTGTGTGGTCTGATGTGTTTTTGCATCACACAGGTCCAGTAGATATGAGTGTCCAGGCCAAGTGTGAGCCCTGCCTGTCCAACCCCTGCAAGAACGATGGCACCTGCTCCAGTGACCCGGTGCACTACTACCGCTGCACCTGCCCCTTTGGATTTAAGGTACCCATGAAGACCAACAGGACCATGTTCACTTTGTTCAACAATCATCCTACAGCACAAAGTGCTGTAAAAGACAGGCTTTTTCATTCATCAGCTGAACATCTGTAATTTGCTGGTTTAATTTTCACCTGCTTTTTGCACCAGTCTGTTCTGAGGACAGAGATGCTGACACAAATGAATGTGACCACTTTGTCTTTGTCAGAGAATTGCTTGTCTCTTTAAAAAAAAAATGATGCAAATAGATTGCAATTAAAAGGTGTTGCTCTTTGAAAGCGCTAAATCTATGTGTATGTTTGTGTTTGCATGTAGGGGCAGAACTGTGAGGAGCCCATTCATGCCTGTATTAGTAATCCGTGCCAGAATGGTGGCACTTGCCACCTGAAGGAAGGAGAAGGGAGCAACTTCTGGTGAGTGACTTATCTTTTACAGCCTGGTTCGTCATCATACTTTTTAGGGTTGTTGTTGATGATGTCATGAAGGTTTTCCCAGATCGGATTTGATACCTCAAATTTACAACAAAAATCTTGAATTATAAACTCTGGGCATTAAGTTCAAAGACAGGAACAGTTACCAGGCATGCAGAACCTAACCAAACCAATATTGCATTGCATTATGGGATTGTAGGAACCACCTTTTTGAAGTTACAAAGTTCCTGTTTAATATTTTATTTGCCAGGAAGGTAATTCTAAATTATCCTCTCCCACAGTGTCTTCTTTAATGTTACAACCAGGGTTCTTAAAAGGAGATTGAAAAGAAGTAATGGTAAAAGTCAAAAGTACAACAAATGTCTGTTTCATCCATTGCATTACAAAACGCTGTGTATGCACAAGCACTAGTGGAGGAAATTCTGTGGTCAGGTCAACCCAGGTGAAGAGGGAGCCTCAAGAGCCTCGATGTCTTAGACTTAGATATTTAATTCAGCTCGATCGAGGAGAATTCACAACCAGCACACATGAAACACACAGTGCAGTGCCTCTGAAGGACACTTCCTGGTCTATAAGTATTTAACATCACATGAAGAGTGAGGTATGCCCCATATAAGGTTATAATTTTACACTGAAATGTACACTGTGTGAGAAAAAGAAAAAAGAAAAAACGCTTTTTTTAAAAATGGTAAAAAATCTGGCAGCAGTTTCCAGGCAGGTTTCCAAACCACCAAATTACATGTGATAATCTGTTATATACAGAACAGATCTTACAGTCAAAATTAAATAAACTGCAGTATATTATTGTGGATAAATGTTCATTAAACAGTGGAATAACAGATATATGATGTCAAAAAGCATTAAAAACAAACCTTTCAGGTTAATCTCTGTTCATTTAGGGCTTTCAGAGAAAAACTCACAGTAATATTCATTCCTATACACAACCTTGAAGAAATTAGAAAAACACTGCGTAAACAATAAAGTAATTTCTATGTAAAAAAAAAATTTTTTAAAAGTGACCATAACTGCACACGTCTTCCGACAGGTGTGGATGAGTGTACAGGAGGTAAAGGGGCCCAGGGGACCAGTTGTGTCCTTTTTCTGTCTATGAGCTGCAGAGCCCTGCTGTGAGAATTGCCTTCTCTTCATTGGACTATTCAGTATGAACAGGAGGGGAGCTTTCACCTGTCTGCACGCTCAGGGCAGATTTTAACCTCCCACACAAACAATGAGAGCCATCCTCCTGCAGAAGTCCTTCAGTTTCTCTCCCTCTGTCTCTTCCCTGGCCCCCTTCTGCTTTTTCATATCAGTCTTGGCACACTTTCTTTTTCCTACACCCGGCAAAGAGGGTTGGAATATTCATTATGGAGTGCCGTCATTGACTATATAATGAGATATTAATCCACCCGAGTGTGTTCTGCATAAGAGCTCTTTATTAGACCCATAAAATGCCTCTCTCTCTCTCTCTCTCTCTCTCTCTCTCTCTCTCTCTCTCTCTCTCTCTCTCTCTCTCTCTCTCTCTGTGTGTGTGTGTGTCTTTGTCGTACACACATCTGCATGTGTTTATTCGTTGGTATCTGCTTATGGGTGTGTGTCCTTGTGATCTCAGGTGTGTGTGTCCAGAGGGATTTGAAGGAGATGCATGCGAGATCAATGTTGATGACTGTGAAGATAACGACTGTGAGAACAACTCCACCTGCGTTGATGGAATCAACAACTACACATGCATGTGCTCCCCAGAGTACACAGGTAACACTTCTCCCCATTCTTTATTCCCAGCTCACACTTTTCCTGGAAAGATGTTATCAGTGTTACCAAATAAAGAAACATGGGACAAGTTGATGTAGCCAACAGTGTGACTTATTTTAACTTCATTCTATTATGGTGCAATGATTAAAAAGATTACAATACCCATGAGCCTCGGCAGCCGTTGGCATGGAGAAGGAGAGAAATCAGGGCAAATGTAAAACACTTTGTCTATGCAGTTGCGACCAAAGATGGCACCATAGTTGTTGAATTCAACCAAAATCCTCCTACGCTGGGTGTCTGTTGCAAAAATGCATTGTGGGAGTTGTAGTTACTACTGTGAAGATTTGATGTGCACTGGCTTCTACCTGACTTTACCAGATATTATGATTTGACTCAGCCATTCATCTTTTGTACTGATGAATTTAAGACGTTGGGATGGGATTTATTAAACTGCAGACAAATCATATTTAGTTCTAACGCTGGTCTGTTGCTATTTGTTTGCCTGCTTTTGTACTGTGCTAATCATCTCTGACTGTTAACCTGTGGCCGTGTTTTCTCTCTCTCTTTCTGTCTCGCTGTCTGTCTTTTTTCCGTTTTCGCTCTGCTTTCTATCATCTGTCGTCTGTTTTTTTTTTTGTGGGTTTTTTTCTGTGGTTGCAGCTGCTACCAATGAGGTGGAGAGAGGTTAGTCTGCTTTTCTTGCTGTCGCTCCTATCCCTCTCTCCTTCTTTCAACCTTTCCTTCCTTCCATCATTTCTTGTGCTTGGCGCCAAATGTGATATTCAGCACCACAGATTTGCTGTTTGCAGTCATGTTTTCATGTTAGCAGTGCATGTCCTTGATGTTCAAACTGACCGCTGAGTTTTTAATTGATCCTCTCAGATATCTGGGATTATTCCGGTTTCTGTCTCATGCATATATGTTATTACTAAGGTCAAAAGAAACTGCGTATTACAGGTAAAGATTTCGACATTAGAGGAGAAGTTTAGTATAATACTACATTTTATATTGTTAAAATAGAATAAAAGACCAAAACCAACAGCTGTCTGTCTGTGGCACTGAATCCCAGGCCCATTCATGGACTTTTATATTAAAAAGGCTCAATAATGAAGTCACCGGGTCTTATTTTTTTATCAGACTTAGGCTGTCTTTACAGAATTGGGTATTAAGACCTGCAGTGCTTGGGATTGTTTTTAGCCACAGAAATTATTCGATAGATAACTTCTCTGGAAGTAGGACAGTGTATGTTATATTTCTCAATAACTTAATACAGTTTAAAATCATCGTCTTAACATTTAACTGAATGTAATTTTTATTTTCTTCTTCTTCATTCTTCTTCAACTTTATTTATATGCACATTTAAAAAATAACAGAGTTGACAAAAGTGCTGTACAGTCATTAAATAAGATAGACACACAATAAAACCATACACTACAATAAAAAACATTTAAAAAATAAATAAATAAAAACAATTTTTTTTAAAAAATTTTAAATAAAAAAATACATTAAATTTTAAAATTTAAAAAAACAAGCAATGGAAGTTGAGATGATGTGTCGTCTGCTGCCTTTGTGTTTTGTTTTTACAAATAACTGATATATTAATGTGAACTAAAGAACAAAATTAATACAAGAAAACGTTCTGAGCCTGTTTAAAAAAAATCTGTTTTGCACTGCCTTCCCCACCCCTTCTGCACATTTTACAGAAAGTTAACTTGTCATCAGTGGATTGACAAACAAGCCGTCATAGTCCTTAACTCAGCAGTTCCCTTAATGGTAGGCGTGTTTATTAAAGGCATTTACACATTCTAACGACATCTCTGAAGGCTGGAAAAGGAGGATGAAAGAAACCCCGGCCGTATTCAATTATAAAGAATGCAAGGATTTCCATTCATCAATAAGAATATGCTAATATGACTGCCTCTAAATAAGTGAGGTAGCACAGGTACCATGTAATTATCCCAGAGTGCTCTTCGTGCTGTCAGGAGTGTTGGTTTATTCCCTGATGCCTCATCAGTGACTCGTTTGGAGTTCAGAGGTTCAGGAACGCCGACATTAATCATAGGATTATTGTCAGGAATATGACGTTCACAGAGATGAGATCATTTATCAGGCCGTTGTGTTGGTCCTGGTCACGAGAAAGTCATCCATAATCATACGACACAGACACACACTGCAGAGCAGACACACACAGTACTGCATATATAGAGTGGGAAATATCAAGGTGTTTTCTATTGGAGTCTCACTTTATGTGGTTATATATTTATGTTTGGAATGTGTGCAAAGTCCTATGAAGGTGTTGAGGTGATTTCTGTTTGTGTGTCCGTGTGTGTGTGTGTGTGTGTGTGTGTGTGTGTGTGTGTGTGTGTGTGTGTGTGTGTGTGTGTGTGTGTGTATGTGTGTGTGTGTGTTTCTAGGGGAGCTGTGTGAAGAGAAACTGGATTTCTGCGCTCCAGAGCTGAACCCCTGTCAGCATGACTCAAAGTGCATTTTGATCCCTCAGGGATACAAGTAAGTTAACTAAACACACACACACACACACACACACACACACACACACACACACACTCAGTGGCGATCGTAGACATTAGGGGGCCTCTATGGTGACACCATGACCCGCCCTACTCTGCCTCTGATTGGCTTGGCATGATGATGCTGTTTCTCACATAGTCAAAGTTCTTTCAGTGAGGCGAGGGGCTGCGTTAGGAACATCGTCATCATCATTATCATCATCATCGTCATCATCATCGTCGTGCCTTATTGTATGAGTCTTTTGCTCCTCTACATTTTGTGCCAAACTATTCGCTTAATCCAGTAAAAAACAATATGAAACATAGCTGCCAGAAGATAAGATAAACGGTCTTCATCATTTTATTTTGCAGCCCATGCTTGCAAATGCTTGCCTTTTTTGAAGATGAATAACAGATGAAAATTGATTTTCCTGAAATTCCTGAGGCTTAGGCCCGACGTGGGTCAAGTAGCAGAGACCCGACCTTCTAGATTGTCTTTGTCAAGAGGGAAGAACAAGTGTTAGATTATCTTAATCATAAATAATTACAGCAAATCCATCCACAGGCAGGTAATATATGTTTGATCAAGAACACGAAACAGACTCAATCAGAGAATCAAAGTTTAGCATCAATTGTGTGTGTGTGTGTTTCAGGTGTGAGTGTACTCCAGGCTATGTAGGTGAGCACTGTGAGCTGGACTATGACGACTGTGAAGAAAACAAGTGTCAGAATGGTGGTCAGTGTATAGACGCCATCAACGGATACACATGCGTCTGTCCAGAGGGATACAGGTAAGGTTCACATCCCAGCAGGAACTCGCAGGTACTGATCATGTCCAAGTATGTTGCAATGCTGTGACAGTCTTTTAAAACATGTTGAGCAGATTTAGAACTTTTCCTAATTTAATTTTCAATATTTGCTTACCCTATTGTCTTAAATGTACGGAAGCGTATTGCATTCACTTGAGATTCACTTGAATATTAATATAATTATGTCATTAATTCAGAAAAACAGAGCAGAATTTTTTTCTTCAGCGAATGTAATACGCTTCTGTATAAATGTGACAATTTTTTTTTTTTTTTTGCCAAAGAACGAATCCATTTATCTAAAAGCTACATTATGATTTTGTAGAAATTAATTTTATGAGGAGGAACTATTTATACTCTCCTCCATGGTGATGGGTTCATGGTTTGATTTCTCAGCAATGTAGCTTGTAATTAGTTTTGACAGCCAACTTTCAAATTCCAGACATTAAATCAAGCTTGTAGGCACCAAGAAAAAGCCCCGTTTGAAAATAGTATAATATAATAATAATATATAATAATATAATATAATATAAAAATATAATATGGAAAAAAAAATAAAAAATAAAAGCAGCATTTTCACTCTCACAGCGACGAGAAGTTTGAAGCAAGTTTTTAATTCATTAGATGCCACCTTCATCAGACACCACCTTTTAGGTTGAAAAGAATATTCTTGGTTCTCATAATAGTAGCTTACCTAGCTGTGACTCGTAGCATCATGAGTGTGTCTGTGTGTTTCAGCGGGTTATTCTGCGAGTTCTCTCCCCCGATGGTCCTCCCTCGCACAAGCCCCTGCGACAACTACGAGTGCCTCAACGGGGCGCAGTGCGTTGTAACGGGAACGGATCCCCGCTGCCAGTGTCTCCACGGCTACGAGGGCGAGCGCTGTGAGACGCTCGTCAGTGTCAATTTTGTGAGCCGCGAGTCTTACCTGCAACTTCCCTCCAGTCTCCTCTCACCAGAGACCAACATCAGCCTACAGGTGTGAGCTTCATAGTTTCAGCTCTTTGATTAAATGTCAGCTTTACTTTCTCATCTAACAGCCATATTGGTCCAGACCTAGCTCCTGTATGCTCCTCAAAGTCCATTTTATTTGTATAGGTACATTTCATAGGCAGACTCAGTGTGATTTAAAGTAAAACATAGAAAACATTTAACAAACTAGACAGAAAACATAAAACCAGGCTGCATTCAGAGAGCGTAAGCCTCCGCCATGGCTGCACAATTTCCTCATTAGGTCATTGTACCTAAAAGGAATAGTCCCATAATAATACGACCCTCATAATATGACTCCTTGACCATAAAAACCTACTCCTAGAATTTGGAATCACAAATTATTCAAGAAAAACTATATTTCACTAATTGCATTTTTCTTCAGGGTGTAGCTCCAAAGTGTGATGATTTCATCCTTGGCTCATGCCCCACCCTTCCACTCAGTTTCATGGTGTTATGTGTAATTAACAACAACGGTCCAAAAAGCCTTATCTTGCAATACTTAAAAAGGTTTTTAAAAAACATCCACTCCAAAATTTAATGGATTCTTACTTGCTACACACCCAACCCTCCCACCAGGTTTCATGAAAATCCATCAAGTAGTAACAGAAAAATATACAAACAGACCAATGCCAGCAAAAACATTAGCTCCTTAGCGGAGGTGATATGGTTCTAGCATACATTCCAATCACAGAGATAACACTTATCAGTTTTATTTATGAACCAAATGTATACTAATAGACATAAATAGAGCAAATAGAGAGGAAACAGCGGACTTCGGCAGGACGTATCAATTTAAAATGTGATGATATGTTTCTGTTGTGAAACAGCAGGTTTCTGTTGCCCCATGTGGCCAAAAAATTAGATGTCGCATACAGGAGTTATTATTATTATTTGACATTGTCGTATTGGTTCTTTGACTCACTTAAAGTCTTTTTCACAAACATCCCCTGTGTTTTTTTTGTCAGATTGCTACAGATGAGGACAGTGGTGTGTTGTTGTATAAAGGAGACAATGATCACATCGCCATGGAGCTGTACAGAGGACGCCTTAGGGTCAGCTACGACACCGGATATTACCCTCCGTCTGCTATATATAGGTACATACACACCCACCAACACATTCAGTGATTCTACATTTCACATGATGGATGAAAGAAATGTTTGAATCTCTCCATTCTCTCTCTCTCTCTCTCTCTTTCTCTCTCTCTTTCTATCTCAGTGTGGAGACGGTGAATGATGGCAGCTTCCATGCTGTGGAGTTGGTGGCATCAGATCAGACTTTGTCTTTGTCCATCGATGGTGGGACGCCCAAATCCATCAACTCCATCAGCAAGCAGTCCACTCTCAACATCGATTCTCCTCTTTACCTGGGAGGTAATAACACAAGTATAGTGTGTGTGTGTGTGTGTGTTTGTGTGTGAATGACTGCAGGTCAAAGAGGGTAACAACAGATATTTATGTATTCTCTTAGAACATTGGTTTATTCCATTAAAGCTTCAAAGTTAAAAAAAAAATGACATGATTTGCAAATCATTTGCTTTGTGAAGAAAATTATTTAGTTTCCCATTAGATTTTTTTTTATTACTCCCCTGATATGAAATTTGAAGCCCAAAAACTATGTATCACTAAAAGGACATTAGAAGTACAGCAGTTTGTCTCATGGAAATGTTGATGAGAAACAAACGTGCCCTTTTATCACTGGCTGACTGACA
This sequence comes from Chaunax sp. Z400, assembly GCA_037577475.1. Taxonomy (NCBI): domain Eukaryota; kingdom Metazoa; phylum Chordata; class Actinopteri; order Lophiiformes; family Chaunacidae; genus Chaunax; species Chaunax sp. Z400. Next base: position 25,742,879 of record CM075191.1, on the reverse strand, counting down.
GAACTGTACATTATTCAAAATACTGCAGTCCGTATTCAGACTGAGACACAATTTTAATTCTTTCAGTTGTTGATTTACAACAGAATCAATCAAGTTTCTGTTTGGTCTTTAAAATCTGTTGGTGGATAAGAATATACTGTAATTTTATCATTTATCTGGCATCTTCGCTTCTATCCTGTCAGAGGGAAGAAGTGTCCCAACACTTCATTTTCACTCATTTTTAGCTTAATATTAGAATAACTAGCAGCAGTATTTTACTATGTGATCAATTACCTTTAAATGTATCCTCTAATGAGACCTTTGATCACTTTGTTATTGCAAAATAAAGAAAATTATATTTTGGCGTACTTAGATACGCCCCTCTGCAGTAATGATGTTCTCTAATCACTCCTATCTTCCTCCAGGTATGCCTGAACGTACCTCCACCTCTGGGGGTCTCTCCTCCTTGCAGCATACATCTGGAGGACGCAACGGTTCCAGCTTCCATGGCTGCCTCCGTAACCTCTACATCAATGGGAAGCTGCAGGACCTAGGGGCCGGGCTGGGGCCGGGGACTCCAGGCTCTGGGACTACACAGAGCATCACCAAACAGTGGCTGGGACATGGGGTGGAGCCAGGCTGCCAACCCTGCCAGAGAAGGGCCTGCATTCAGGGCGACTGCCACCCAACCGGGCATCGTGGCTTCACCTGCACCTGCCACCCGGGCTGGACGGGGACGCTGTGTGACCAGCAAGTCAACAACCCCTGTGATGGCAACAAGTGAGTGTTTTCTGTCCCACTATGTCTACAGTAGTGTTAGTGATTACAATATAAAGCCAACAGTTTTTCATCCAGGGTTATTGGCTTTTGGATCCAAAATAGAAACTTAGCCGGAAAGATTTGTTCATCTGTCCATATCTTTATCTTCCCTGTGTCTCCATCCACAGGTGTATCCACGGTACCTGCCTTCCAATCAACTCGTACTCCTACTCCTGTCGCTGCCAGCCTGGTTTTGCTGGCGTGCTCTGTGATGAGCAGGATAGGGATGCTGCCAACACCTGCAGTCTGTCTCGCTGTAAACATGGAAAATGTAGAGTGTCCGGCTTGGGCAAAGCATACTGCGAGTGTAACAGTGGATATACAGGAGAGGCATGTGACAGAGGTGAGGAAAACATACGCATGAACCGACTTCTCACATTCTTCTCAATGACTAATGCTGATCAGGCTTCTGAATCTAAAGCATGTTTCTCCTGAAGAGAATTTCTAAGCTCCTGCTCTTGCTGTCTAACTCTCATCTCTAGTGTCTCAGCAGTGGGTGTGTGTTTCTAACGGTGTTTACTGTGTCTGCATTAATGCTTCTAAACCGTGGCTTTTTCAATTCAGCGTCTCCTGAGCTCCCTCTTAATCCCTCATGGGGGATTACTCAGGTGAGACTGCCTGATCACATATTACTGCCGCATTTTCTCCTGTTTTTCTTAGTTCCTCTCCAATGCAACCCGTAATATGTAAACCCACTCCCCATGCTTCTCCTTGTTTTCACCTCATGCAACATGGAGCTTCTGTAGTTTGCTTCTTCTTTTTTTATCTTTTAAATTATACACAGCAATATGTCAATTCAGGAAAGCTATAATATCTTATTTTGTAATAAAAAAAATCTTATTTTCCTCACCCAAAAGAGACTATATTGTCTTTATTGATGTATTAAACTATATTTAACTGGTTTTTGGTCCTGTTTTGTTAAAATGTTCATATAAATAATGAGCATGTTGTACATTTCATACGGATCTTTTTAAGATATACAATCTTTTTTTTTTAGCTCAGGCTGACAAGAAACGTGTCTGAAAAGTTGACTGCATGATTATACCCCTGAATAAATAATACGTAAAGAAAGAGATGAATTTATGACTCATTAACTCCTATTTTACTGAATTAAAAGACAAATAATTAGTTTTCATCATTTTGAATTTCACCGTGTGTCTTTTTGGCAAGGTTTAAAGTCAGGGTTTTAAAGTGGCCTGATTTGTACGCTAGTTTCACAAATGTCATGAACATTCGTCCCACATGGTGTCACTATGTCTCATTATACTATCCTCTTCATGTCCTCTCTAGATCTAGATCTTGTCCCATTTAAGATCAGTTAAAAGCATGGATCACTTGTAACCTCTCTGTCCCCTCCTCACGCCCACAGAGGTGGCCTGCCGAGGGGAACGGGTCCGAGATGTCTACCAGAGACAGCAAGGCTACGCGGCGTGCCAAACCCAGGAGAAGGTCTCCCGTCTAGAGTGTCGAGGCAGCTGCCCAGGGGGAGCAGAAGGACAGGGCACCTGCTGCACCCCCCTCCGCAGCAAACGCAGGAAATACACCTTCCAGTGCACCGATGGCTCTTCTTTCGTCCAGGAAGTGGAGAAAGTGGTCAAGTGCGGCTGTGCAAATTGTTCCTCATAAAAAATATAATATTGAAAAAAAAAGAGACAACACCCTCGGAAGATGTCCTCCCCGCCCCAACCCCCCCACCCCCCAGATATGTTTTATGGTCCTGCCTGCCTTACATGATCCTTGTCCCCCTGTTATCCAAGGTCCTCCTGAGAAAACCCTTAATCCTCCACAGCTGCCCCATCACCTCACCCCACCCTCACCCATCACCAACCCTGTTTTTTTAAAAACCCTGAAAAAGGCAAAAAACAACACAAAAAAAAACAAAAAAAACAACAACAACAAAAGAAACAACAAAATTAGAGTTTCTTTTCTTGTCAGTGCTGGACTGATGATTGATGCTTCCTCGGTGGGGATGTTTGAATTGTATTGTAAAGTACAAAAACAGACTTATTTTTTATTATGAAGTGGAGAAAAAGACAAAAAAAACACAGAAAAGTTGACTTTTTCCCTACATCTATTTTTTTTTTTTTTTTTTTTTTTTGGTTGGTCATGATGACTCCAATGGTGTGCCACACTGTCTCTTCCCTGGAGGACTGACCAGCCACTGAAGGCTGACCACCTCCTTCCTGCTTCCTGTCTGTGAGTTGTGTTTTAGGAGTAGCCTTAACTGGTAGTACCACAGACTCACCACTACGAGGAGCATCAAGGCGCAAGAGACGCGGAGGGCAGTGAAAATCCCCTACGACACAAGAAACCGCCGCTGTAGTCTGAGGTCTCCTGAACCCTCTGAGACTGTGTGCACGACGCGACACACAGATGTGCTTAAACTGGTATTTTTACAGCTACTGAACGACACAAATACACGCACACACAGAAAAATGCTCTCACTTGTAGAAATGATTCATATTACAGTACCTGCCAGGTTAAAAACACTAGTCTCTGTTTATCTACCCCCAGTCATGGATGACAAGTATTTATTGTATCATAAATACCTGTACTTATTTAGTAGATCCCCTATGTATCAATCTGATTCTTTTAATATATATTAATTTATATTTTTCCTTATTTTTGTATTAAAAAAAAGACATAATCTGTCAAAATAGCTGAACTAACAAAATGGTTTCCTTTATTTTGGTCGAAGAGAGGTTGTTTTTTGATCACTGAAACTATTGTGCTTGCCAGAGACCTTAGTTACATTTTAATCTGCAAATGTGACGTGAAGACATTGTATATTTTTGTCGCGTTTCCTGAGAGTTTGTACTGTGCCATTACCAGAAGGTCTTTATATTAGAGTATAAATGTATAGATAATTTCCCTACCTATGTATTTCACATGCAAATCTTGTGAGTAGCATTGACCCTAGAGGATGCTTAGAACTGTTTTTACCTTTTTAACAAATTTATGCTTCAAGAATACTGTGACTTTTTCTAAATGAAACTACTTTGTTAGCCCCTTGGTCTCAGACGTTAACATGTTGCTGCTAAGTTTTTGTACCGTAGACTTGGATCCTGATCTGTATGTTATATTGAACTTCCTGCTCCTACTGTACAGGGGCACCTTGTGTAACAGATAAATATGTCCCCCACCTCTACACATGTGCATTGTGCTTTATATTCCTCTTTTTCCTCCATCCCCAGACTAATGTCAGTTCCCTGACTGATGTTTGTTTATTAAACACAATATTTACCTCACACTCCTCACCTTTGTTTTTTTATTTTTTATTTTTTTTTAGCAAAAAGGTCCAAGTCAGAAACATTCCACCTCAACATAAGAGAATGATTATTTAAGTTTTTAAGCACAATAATGTGGTTCATAAAATTCAGCACAGACTTCGTCTCCACCCCTTTTCCTCTAAGTCTCTAAACATTTAATCTTCTCCTAGGGCATTTTTTATTTCTGATCTCAATGCTCCTCCACACTCCCTTAGTATTCCTGAGGAATTTTGGAGCTTAGCTTTTTTCTAATCCTACTATATTAAATGATAGGGCTGGTGATATTTTATGTTTCTTATTGTCTCCCATGAAAAGAAAAAAAAACAATGATTTGTTCTCATCAAGTAACGTTGGTCCACAGTTCCATCATTAAGATGAACGCAGACACAAGTTTATTTTGAGTTAATCCCTTGCTTTACTCACTACCATATCAAATATGTACTAATCCGTTGATGCAAAAAGTTCCCAAGAAATGCAATATTTTCTCTGGTTTGACTAACATTTCATAAAAGCTACAATGTGCAGCTACTTTTAATACAGTCTTTATTAAAGATTTACATCTTTAGCAGGATTAAATCAACATGAGGCTGAGAGCCACAGACAGGAGAGGGAAGAATGTGTTGTTGGATTTGGTCGTCGTTTACAGGAAAATAAATGTATTAAAAAAGTCAGTTTTATCCTTTACTGCCATAGAACAAATGCCTTTGCCAAGACCCAACACTTTTTAGATGAATTAAACCCTAATCCAAATTCCAATTATTAACCTACCCTAACAAGTTTCAAGAAAATCTGTCGAGTAGTGAGGAGGAAAGGAAGTGGGGGAAAAAAACCCTCATGGATCAGCCCCTTTATCTAGATCAACGTCAAACACTAATGGATCCATCCTTTCCACATGACCGACCCTCCTACAAAGTTTCATGAAGATCCAGTAAGTAGTTTTTGTGTAATCCTGATGAAAAACAGACAAGCAAACCAAAAAAAAAACAGATGTGGATTAAAACATAACCTCCTTGGTGAAGGTAAGAGCAAATTATTATTACCATTAAGAATTTACTATTTTCAAGCAGAATTGACCATTTTGAAGTGAAATTAATTTGTGCTGCTGCAGAACAAACCCTAGAACTGATTTGAGATGACATCATCAGTTAAGAAATATTTAGAAGCCCTTCAAAAAATATTAAGTAGAAAGACTACAACTGAATTAATAAATGAACAATGATAAAGACTTAACTGTTTTAAGTGGGAGCTTCATCATATTAAACTTAGATGAGATTTGCTGATATATGATAAAAGTCAACATATATACATGCAGCCCAATATAAACAGTAGGCCTATAACCTTCATGAAAAACCTGACTAGCCATTACTAACAGTCAGTGTGGTCCAAGTAAATTGGAATATTTCACATGCAGGCTGCTTCAAGCTAGGTGACCTCTTAACCTACTCCACTCCTAAACTGAAGGTCTTATCCATCAGAGCTGAGGGCTATTATGTGGGACATGATGGTAATAAACAGGAGGACACAGGATCAAATGCCTTCCAAGGCAAAACAGCAACTGCAACATCATCACTTCCTGTCCAGCAAAAGGGCTTTTGTTGCATCTCTCTCTCATCTCTCTACTGTCTGTATTAAGGCATAATGAAGTAAAAGAAAAAGCATCTAAACAGCCCATATGTTTGACGTTTTATTTGAATATGTAGTTCAATAGTGCCATCTGCTGGAGTGCAGCTTAATTACAAACAATTGTTAAACGTCATATTAGGTGTGCTCTTTATTGTCTTTATTTAATGCACAAGTTCTCTGTAACATGAAATGATAAGATTAAAGGTTAAATAAATCATTCTTGACATCTAAATGGCTGCAACTGGGATTGTTGATTGATAATTGGTTTGGGTTCCTAGCCCAGGAATCACTGGGCAGAGAAGGGAAGAACATCAGTGACTGACATGATGAGTATCATCAGCTACATGTACAAATAATCCTCTCAGCGGTAGAACAGTAAGACAGCAGACTCCGTTATCTCCTTGGAGGCGCTTCAGCCTTGTTCCAATCCCAGTCTGTCGAAGTCAAATGATGGAAAGTCCCCACACTGTTCAGGGTGGAAATATCCAGCTCCTCCAATACAGTACTGGAGACACACACAAAATAACAGCGTTATGGAACTGTGTATCATTTCAGTTCTGGCTGATGGACAGCAGAAGTGTGATGATGATGATGATGATGATTCAGACTCACATGCTCCCTGTTGCAACTAGCGGTTGGCTTGACTCCAGAGCAAATAGCCATGGCTGCACGTTCATAGTTAAATACTCTAAATGTGATGAATCCTGGTTCAAACTCCGCTTTCATATAAACAGAAAAAAACAGTTTTTTCAAGGATACCTTGTGTCACAATCGGTGCCATCTGGCAAGTGTAATGCAGTGCTCAACCCAAGGAAACAGTAGTAGCAAAATAGCTAACAGATGTGTATAATCAACAAAACGTTTAATGCTACACAATTTTCCTTATTGCTCCAATTATTCATGAGTTGAAGTAAAAGATCTAAGACTGTGTCTGTGTACATAAAAGTTTTATTTCCTACAAATTCTGTTCACAAATTTGCATAAATTCCTGTTAGTGAGCATTTAGCCTCGATCGAGATCACCAAGATCAAGATGCTGATTGAGCAACATGACTATTGCAGAGGTAGGTGTCTCTAAAATGTAGAGTTTTATCAGACAACACAATGCCACAGATGTCACAAATTGTAAAAGAGGTTATGTCCCCACCACTCTTCCAGACAGGGACACTCTTGATCCAGGTGTGGCTCATCAAGGAGCTGATTAAACAGCACCGTTATTGCACAGGTGTGCATTGGGCTGCTCACAGTAAAAGGCCACTCTACAATGTACAATGCATCACCTCTCCTTCGCATGGAGTTGATCAGTTGGTTGATTGTGGACTGTTGAATGCTGGCCCATTCCTCTTCAATGGGTGCATGAAGCTGGATATTGGCAGGAGCTGGAACACCTTCTGGTGCACGCTGAACCAAATCATCTCAAAGATGCTCAATGGGTGACGTGTCTGGTGAGGATGCAGGCCATGCAAGAACTGGGATGTTTCCAGCCTCCAGGAACTATGTACAGAACCTTAGAACATGGAGCTGTGCATAATCATGCTGCAACATGGTGGTGACGGTGGTGGATGAATGGAACAACAATGGGCCGCAGGATTCTCGTCACGGTACTTCTCCGCATTCAAATTGCCATCAGTTTAATGCACCCGTGTTCTTTGTCCGTAGCTTAAGCCTTAAGCCATACCATAACCCCACCACTAACATGGGCCGCTCTGTTCATAACATGCTAACCCACACGACACCATAAACAGTGTCTGCTATCTGCCCGCTGCAGTGTAAACCGGGATTCATCTGTGAAGAGAACTCTTCTCCAACATGCAAGACACCATCGAAGTCGGTTATGACGACCTACAGTCGGGTTGAAACCACAGTGAGGACGAAGAGCATGCAGGTGAGCTTCACTCAGATGCTTTCCGACAGATTGTGCTGAGATTATTTGATTACGCAACACAACTGTTGCCACAACTGTCTGGGTGGCTGGTCTCAGATATCGATGGTGGTGGAGAAGCCGGATGTGGTGGTCCTGGGCTGGTGTGGTTACACGTGGCCTGCAGTTGTGAGGCTGGCTGGATGTGTTGCCATTAGAAATTACATTGAAGACGACATATGTAGAGATGGTTGATCATTGAGTCTCATTTGAGAATTAATTGAATATTCTTTCTCTTTTTCAAAAACAATTTTTGTGGGCACATTTTTCTGAAAATGTTAGAAAATCAAATACTCATCAATGGCACCAAGCACACTGATATCACCCCAGCCTGTTAAAGCAGAGAGCTGCCAATCTTGAGTCTTGGATCTGCTTGAGGTTTTTGCGCTTTAAAAAGCGTTTTTTCCTCGCCACTGTCTCTATGTTGCTCATGGGGGATTGTTGGGTCTCTTTAGAATACAGAGTCAGCCTAGACCTGCTCTTGCAAAGTGCCTTTATATAACTTTTGTTTTGATTTAGTGCTATATAAATAAATTGAATTGAATTGATATCCACATATATGCATGATTGTGAAAAATCTTTGTGTTGTATCAACTTCCCTTTTTGCTGCATGAGCTCATACCTCGTGTACTGGGTCCATACAGCATTCTGGTGGACTCTTTGTCTCCATGGTCATACACCATGGGAATAGTTGGGCCTCTGTTTGAGCACGAGCCAACATTGTATCTTACTGGATAATGCTGAAAGAATGTGACAATATCGTCATGAAGGCGTAGACTTACAGGTTGCATTTGTAGTTAAAGATTATTGTATTATTGTCATATTCTATGCTATATGAGCTTGGTTATAACTTATAATTTCACATGAATGCATGACTAAGTTACCTTGAAAAGCTGAAAGAGGTTCCCTCCATATAAGGAAAGGAAGCGGTTGTTAGTGTGGTAGCGAAGGATGGCTGCCAGGTTCCAGTGCTCCAGTGGGAAGTTGTTGGGAACATGCCACACAGACATGTCTTCTGCTACTATATCATAGTAACCTGGATTCTGTCAAAATGCAGACCATTGAAAGGATTGTCATGAAAACAAATCAAATATCCAAATGGACCGGCAATGAATTGACAAAAAATAAAATGAAAAAGAAACATATCAATATAACCAGTTTCAGGTTTTAATTATTGGTGGAAAAGCCCACAGACAGATCATGTGCATTAAATTAAAATCTTTGAAAAAAAATTCAAAGCCTTTGGTTAAAAATCTTGGCATTCTTTTAGATCCTGACTTAAATTTAGAATCACACACACATGCATGCATACATACATAGATACATACATATCATTTTATGTGCAATAGGTCTTAATGGGCAATAATTCCTGAGCACTATCCTGTATTCTTTATCGTTTATGTATATTTTTATAGTTTTTTATTAGTAGAATTTTAGGAGCTTACCCTTTGTTCATTGTATTGATGTAGATAGAGGTCAGAGTGTTTTTTTGTTTGTTTGTTTTTTAATCATTATTCAGTGTCTGATGTCTTGTGTTGTTGTAGGAGCTGCTGTAACATAGTAGTTTCCTGCAAAGGATCAATAACATATCAAACATGTTTATAGCCGTTATATTACAAAGCGGTTTTGTCCCAGCCTTGAATGGTGGCAGATAGGCTGTTAAACTCTAAACATAAGGAGTTTTTTTCTGTGATTGTCTGTTCTTATATTGTCTTGTTAAAAAGAAATAAATGTATAAATACAATGTTGAAAAACTTCTCTTGAAAATCCCTGTATGCTGAGGCTTTAGAGCAGCAGTTACAGTATCTTTGCTAGATTTTTTTGCTAACAGCTCCGTCTGAAACTTCCTGTCTGTGTCTATGTCTGTCTGGCCTCCGGCCTCGGGGACTCCTGGTTGACAGGTGTGATCCATTAAAGTTCCTCCAGGGCAAACATGAATACCCTGAGAGACATGTTAATACGGTGATCTCATTCTGGGTGACATGAAACTCAGATGGACAAAGAATGAAACAAGGACAGTCTCTCAGTATATTAATAGATACAATCACTTAATTATAAGTAATAAGTGACCTACCTGCAGCCACACTTAAAGAATCATGTGAGCTTTGTTTTATTAATCATCTTTGGTAGGGTGGCTGGTATACATACAGATACACATGCTTACACATAATGGATGGCCTATGTAGGTTACAAGCCCAGTGCACCATGAATAGCATAAGGCTGCACACACATCCCCTCTGGAAACAATTAGAGCTTAAAGTATACTGTGTGCTTTCTCACTCCAACTCAACAGAGATGTTATATGCATGTGTTAACTGCACATATTTTGAGTCAAATGAGATGAGGATTGTCCATTACTGCAGCTGTTGCACTGATTCATAATATGCAATTCGAGGGAATAATTTTTAGGGATGTAAACTGTCTCCCCTTGGGTCCAGTCTACGTGCTGAGCTACAAGCTAACCTGATGCTAGCTGTTGCTGTGATATGACATAGAATATGAGAGTGGTGACTGTGCTCTCGGCAAAACGGCAAAAACAAATCTCCCAAAACGGCGATTCTTTAGGACGTGTAGCCATTATAATCACCAACAACGTATTTACAGCTCAGGATAGAATCATAATCTGTGTTGGCCCCCTTAAGGCTTGTGGCTCCTTATGGTTGTACAACACGTTTCATATTCAACAACTATACAAGGAAGTCTCATTTAATAGAAATAAACTGATGTGAATCTGTATTTAAAGTTGATCACAGAGCGGCTCTCCAGTATATAGTGCCTGCTCCTGCTTCAGCCTCACTCCATAGACCCCAGTCACATCGTGTGTTTCTGAGGGTTGTCACTGTAAAAGCGTCTGTGCTCTCACTGGTCGGGGCATCTTTCACAGGAACAACCTGAACAAATTATTTATGGTTGTTTCTTTCAGGAGAGAGAGAGCAGGAGTCCACGTCCACATATGCACAGCTGATGGGTCCTAATGTGAGTTACATAATCTCATTTCTAGAGATTCAGAGAAATCCTGGCCTCTCATAACCCTCCGTCCATGGTGTTTTGAACTGAAGCCTCATGGCAAAAATGTCCAACCTCACTGATAAACCTGAATGTTACTTGATGTGGATTTAAGATGATTCTGATCTAACACAGAGACTAGCAGTCCTTGATTCAGGACTACATGTGTCTGTCTTACTCTGTCATTTATGGCAGTTTCCAGGAAGTGCTTTAGATGGAAAATAAAGTTGCTTCTTTCCTTTTGAGTTACAAGAAGAACAATAAATGTGAAAACCAATCAACATCTCTCCTATCTTAATCTTGAGGTTGGACCTCACTTTATTTAGGGGCCATGCCCTGGAAATATTTTGACCTAAAGTCTTTTTTGGGTAAATATCCATGTGAACAAAAATGAACTTAGAGCACACAGACATGATTCCTTAAAATTATAAATCAAATATATAGGCTGTGGAGAGCAGATATTATGTGTTTTAATACTGGTAAGGAATAATAGGTGCCTTTTCTTTTTTATTAAACCATGGAGGCTTTTCAATTGTTCGCTTAAATGTTTGACTGACCCTGGGAGTATATTCTGAGCTTCTTTTCCCTGGTGTTGCCTTTTTTTTTATTTGTCCTGCTCCTTGACCTCGACCTGCGTCACTTAAATTGGTATCTGCGCCAGTCTGTCTGTATCTTTACTTTCCTCAGTGTCCAGCACCTGCTCCGAGGTTGTGCCTCTGTAAAATACATTCACCGTTGTGTTCCCGCTGTCCTGACTTCCCCATGTTTTCACGGCACAGGACACCCTTAGCTTCAGGTTCTGCGGGGTGTCCTGCCCCATGTGTCCTGGCTCGTTGCACGCCATCATGTTCTCCACCGTGGCGCAACAAACTCGGCCGCGGCAGCGCAGCAGTCGCAGGAATGCGTCTCTGAAGTCCGCGTTGAAGGCATAGATTACCGGATTGAGTGACGAATTGCTCCATCCGATCCACACGAAGACATCGAAGGTCTTTTCACTTACGCAGTAAGGGCCCCGTTGGGCCCCCGGAGCCTCTGGTCCGGGACAGAAGGGCAGAGCGCAGTTCAGGACAAAGAACGGCAACCAGCAGCACACAAAAACACCCATGATGATGCTCAGCGTTTTGAGGACTTTCGTCTCTTTCCTGATTGAGACTCTGAGCTCCCGGTGAGACTGATTATAGAGCCGAGAGTCAGCATGAAGATGACGTTGACATGGGTTGGCGCTGATTTCCGTGCACAGGTGAGGGATTTGTTCAGGTGCGTCTGAGCGGCAACTCTGCGCGTGTTCCGCCGCCCGCTCCAAAGAAGATATCACCCGGATCTGCATCTGGGCTATCCGGTAGATCCGGGTGTATGTGACAATCATGATGGCTACGGGGATGTAGAAGCTGATCAGGGAGGAGGAGATGGCGTATGTGCGGCTCAGGCTGGAGTCACAGCTCCCATGACCACTCTTACCTTGAGGCCCCGAATCCTCCGCAGCCGGAACACCGATCTCCTGCCGGTGCCAGTTCAGCTGCACCGGGACGAAGGAGATAACCGCAGACACCGTCCAGGTCACGCCGATCACAACTAATGCCACCTTCTTGTTCATACTCCTCTCATAGCGGAAAGGACTGGAGATGGCACAGTATCGGTCCACGCTAATGACGCACAGGTTGAGAATGGAGGCCGTGGAGCACATGATGTCGCAGGCGAGCCAGATCTTGCAGAACCGGCCAAAAGGCCAGAAACCCGCCACTTCAGCCATAGCTTTCCATGGCATCACCAGCACTGCGACCAGGAGGTCCGACAGAGCCAGGGACACGATGAAGATGTTGGTGACTTTGGTGCGCAAGTAGCGGTAGCGGAAAACTGCTGCGCAAACTGTTAAGTTACCCAAAAGCGTCCAAATGATGAGCAGCGACAGGACACAGCCCGTTAAGGCTCGGCGCGCCTCTAACTCATCCCGGCTGCCAGCTCCCAGCAGGGCTGAGCCGGTTGTGTTGTTCATTGCCTGGTCCTGCGCTCCGTCATGTCAGACAAGGGAAAGAATCTGTCATCCATTCGTGCGACAAAACAAAAGGAGAACAGCGTCGCTCAGGGGAGAGAGCGTCCTGCTCCAGCCGGACTGTTCTGTGTTGCTGCTCTGAGTGCAGAGCAGGTTTACTGGGGACCACATGCACCACCAGCTGGTCCCCCCCTGCTGTCAACGCAGCGCAGAGACGCGCAGGGCAGAGAAAAAGAATAAGTAATGTCATTTTAAATGATCTATGTGTTCTTTTACTTTCATTCAGCATTACTTTTGAATTCCAATCTATCCACATATGTCTCTAAAAGTAAATGTCACAGGTTGTGTACACCAACAAAGGGAGCTAACAGCGTAATTTAGTTACAAATTATAGGATGAAGTCATCTATCACACCTTACTTCTCTCCTTTCCTTTTCAGTTGCTATCTTTCTCTTAGTTGCCACATCCATCCAAAGAGAGGCAAGTCCCAGAAAAACGGCAATGACTGGGAGCCCTGCAGCACTTTTGAATTTTTATCATAAGGTTCTGCAAAAATGTTCTTTTTTTTTTAGGGAGCTCTGAGCTTTATGTGGGCTCTAAAGTTAACTTTTTAAACATCTGGACAGATTGAACAGGACATTATTTATGATTTTTTTTTAATTAGTTTTAGTATTAAAACACAACAAGGGAAGGTTGGTGAACAATCATCATACACACTCTGTCAACATTAGACTTAGAAGAAACATAGTAAGTGTTCAGTGTTCTCATGATAGAATGAAGGGAAAAAACTACAAGTTTATGTCCATTTTTTCATGGCCACAACACATACAATAAATTATATTAAATTAATTTAAATAGTTTAATAATTTAAATATTTGAATTAAATTGCTCTTTATTTAAACAGATGAAGTATGAATTATAAAATTCTATGCTTTTCTCCACTGCACTTCATCCAATGACCTTGATTCAGGAAGAACTTCAAATTAATCAGTGCATTATTACAAAATAATTGTTTTGTGTAGCAATTACACCAATGATGTTGTGTTTTTATTTGATATCATCAACATAGATATTTTTGAGCACTTGCATGTTTTAGTTAATAAATGTCATTTTAATGTAATTGTAAATAGGATTTAATGCATCGCTGACTATTTTTAACGATGCTGTAAAGCAGTAATTCTGGGTTTATCAGACCACAGATAAATGTGTTATGAAACACAAGTATCTAAACTAAGGTTTCAAAGGCCCTGATAGGTAGGCATTACGGCTCCACTTCTGTGTTCGATCAACAAGACAATTCTTTGATTGAACGTATACATTAATGTCATTATTATAGAACATATAAATTATTATCATTATTTGGTCAGCCTTAAAGACTCTGGTGTCTGTAAAAGTAAGTGACAGAACTTCCCACTGTTTTTTGTACAATGATCCTTTGCTGTTTGAGGCTCAGGCTGGTTTGGGGATCATATTTGGCCTTTGTTTTAACCTTCAGTTTAAAGTTGCATTGTTAACCTATGGCCACTAGGGGTAGACCTTCACAACACGCTAAAAAAACACGTTTGATTTTATCTCCTCCTGTAGTTTACATGGCTAACATGTCAGCAACACTATTTAAACATCCAGCAGACATTTGATTAATATCAGCATTTGGTGTTCAGTTAGTGTTTTGGGTCACAGTAATTTTAGCTTTGCTTAGCTTTAGTCCCCACCATATATTGAGTGAATTATATGAACAATTAGCTGCAAAATGCTCCACTATTTCCACCAGTGAGTTGCCAACATTGTTTTGCATTTTTTGCCATGTTAGAAGCAGTAATGTTTATCACTCCCTTTTTAGCTAAAAACAGCTTTAACAAGGAGAGAGACTTAAAACAGCAAAGTTACTGATTGTAAACCTGAAACAATAACCTTTAAGAAACTATAGACTTAATCAGAGCAGAGAGAAACTGAAGACCACAACCTTTCTCTGTGGGTCATTTGACCCCACTGTTCTTAGAAAAAAAGCTTTAATTTTGATTTGGCTCAATATTATTTCCCCCAGGTAAGTTTAACAAATCGAATGTAGAATAACAATTTCTACTCCTTTTACTACCTTATTTGTGAATTTTAGCAATAAAATAATTATCAGTAATTAACCAGGTTTAGGCTACATCCATTTTTAAATGTTGTAACAAAACTTCATGCCTGCATACAGACAGGTTTTATAGTGACAGATAAAAGTGTCTCTTCCATGCAGAATTCACTGAGACCTGTTTAACAGCTGTTGAAGTGAAACAGCTCTAAAACCCCACTGCTCAGCACCAAATAGCAGGAAGATTTGGTGGAGATACATTTTGCAGCTAAAGAGCCAGATAGGTCAAAGGTTTGACTTTGATACAGAAAAATACAAAATCACCTGTATATAAAATAGAAAACTGCCCTTCACTTTACCAACCCACCAGTCCCCCCACTGACCCTCCCAGTCCCTCCCCCCCGCCCACTCTTTCCCATCCCAAACATAGAATAGGAAAAACAATAGCATGACTAGAGGGAAGTACATAAATGTGCATGAGAAAAACACACAAAAAAATAACACCCTTACCAATATTTGAACTTTATTATTTTTTTGAATACAGATTTAGATGATGGAGACAGAGACAGTCCAAAACAGAAGGCGGGGACATGATAATCTGATTATCTCCATAATGTTTTAGAGCTGGTGCTATTTTTGTACATTTGTTCATTTAGGACACAGTGGCATTAAATCCATTTGATTAAATAAAATTATATTCAAATCTGCATGAATTTCCTTCCTTGATAGTAATGATAACAAATCAAAATTTGCAACATACTGTACATCTCTGAATAATCAGTAGTTAACATTAAAGTTTTTAAGCTCATGGCACATGCATGAAAAATATAATTATGAACATAGTCTGCATGACATCTAAATAAATACACAGTAGAAATCTTCATGCTGCTACTGTATACAGCACGGAGCTCCAATACTCTGTAAAGCTGCGTTCAATGCCACCAGTCCCATCTCCTGCACGTATCCAGTCACAGTGTTGACCATGCTCTGTCTCTCTTCAGACTTCTTGATTGTCTCCTTGCACCGATCTGAACTCTTCTTCAGCATAGATATCTCTTTGTGACACCGCTCCCTCTCCTGCTTCAGCTTCTCCTCCAGCTGTTTCTTGAGGTTCTCTTCGTTGATCTTTTGTTGCTCAATTTTCATTTGGATAAGCCTTAGCTCCTGCTGGAGGGCGACGATTCTCCTTTTCTCCGCCCTCTGATTCTCCATCTGTATGTCTCTTTCTCTCTGGTTCTCCTCCCTCTCACGTCTTAGCAGGTCTTCCATCTGCTTTTTTCTGTCCTCCTCCCTCCTGCTGTGCTCCTCCAAGCTCTGGGTGAGTTTCTCCAGTTCTTTTTGCAGAGCATCTCTCTTCATTTCCTCCCTCTGCCTCATGGCCTGCTCTTTCTGTAGCTGCTGAAGTTCCCTCTCTCTGTCTTTCTTTTCATTTTCCACTTTATTTTTATGGATCTTCTCCATTGCTCTTCTCATTTTCTCCTCCCGCTCAGTTTGATCTTCTAGCATTTTAGTAACTTTGTAAAGCTTTTCTTGAAGAGCTTCTCTCCTCTCACTTTCCTCTCTGCGTATCTCCATCACTTTCTTGATCTCTTTTAGCTTCCTCTCCTTCTCCTTCTTGTCATTCTCCTCCACGCCTTGTCTGAAGGCCTCCTCCCGATCTCTTGCCAGTTTTTCGTCCTTTTCCTTCTCCATCTTGAGTTTTTTCTTCAGCTCCTCCATCTCCTTCTTGCTTTTTTGCTGAACCATCTCTATCTCTTTTTCATATGACTCTTTTACTGTAGCTTCCACCTTCTCTTTTAACAGTTCCTCCTCCTCATCCAGCCGCCTCCTCTCTTCCTGCAACTCCTGAGCCAGAGCCTCCTCTGCTTTCTGCATCATCTTGCTGCTGTAGTAGCTCCCTCCATTTCCCTGCAGCAGGCTGTCCACTAAGGCGAGCAGCTCAGATACCTGCTCGTTGCTCTTGGAGCTCTGGTTGTTGAAGACACAGTACCTGCCTCCACATCCATCCACCAGCTGGCGCAGCTCGCTGCACCCATCTATCATACAATGCCACACGGATTTCCCTTCTTCCAGAAGGTCTCCATGGGTAAAAACTACCACAGAGAAAGTCAAAGCATGGGAACCCATTGCCTGTTTTAGCTGACGGACCACCTCCTTCTCCTCCTGAGTGAACCTCCCAATTTGAATAACAAGAAGGAACACATGGGGCCCGGGGTACAGGAGGCTAATACTCCTCCTCAACTCCCTGTGCACCTCCTCTGGAGTCTGATGAGTGTCCAGCAGCCCTGGAGTGTCCAGAATTGTCAGGTGTCTCCCACGAAATTCTCCACAGGCTCTACGACAGCGTTTGGTGACAGAGGAGCTCCCAGCCATTGTTTCAAAAACCTTACGGCCCAGGATGGAGTTGGCAGTGGAGCTTTTCCCGCTGCCGGTCTTCCCAAGCAAAACCAGTCTAATCTCATTCAACGAGGAAGATGGCTTCCTGCCTGAAAAGGCAACAAAAGAGAGAATTTATGATCCAAGAAAGACGTAAACAAACAAACAAACAAACAAGTTCCAGCTTACCTGCACAGCTGATGGCAGACAGCTGCTTGCTGATGGATGACATGCCGTTTCTGGTCACTAGATTTCACAAATTAGGAACAAAAGAGAGCAGCGCTTTGCTATATAGATCCCAGAATCGTAGGTGTGTCCGACCCTGTGACATGTAAAACCCCTCTGAACTCTAACCATCGCTATCACCATGTTTCTAATATCAGTCTGGAGGAAGTGTGGCCCAATAGTCTGTCTCTGAAACACTCAGCACAGCAGATCTTATCTCTGACACAACAACCTCCAGCAGGAGGTCATGGTCCAGTTTAGGCAAAGATCAAGGAAGCAGGCTGAGATCCTGTCTATGGTGTTGGTGAATAGCTTAGTGTGATGAAAATCTGACTGCTGGGCCTTCTTTATCTAGTTGTTTAAATGTCCACCGCAATTCAATAATCTAGATGAGTTATTGATTGTTTGATGCCGAGACTTCAGACAGACAATATCATCAATTGAGGGTGTATTTTAAATGCATCCCTCTTTTTATAATTGTATTACCACTATTATTATCTTTTGTAATCTATTTAAATACCGCATAAAGGAAGATGTTCAGTAAGTCATGGGCTAGACTAGAACGCCAGAGATTAGAATTAACTTCAGCTTGAGGCTGGAATATATCTGTGATATATATGTTATATTGTTTGATGTCATTTCTTCTTTTGTCATTCTGCCACAAATCTCACAATAATAGCACAAAAAATTATTTTCTGCCTTTATTTTATTTATTATGAAGCAAAATCTCAGACACTACATCCTTTAAGTTTTACTTAGGTTATTGTCACTCCACCTCATAATGCTCCAATTTACCCTCTTTTTTGGTGTGTTTTTTTTTTAACCTTGGGGGTCTTTGTGATTTATTGTCTTGATCGGAGAATTTTCCTTTCTTATTAATATTCTGATTCATTGTTTCAGCTGTGAAGATTCAGAAATATGGATATGTAAGGTAAAGCAGCACTGAAGGGCGCTAACACATTGTGTCCTTCAGACTAAATGCATTCTGAAAATCAGCACTAATTTAGTTTTTTTAGTTTTTTTACTTATTCTTAAAACTATCATAATCTTACTCCTTATAATATAAATATACTTACATTTATATAATGCATTTCTTGTCTGTCGACTACCCAAAGCACCTTTCTGCATATTCACAGACACGCAGTGATGGCAGATATTTCCATGCAAGGTGCCGACCTGCTCATTAGAAGCAATACGGCGCTCTGTAGCTCTATAAGAGCCACACAACTGCCTCCTGTTTCACAGCAACCTCAGTGAAAGTGATTCATGTATTCATCTGTATGACTATAAATGCTGTTCATACAGTGACATCACCTCCTGTATATGCATAACCAATTATTTTAGAAAAAGAAGTGTTAAGCAATAAAATAGAGATTTTAGATGCAAAACCAAACAGAAATGGACAGTTTTGTGATAAGGATACGTGCACATTTAACAAAAAAACCATTAAAGGTTTAGTTTTTACTGGACTAAAGAGCAAAGCATATGATACAGTCGTCTACATGCATCATTCATGCTATGGAGGAGCTTTAATGTCTGAATGTTGTGTAAAAAAAAGTGATGGATCTTTGTCACTTAGGAAAGGCAAACATTCACCTTTTCTCTCCAAGTCTCACATTTAAGTATTAACAGCGTATATAAACCAATTTCTCGGAGTAGAATTACAAAAAATTCTCCCAGCTTTAATGTAATTACCTTAAATGCCTTACCATGAAGGATGGACATGAGATTCAGCCTAAAGTTTCTGAAGTTTACACCTTTTATTCTGCCTATGTTCTCCAAGAGACTCTGGAAAAACAGCATCACCTGGTTTCCTAAAACATAATG
Organism: Chaunax sp. Z400; assembly: GCA_037577475.1. NCBI lineage: Eukaryota > Metazoa > Chordata > Actinopteri > Lophiiformes > Chaunacidae > Chaunax > Chaunax sp. Z400. The sequence goes on along the minus strand of CM075191.1, from coordinate 25,723,771 downwards.
TAAGTAATGCAACGCTGGATGTCTGGCTGTGAGCTCATCAATAATGGAGGTGTGATGCATGTTCAAGGCGAGACCTAGATTGTCTTACTGCTCCACTGATCCATGACACATGCCAGGACGCCTGCCATTAACTAACTGAGATGCTGTGAACTTTAACAGTATAGTGATCCTGTCCTCTTTATGTCCAAGTCACAAAAAAGCAATGAACCTACACTACAACACGCGCATACACACAACACACACACACACAACACAAATACTGACATACATTTTCACAGAAATAGTTTGTTGTTGTATCACAATAAAAATGAGGTAACTCTTTGAATAACAGTCTGGTCCGGCAATGATGGGAGGATGAATTTTATCATCAAGGTAATAAGATGGAGAAGCTGTCACGATGCCTTGGCGATGATGAGGATGCTCATGAGGAAGACCATGATGAAGAAAATCCACATGAAAAACCTATCCATCACCTTGGCAATCTTCTTCCACTCTCCCACCTTGACACACGTGGCTCTCTGCTCGCGGAAGCAGTTGGCGATGTACTGGATGTTCTTCACCACCTGAGAAGAGACGGACGGATGATCTGAAAAGCAAGCACTTCAAGGAACCGTAGAAGGAGACGAGCCATCAGATGAGAAGGTAAAGTGAGAAACAGAGATGCTGTGTTGATTCACCTGTTTATGTTGAGGGCAGGGGCAGCAGCAGGGGCAGGCTGGGACTTGAAGTTTCTCCGTGAAGAGGAGCGGTTCCTTCAGTCCTCCGTTCAGCTGCTGGAGGTTTTGTGGATGAGGTGGGGCCTTGTAGTCCATTTCGTTCCCCTTGATGTGGTGGTAGCGCAGTAAGGACTCTCTCTTCCTCTCACCCTCCTGTCGTCTGGAAGCGTGGTTGTTATGGTTGTTGTAATGGTGATGGTGGCTGTTGGCGTTGCTGTTCGCCTGACTTTTGTGACGCTTGTTGTGGTGATGAAGGCCGTGGCCGTTGCTGTACTTGTATTTGTCACTTTCGTGATGGTAGATGTCATGGAAATGGTCATCAAGGTAGGTGCCCTTCTCGCTCATGGGTTCCTCGGGGTACAGCGGGGTCCTCTTGCTCTCCGGTGTTGTGCAGTTCTCCCCCACCTCGTAGACGAAGAAGATTTTGGACATGTAGTCTATGATCAGCACCTTAGCCCAGTGAGGGACGGGCTTGGCCTCAGCGCCACAGAAATGAATGTTCATGATGAAGATGGTGAGAGAGGTGGAGGCTGTGATCATAGTCATGGTGGCGATGTAGTACTTGCCTGGAGGAGAAGACAAAAGAAATGGACAGGTTTGTGATTTATGGGCACATAGTTGGCATGAAACATCATCAGCAATGAACTGAAAAGACACACAATGGAAATCTGTTGTCCCAAATATATTTTGATACACATAAATATCAACCTATTTAATAGGCCATTTTGTTGCAGAACTGAGATTTATATGGAAGCCCATTTCTGACAGGAAGTAGAAATGTTCATTTTTAAGAAATGTTCACAATCTGCTGATTACCCATGTTAAAAAGTGAAATTTATGAGATACTCAGTCAAACTCTCATAACGTTGACTTACTACAAGTATATTTATTTTATGATCAATAGACTTTTACCCATTTTAATCATTTCTGGAGGAAATGGGCTACTATAGTTTAAAATAGTTCAATAATTCAAACCTATATAGGGCATTCTCTCTGCTGGAGGCATGCTCTCGGCCACCAACAACTGGAACACAGTGAGCGCCAGCAGCACCGTGACCCCAAGGGAAACCTTCTCCCCTGAGTCGGCGGGCAGGTAGAAGCCGAGAGGGGCCAGGAACGAGATGAGGAAGCAGGGCAGGAGCAAGTTGAAGATGTAGAAGGAGGAGCGGCGCTTCAGGAGCAGGGTGTAGGTTATGTCGGTGTAAGGGTCAGGGCAGCAACCATACATCTTGACGTGTCGAACTGCTGGCATGCCATGACACTCCCACTCCACGTTCTCCACAAAGTCAGACAGGTCACCGCTGTCCATAGCCAAACTGATGTCTACCTGTGTAGAGGACACACATGAGGACAGTTAAAGTCGTTGGTGTCAACACACGTCTGTATACCTTACAAAAAAGAAGTATAGTTCAAGTTATATATAATATATACAAGTATATTTTCCAAGTATATTTTATGTAAGTATACTAATATCAGTGTACTTGCAAGTGTACTATATCAATACTTTTTGGGACTAAATTGGCCCAATTTTGGGTTTACAAAAGTAAACTTTTAATATATAACTAGTTTACATCCAACCTTTATTTTGTACTGCAACTATATTATAAGTAAACTTTAACTACTACTTACATACTTGTAGTCCACTTTTTAGTTTATTTTCAGGATAAGGTAATAATATTATACATTAATTAAGTTTATCTCATTCAAAAGATTAAGTACAAGTATATTTCAAATATACTTAGACTTTTCAGTATACTTGTCAGTATAATCCAAGAATACTTAACAGAAATATACTTAAGTACATAAAAAGTAGGCTGAAAGTATACTCTCTTATTTTTTAGTACACTAATAGCACACTTGAATAAACTTCTTTTTTGTAAGCATAAATGGTTGGATGCACAAATTAACAACCAGAATGATGGATAATTACCCTTGAATATATTTCTGAAGAAAGAGTTATGAAAATGAAGTTATTAACAAGTTATTTATCCGAAACTTGTCATTTCACTACACCTACTAGATTAAAAATACTGAGCAACATGGAAGCCATTGTAAATGTTAAAAAAAAAAAAAAAAGTGCAGTTTGACAGCAAAAAAACTCTCATCCTATTTCAATTTTTGTTCCTTAAAATATCAATTCAACCCTATTGAAACTATGGGGTGTTTGTCTTTTGTCCTTGATGTGCTGTTCCCCCCCCCTTGAAACTCAAAATAATGAAAATTACGTAAACCTGCAAAAAGATTTTTTAAATTTTTTTTACCACTTGGGAGCAGCAGATGAGCTTAAACTCATTATAAAGCTTATAAAACCCTGAACATGAACACACCTGGTTGCCATTGTAGGTCCAGGAGCCAAAGGTGAGGTTGCACTCCTGCCAGTCGAAGGGGAAGTAAGACACGTCCACCACACACGTGCTCTTTGTGATCGCTGGAGAGTCCCAGATGATCTCACCATTATAACGCAGCTTCACATTAGTGCTGGATGTACCTGCAGACTCTTCATCTGCTCTGCACAATCACACAGAGCAAAGGACACATTAGTAGATGCGCGTACTTAATCAGTCACACATACTGTTGCATTATGGGAACAGACTGAACTCCAGTCTGTTCTGCATCTTTTATGCGTTTGTCTTCTCTCTCTTGTTACTGACTTGTTGTAGAGAACAATGTCCGGCTTCCAAACCAGGTCACTGGGGATGTTGATCATCTCAAGATTGTCATAATCCTCCTTGTCCCACTTGAGGTATGCATCATGCCAGACTTGCCTGATCCACAGATATGTGGTCAGCACCTGGTTCCTCTCATCCTACACACACACACACACAAACGTATTTAAAGGGAGAGTGAGACTGAAGGCAGCACTGTTTGTTCATACAGTAGAGAAACGCATTCGTTTTGTGGAAGCAAGAGAAAATTAAAGGGACACTCCTCTGGCTTACAAGTCCCCTATTTCATGAAAGTACAGTACTGACATGCTGAAGCATCTCCTTAAGACTCATTAACATACAGCAATAATAATATAATTATTATATATAATATAATTTAACTTTACAAGCCACTAGAAATCTTGAATGACAGCTGCACCTCCACTGCTTAAAATATCTTCACCTCAGTGTGATTTATTACTTTATGGTATATCTTAATTGCTCTTTTATCTTAATAGTTTAGATTCTTATTTTTACTTTTATTCTAATAATTATCTTCACTGCACACTGCATTTTACTGCACGTGTTATATTAGCATCCGACAAATCAAATCTTCTCTTTGAATCTTAAACATGTTAGTTAGAAATCCTGAGGCAGGAACTGCTTTACAACATAGATTCGGTCATTTTTAAAAGTTACTGACAGATTTCTCGAGTTTGTATGAATTTTTTTTAACTTTTCCATTATATATGGTGCATATATGGTGTCTTGGATTTCTCTGTCAGATTTTATAGGTGTCCTATAGCTCAGTGATGTGGTGAAACAAGGAGCTACAGAATATCTGTGTGTATACATTATTCACAGTGGTAAAGACGCTCCTTGTCTTGTTAACTGGTGTCATATGTAGCCGAGATTTTATATCTCTAAATCTACGTTTTCTCTCCACTCACCATATCCTTAATCTGTGACAGGGTGATCTGCAGAGAGACATTGAGAGCTTTGTCTGTGTCCTCTACTGGTCTCAGAGCATTGGAGTAGTCCTCCATTAGATCATTCAGAAGCTTGCGGGCATAATGACCCTGAGCACCATGGGACACTGAGGAGGTAAGAGGAGAGCAGAATGTGGGGACAACAGCAAAAGTCAGGGTCAAGGGATTGCAGAGAGAAGAGCAGAAAACAGGTTAGAAATGGCTTTACGAAGACAAAACAAACTTCTGACTCTGCATCAGTTATAAACACCAAAACGATCAATCGTGCAGAACTGACCTTGCACCAAAAGGCTGATCCAAACCAACAGCGTTGCTTTCCTCATTTTCAACCAGTCACAAAAGCGGGATCAATTATTCAGCAAACAGTCATTAAAACAGCCTGCGTCCAAATCCAGAGCATCACGATATTCTGATCTCCATCTCTCCTGCAGAGGCTTCACTAGCTGAGACCACAAAAAATTCTCGATATCTTACATCCTGTCAAAACTCTGAATGCTTCACTAGCTGTTAGTCGCAGTTTGCCTGAGTTACTGTGTTTTCTGTGTGTGCGATCGCTTCTGTGGAACAGGACCTGGGGCTATCACTCACACACACACACAAACACACACACACACACAGGTGCATAGGTACACAGGTAGACTGCAGTATCACATAGCAAACAGGCACTAAAAGAAATGCGATGCCTGCAGCCCTATCCACATATTATGTGCATGACCACATCCAGCTGTACGACACACAACCAGCACACATGCACACACACAGAACCTCATTGCATTACATGTGTCACCCGTAGACACAGAGTGATGCTCAGGTCATTCAAGATGAACACACACTTGCATGTCAGGAAGGATGTGACACATGTCATACAATCTATAAAGCAATGAACCTCAGACTGATCCAGGATCAGTTTTCACCCATATAAATAGAAATCTTTAACATGAGGACAGCAAAGCCGAACAAAGTCGCTTTTAGATTAGTGATAGATTTGATCCTCTTTTTTATCTGTAGGTTATCGAAGAGATCAGTGACCAAAAAGAACAACTAACTGAACTTTGTATTATAAAACAGCAATAATGACATCTTTAGAATATCTTAACATGCGTATTTACATTTTCTGTTGTTGTTGACAATTGTTGTTTTTAGCCAGATATATCTTTATAACTCAAAATATCTTTAATATGAGGAACACAAGGCCATAAATTTAGCTTACGAGTTACGAGACACGTCTACTAAAAACCTAAGATGCACAAGATCATTTTCATCTTCTCATATTTTTTCTAATAATTTAACTTGTATCTTACAGTAAAAAAACAAAAACAACTCTAGATTAAAAAACAACAACTTAAAACTCTAAATTATTACAACTATTCCATCAAACAACATCTGTAAGAAATGTTACTGTCTTACTCATTAACTACAGAATAGTGCACATCGTGATGTGATGTGTTCATGTGTCACTGAGTTTCTGTGGTAGTGATCTTGCATATGACAGGTGTTTCCTGTGTGTCTGTGTGTGGTGTGTGTGCGTGTGTGTGTGTGTGTGTGTGTGTGTGTGTGTGTGTGTGTGTGTGTGTGTGTGTGTGTGTGTGTGTGTGTGTGTGTGTGTGTGTGTGTGTGTGTGTGTGTGTGTGAGAGAGAGACAGGGTGAGTCAGTAGGCTGAGGGTAAAGTTGGTGAACGTGTTTGTGTGCTGAACATTGAAATGTTTCATACAATGTATGGACTGCATAAAAAGAAGACTTGGGAATAACAGACCAGGACTGTATTAGGGGTGTGTACATTGGTGTTCTTGCAGTAAACAGGGGGGAGACACTGGGACAGAAAAACAAATACATTAATAAGCCACATAGTGGCACTGGAGGACATTCCTTTATGGTCTTTTTACATAGATGATATTTTAGCATTTCATAGGAGGAAACAAAAAGTTATAAATGGTACAGTTAATCAATGAATTTGGCAACTGAATTCCATTTTGCTGCTTCAGTTTCAGGGTCCTGGGATTTAGTATGTAATGTGAAATGTGTCTATCATATGTCAAAATGTTTGCTGCTACAATGGACACAGACACAGGCTATTTCAAAGATGGAATAACACATTAGTCCCTCTATTAGTTTTGTGTTTATTCATGGGATTTGCTTGCAATAACAAAAATATAGACTCACCAGCCTTATCCTTTAAAGTCTGCTAGTTATAATATTTTCTGAGTGTAAAGATATTAAGATATATTTGCTTTACGACACACAGCACAACTGAGCAGGAGGTGAAGATGCATTAAGATCGTTTACTTAAATTAAAGTAGCAGTAACACAACACAAAAAGTTAGAGGAAAAATACTTGCATTCAATATATTAATTACATAAAAGTACAAAAGTATTATCGACAAAATATACTTGAAGTATGAAAAGTAAAAGTACTCCGTATGCAGAATGTCCCATTTCAGAAAAATTCACATTATTGGATTATAACTATAGCTACATGTGAACCTCACATTAATGTTGCAGCTGGTAAAGGAGACACTCATTTTAATAGCTTTAAATATTAATAATACTACAATAAGTATAAGAAGAGAATGAGAATGAGAGAGAAAAAGAATTAAGAATGAGAATAAGAATAAGATAAAGAATAAGAATTAACAATGAAAATGAGAAGAAGAAGAAGAAGAATACGAGTAAGAATGAGAATACATCATAATACATCATAATTTATGTGTTGTTTTGAATTAGTAATACGAATCTGCTAAGAAATTGAAGTTACTGAATAAATAATGAATTAAAAACTTAATTTCCTTCTGTAGTGTATTTACATACAGTAGAAGTACCTAACAATTCGGTTATTTACTTGTTATAGCAGGAAACGTGCAGGTTTGGGTAATGACATGAATGATGGCTCCATTCCATAGCTGCACGGCTGTCTTGTCAATGAGCCAGTATGCACCAGAAACCTGAAAGAACACCTACATACAGTGTAGTGATCATGTTATTAGTTACACCTGTTTTCCTGCTATGACATGTCAAAAATGTCTGCTGTGAAAATGATCTATTTTACCAGCTCCTTGGATAACACATCAGAGGCCTGTGAGAAGTCCCAACAACTGCTCCGTACCGGCTGTGATGTGGCTTCATTGTGCAGTTGTCTGCATACCCTATTTACTGTGTGTGTGTGTGTGTGTGTGTGTGTGTGTGTGTGTGTGTGTGTGTGTGTGTGTGTGTGTGTGTGTGTGTGTGTGTGTGTGTGTGTGTGTGTGTGTGTGTGTGTCTGTGTGTGTGTGTGTGTGTGAGAGAGAGACAGACACGTAGAGTTTGAGGAATATGGCATTGCGGTAGTTGTGGGAGAGAGAGCACAATGATAGATGAAAGATCATCAAGCAGGCAGTCAAACATGCTAAATTCTCAGTGTTTCTCTGCATCACTGGTGCTGCAGTTATCAACAGTATTACATGGAGTATTTAATGCATACTAAAATATAAATGTGAGTTATTGGATTCTGTGAGGTAAACTCAACAAGAGAGTTGTTTTATGAATGAATTTTCACATGCTTAGAGTGTCTGATGATTTGCCACCTATATGAAAAGATACAGTCTTTAATGTCCCAAACAATCAACTCATAAAATAAAAGATTCATGTCAGATTTTTAACAGTGAATATAGTGAAATTATTTTTTATTTAAGTACTTTTTCTTGCTCATGTTCACATGGTGTGAGTTTGTTGTGTATATGGGATCTACATGACTCGGGGTTGATGTCTATGCAAGCATCAAATTCGTGAATGTGTACGGCAACTGTGTGTGTGTGTGTGTGTGTGTGTGTGTGTGTGTGTGTGTGTGTGTGTGTGTGTGTGTGTGTGTGTGTGTGTGTGTGTGTGTGTGTGTGTGTGTGTGTGTGTGTGCTGGGATGTGGTTAGCTGATTTTCAGTGTATCCTTGAAAAGCCTGTCTTGTATCTCTCATCCTGAGCAGATATGAACACCACATGAGACAGAGAACGAGCAGCAGTGTCGGGGGGGGGGGAAGCTGTTCAGAGCTTTTTCCTGGTTGGCGGCTGTTTCTTGTCATTATTTGTGGAGCTTTCGTTATCCTTCACCTACAATAATTGTTTTACACAGACTAGTTTTCTTATAAAGCCTCCATTTCCTGAAAGCATCCTCTGAGATGCACATTCAGACCCATTGACACACAGAGACTCAAATATGTCACATTTGAAAACTTATACAGCTTACTGTTGGTACTCATTTAAAAGACTGCACTGAGGCTAGGCCATGTCATATATATGCACAGGTCTGAAAGCGCTCTAAGGTGAGTTTGTGATTTTTGAACTAAATAAATAAGACTGATTTGGCTCCATTTTTAAAGGACATAAAGGTTTAAGGTCATGTCTGTGATTTAAACTGTATCTTACATCTCCATTTCTTATTTATTGTGAGTGTATGCTTGTAAAGCTCACTGTGCATTGTTATGCAAGCTCTACCACTGTTTGATAAGATCTGGCAACTCCTCATAATATACCTTATGCATAAAAAGGTGCTGAAATATATACCAGCCCATTTACTCCACGCTCAACAAATTTAGCCAATGATCAGTAAGTGTAAGGTGGGGGACAAGGGGGAACATGTTCAGTGTATTGGACAGAGAAGGTTCTGCAGGCGGACGAGAGATGGGATGACGGGTAGATTGTAACATAGTAGATTGCCCTGGAAATGCCCTGGAAATGCCCTGGAAATCTGTTTTCACAGCTCAATAAAAAATCTTTGAAAATAAAAAAATAAAAAAAGTTTTGCTCACTATGCATTGTTCTCATTGGCTAAGGTGTCTCTTGCAATTTCCAACAACTAAATCTGACATGTTATTTGTGATATGTTCATGTTTTGCCACTCATTTATCATTTGTATATGAACATCTAATATACTGTGTATTCTAATACAGATGTCAGATTTTTTAATTTAAAAGTTTTTGCAAACTGCAGCTTAATATCCTATAATGTATATGTTTGAACACGACATGCAAAACATCTGTTTGAGTGGCCATTATAAGAATTTACCAACAAAGCAGACTTCATGTTCAAATACATAATGCATAAATGTAATGTTATATACATGTATGCATAGTGTATGCAAGTGTAAAACAGAAAACCACAATATAAATAAAATGTAATATTCTTTTATTGCTTATTTTTTTCTTAGCATTTTTTTTGACAAACAGTAAGTATGGCAGAAAAGGCTGCGTCTGTAATGAATGCACATTAATGCTCAAATTCAATGCAGACTCGCTCCGAAAAAAGTTAAAAGGGTTACCAAGACGAGATAACACAGCAGTTATCTGGGGGGAAAATGAATGAATGAATATATTTCAAATATATTTTATATATTTTATATTATATTTTTTTAAATATTTTATTAGATGATTTTTCCAGTTTTAGATATTATATTCAGTCACTCCTTTCCTCTGGGAATAAAACTGTATAGATAGAAGTAAAACAACACAGTGTCACAGTGATGTGTTCTTATGTTTTAATTCATGGAAAGTTAATTTGTTGTTTCAGTAACAAATAATGTTTTCAAGACACAGGCCATTTCTTAATATTATTATTACATTTTCTAAAAGAACATATAAAGTCACTTTAAATATATAGTTCACAAAATATCCACAATAGCCACTAATATGTGACATCTGGCTTCAGTTAAATTTGAAGAGTAAAAAATATCTCTTTACTTTACCAGAATTTTCTTTTTAATGTTTGGATCTTCTACCAAAATCAAACGTCTTAAGTCTGATCTTCTTTCAGCAGGCATGTGTTTCTATCTTTGACCTATCCACACATCTATAAAATGATATCCTCTCTATAGAAATAATAGACAAAATGCTGTATGTAGAGCCTGATGTTGTTAAAACTACCCAGTGTACTCAGCTGAGCTTTGAGGTGAAGTCATTGCTGACATGCCCCATCATGGACTCAACATTATTTACCATATTCATATGAATAAAACTTTTTTGGGAGCATTGAAATTGAATTTTACTTGTTTGATCTTCAATGGTGCAAATCACACAGTAAAACTTCCATGCAACTGTAACAAATACTTATAAGTGGTATTTCAGTCATGGTACAAATGGTACTTATTTATTTTACGCTGCAATTCAAAAGTTCATCTGCTGATCCAACCACAAACGGCAATATTGAGATACTTTCCTCTTTGAGAAATCATCTGTTGTGTCAGTATTAACACTTTAAATGCTTTAATTCAGATATGAAAAAAAATCATTTCACTGCTAAAGTCCTTAATAGAGTATTTATGAAACAGAAAAATTCTCAAATTCCCCATTTGAAATTTTTAAAAAAAGGCAGATGAGAATAACCTAATGGAACTCTTTTCTTAACGTCTCTCCCTGGAAACATCTCACAGACAACTAGAAGTTCCACCTGTATGTTTGCATGAGGTTCTATTGCGGTCAGGTCTACATCGACGTACTTTCAGCTTTGGTACATGGTGCGAGTTTCTGAGAGCGTTGGGGGCCGAACACCCTGCTAGTGACAAAAGAGCTCTATGTGTATAAGAGAAATACAGCTTTGGGCTCTTGAATCTTTACCGCACAGCATGGTAAGACAAAGCTTCTGAGTTAAAAAGTCTTCTCCCACCAAGTCAAGGGTCAAAAGACCTTGCACTGGTTTATGCTGAACATCCGTCTCCTGGCCTGCTTCCTGGCCTGGTTTACGGCCATCCTCACAGCATACTCAAACACCTGCTGCACGCCACGGTTGCTTAATGAAGAGCACTCTAGATAGCCTTTAGCATGGACTTCATGAGCCATTTGCCTCCCCTCTGCTGCCGAGATGCAGCTTCCCCGATACGGCCCCATCTCCCGTAGATCCGTCTGAGTGGCCACAACCAACACTGGCACCTTGGGTAGGTTCTCTCGAACTTCGTCGATCCACTTGCGCTGGATGCTGGCTAGCGAGTTCGGGTTGGCCACAGAGTAGCAGATGAGGACAACATCGGCATGCTGGTAGGATCTCGGCCGGATCTGTTTAAAGCTGTCATTGCCCGCCGTGTCCCACAGCCCCAGGCTGATCTGTACGCCATCCATGTACACCTCGACACCTGTGTTCTCAAACACCGTGGGCTTGTACGAGTCTGGAAATGTCTCTGAGGTGAAGCGGACCAGCAGGGCCGTCTTACCCACGGCACTGTCCCCAACCAGGACACACTTCACTGACATCTCTGTCAGGCTGCTCATGGTTGTCTCACGACTGTAGATGTTCCCCAAGTTGTCCAAGGCACAGTTCTCTCTACATGTACATCCGTGCACAGGCGCTAGTTTTCATAGCAGTTGATTGGAAGCCCAGACTTGGGGTTACTTCATTCCTGGAATCAGCTTGATGAACTTTGTCTCTCTTTTCAGAGTCCTTATATAGAATATGTATGCACAGTCAGGGGTTCCCCAGCAGTGAGCTTTTATACATAATTCACATAATGCTCTTTAGGCCCTCTCGGCTCGCCTCACTTCTGCTTGGCCTCTTTCAGCGTGTTCAGGTTCTGCTCTTTCTCTCTGACGATCTTGAGGGACGTCATGGTCTCCACACAGATATAACCTCTTGGAGCTGAGGAGGAGATATGAGGAGAGCGTATGTTATGAATATGAGGTCTGTAAGAAGTCTGTCGTCTTTTAAAAGAAGGAACGTTTAAACAGCAAACTTGCCTCAGCAAACGGCTGCAAACTGCTTTTGGAAAATGACAGTGGTATGATTCTTACTATTTTGCATGCCAAATGAGAGATGCTTTAAAAAAATTCGTAGTCAACTGCGATTGCTGCATGTGGCAGATGGCATTAATTATAGCTTTTTGTAATAACATCATCACATCATGTATATTTACATAAAAAAGTTAACCTTTACAGAATTAATGTATATTTTAGTCATGATTAACTATGGAAGTAAAGATCCATGTGCCTGGGTGTGACTAGAAATTCACAGCTTGATCCAGATGTATTTAGCAGAGGCTCATTGACAACATATCCATGTTTACTGTGCTACATCATACATATGACCTGTCTGTCTCAAATTAAAGTATCTCCCACATTAACTGGAAGGTTTTAGACGTAAATCGTAATAATAATAGATTTTTAATATGAACAGTTAATTTTTTTACTTCTCTATTGCAATCAAACTGACAGTTTGACAAATATATTAAAGTACTAGAGAAGACAAGTCATACCTTTAAAACCACCTGTCATGGCACACACAAAGCCATCTATGGAAAAACCTCCATGTAACGTAGATGGAACTCTTTATAGTGTTTTTTTTTTCAACAATTCAACTTTCTAAACTAGAAGAAACTTCATTTTAAACTCTACTCACAGAGATAGAGGTAATAATAAATAATAGTAATGAACTCTTAACTTCAAAAATGTTATTTTATACATTCATAATCATCTTTGGCCTGTGAGGAGTCAGAATGCACCCAAAACATCTAATTTGTTTATTCTAACTATAACTTTTTGCCCACATGGAATCTTATTAGTCTTATGTCCAAATAGAATAGAATAGAATAGAATAGAATAGAATAGAATAGCATATGAAGGCCTGAGCAGCACCGTTGAATCAAGACAAAATAAATAATCGAGGACAAAGAGAAAGATTACCTTTCATGTCAGTCTTCTCGATCTTCAACAGGCGGATGCTGGCTGCCGCCTTCAAAGACTGTCAAAAAAACAACAACCTGAAAGTCGGGATCCAGTTTCTTATTTATAAATACCTGGATGTCTTGAAATTGTATTAATTACAGGCATAAAGAGACGCGCAGATGAGGTATTTTACAACCTGTCCGAGGAGCCGAGGCTGGTAAAGTAAAGGGAAGTACGAGAGAGAGGAAGACTAACGCATCCGCTCGTTACACGGTAGAGGTGTGACTCTTGTGTTCGCATCCCCCCCACCACAGCAGCTGTGTTTTATATATTTTCTGTTGTGGGTTTTAAACGACACATTTGGTCCACATAAACGATTTTAATCACATCTTGCATTTATGGTACAGAGAGGAGGACAGGTCAGCATCACCCCAGCTAAATTAAATTAAATTATTTATAGCTGCATTAAATGGCTTGAGTTTTATATTTTTTACGCAGTAAAGTCTGTTTTTACGTCTTAGGGAACAGTAGGCGACTTCAAGGCTTCAGGATCCATGGAGGCTGATAAATGTGTGTCAGTTTGACGGGGGTTGAAAACTACAAGTTTGAAATTGAGAAAATGTGGGGTGTGACGTCAGAAAATTCGCCAATCCTCTGTATCCCGCTCCTCTGTGTGACGTAACGCATCGTTCACCTGTTGAAGATCAAGTTGCATTGTGGGTAATGTAGGTGTTACGTTTTAGAAGACGTGTGTAGTGAAACATATTTTCCACGTAAGGGTATTGCATTCACTTGACAAAAAAATGCTCTGTTTTTAATGACATAATTATCTCATTAATTCGGAAAAACTGAGCAGAAATTTATTTTTTCATGAAAAAATCTGCTGTTTTTCTGAGCACAGTGAGTTGCAGTAGTCTTTTACACAGCCTATTACACTACATGTGATGCTCTCTTTGTTCATTTTTCTGTTCCAAATACGCACACTGGAGACATTTAAAAATGCACCACTTTATAAGAAAACTTGCTTGACATATGAAAATAACAACCCATATTTTGTTTTCTTATTAACATTCAATGATTATATTAATTTATTCACTCAAAAACAAAGAGACAGAACAAAAACATCAAAAATGTAAGGACCATATTTCTCAGGTGACACAATCAGTGATTAGAATTAATTATAGCAGTAATCCTCCTCCTGATGGACTGGTACAACCTCCTGATGTCACTGTCAGATAGGTCCACTCTTCAGTCAGACCTGTCTGGGGTTGTCGCTCAATCAACCAACCACATTTTCAATGGGGTTTAGGTCAGAGTTCATCGCTGGCCAGTCAAGAACTCCAGAACCGCCTGCAGTACAATCTGTGGCGTTCTTGTCATTTTCTGCCCAATTGTCGTGCGTTTTTATAGGGGTGGGTTAGTTTAACAAAGGCATGGTCATTTGGGATTAGATGGATAAAGACATTGTGGCTGCCCTGTCCAATCAAAAACAATGCTGATGGGATGTCAGATCTTTGTCCCAGAGAGATAATTAATTTTGCCTTTATACAAAAATGTCTCCTGTTTATGAGTCTGTTGAAGAAACTATGAAACAATGGTTTTTGTTTGTAGAACAGGAGATATATTGACTTATAGAGTATAAATGTAAATGGCATATATTATACTGTCTTTTTTTAATCAGCATCATTACCAATTTAAAAAGGCACAATATACAAATTATTAGTCAGAAATTGCTAAATATAAATATAATAGATTTCATCTTCACTTATGTGTAAAAACACCTTAATTTAGGACCGATAAAACATAAATATTGACCTTAAATAACTATTAAAGCCACAATCATGCAAGAAAGACATTGATACCAATAAAAGTGGTCTTACGCTCTAAATATATATAATTTTATTACATTATACTCTATCAACATATTTGAACAAATTGATTAAAAAAAATACAACTTTCTCTTTATAATTGTACAATCAACAACAAAATAACATGTACAATCTGTAAAATGTCAACATTTTTGTTGACATTTGTGAAAAATATTACACAGCTAGAAAAACAGAGGCAATTTTTAGCCTACAAAACTAGCGTAGCAGCTGTGATCAAAACTGGCACAATGGTTGAACTACTAGGAACAGGGTCGACACAATCAACTGACCTCGAATGAAAAGACTTGATATTATTGAATCTTTACCCTGAGTTTGCATTTCAACATAGGCTCAGCTTTAAAGGGTCAAGTGTGTAGGACTTAGGGATATCTATTGGCAGAAATTTTATATTAATTTATAATTATTTCATTGGTATATAATCACCTGAATCTAGGGTATTTTTTTTTTTATTTAATTACCTTATAATGAACCCATTATGTCTATGGAAGGTCGTCTTTTTCCATGCAGTCTGCCATGTTTCTACAATAGCCATGAACAGAAAAATCAAACGGACATTTCTCGGTGTCTGTCTTCTTAATGTTCTATGTGTGTAAGGCATGACATGTATATTGTATTAAAGCTGGAACACAACACACTTATGTGAAGAAATGACGTCTCCTCATCCTCATTCCGGTGTCGTGACCAACACACTATCCTGTTTACTGTAACAACCTATATGAGCTAGCCCTAGTTGAAATCTGCAACCTCAATGCCATGTGCCACTAAATCTTACACACTGGACATTTAAGCAAAAGTAAATGCAGAGTTTCAGTATGTCGCTTTGGCAGCTGCTAAATTGCAGAGCTAACATTGGAGGTTTATTTAACTGCTTTGTGATCATCTGAGGAGTTTCAGGCTCCCGTCCTGGTGAGTAAGACTGTACAATGCACTGCAACAGAAAGAAAAGAACTCTTCATTCGAAGAAACTTCTCTGATTAGATGACATCCATTAATTGTAGAATTAGTGTCAAATAAAACATTTAAATTGTGTCTCAAACAGGATGCTCTGTTACTTAAAATCCTTAGATGATGTTTAAAACCTGTCTCCAAATTACTAAACGTTCAAAAGATTAAACAACACTTTATTCAACACGGAGCCTTCAAAACACAGGAATCTTTCAGTCTTTAAAAAGCCATAAAGATAAATGTAAAGCCAAAAATACCTAATTATAAAACATTTTTGTTTGTAAAATGTGTAAATATATATATAATACTCTAGCTTTACAGATGCATAAAATACCGTCTTTATGTTTCATGTCAATACAGTTACCTTTCATTAACACGGAAGAAAAACCGCTCTTATTAAGATCTGAACCAAAATTAAGATCTTAATTAAAATAAATTTAAATTTAAAATTAAATTTCTAGTGACTATTTGGATGATGGACAAAAAAAAAGAAAAAGAGCGGATGACTAGAAAAAGTACCAAAATTGATGACAGAGTGTGCCATAGTGTTTATACTGCAATAATAGTCTACTGTAATACTGTATGTGGCACATCCAGAGGTAGAGAGAGAGTGTTGTCCTCTGAAGCAGCTTGAATTCATTCTTCTCACTTCAAAGAGACTAACACAAGACCTGGCTTTGGCTCAGTGAACCTGAGAGATAGAGACAGGTGAAACGGTGGGTAAGGTTGAACATGTCATGTATATGTGTTTTGTGTAGTGTGTGTGTGTGTATATATATATATATATATACCTGTAGTGTTTGTGGGTGAGGTAGTCTATGACAGCGGGACGGATGCGAGCCACGCCCCCCTGGCTGTGGTTCCCTCTTCCTGTGATGACAGAGAGCTGAGGTCGACACAAACCCTGCTCACAGTCTACACAGAAAGAAGAGCAAAACACACATTAAGAACACAGTGGCTGCAGCACTTCTGCAAACCCACCCAAGACCCACAGAGCTAAGAAACAGAACCAACCTATTACCTGTAAATATTTATAAACCAACTCCAGGCACAACCCGCTGCGGTAATATATATTGTATAATCTATATTGTTCATTACCTGTGGTTTTGTCCTGTAAGACCTGGGCAAGATGCTCCAAGGCCTCGTGTACATGCAGCCCATGGAGGTCCAGGATGTTATTTGGCAGCAGCGAGGAGTTGACTCTCTCAAAAATCTGAACTGCTGCACGGTGATTGGCTTCATGCATCCGCTTGCCATGCAGGTGTCCCTACAAAAGAGGTGGTAAAATGAATCTGTTGTGATGGCAAAATGTATTTTTTATTAACAAAAGAAGAGCTGCATGTTAAAGGCAATCAAACAAATGAGAGGAAAGCTAAAGTACAGTATGATCCCCCATCCCAACATAAAAGTATTTGAAAAATACTTTCAAAGTGCTTCACAGTTGAAAATGCTACAGTAAAAACATTCAGCTCCTCACCTGCTGAGCGTAAAATGAGGCCACTTCTTTACGTCCTTGCTTGAAGGCCTCGGCAGCCTTGTTAAAGCTCTCAACCTGTCGACACCTCTGTAGGCTGGCCTCGGCCCTGAAGTCGTCGTACTCTGGGTCCTCAACATCTTGATAGTCCATTAAAATTGACTCTAGGGCCTTCTGCCTCTGACAAATCAAGAGGAGTCAGACTGATACAGAACAACTGGCTAAATAAAGATGGACAAAGTAATCAGTAACTTATAAATATAGTGATACGGTAGCTTGCAGATACATAAGCCTGTAGTGATATCGAAGCAGTCATGCTTCCTTTTTTTTGTGTATTTAAACTTTACACTGTCGTCAGACAGTTTGAGAGGTGAATGATGGCAAAATCTTCGCTTAAATTCATTAGGATTCTGTATCAAAGTTTTGTGAAACAGTAAAATAAGAGAGATTTTAGCGTTTTCTCTGTTCCACTGTTTGTTTCTCTGTCTTTGTGAATACCTTTTCTCTCTCCTTGCTCGCTGGTCTGTGGTGGTCTGACCGAGGTGCCTCTGGGGCGACCACTGTCTTGACGGGCTCCTCGTTCAGCAGTGAGTGAAGAAAAAGCTCCGTCTGGCTAAGGTTGTAACTATAAATACAGAGAGAAGTGTGTCAGGAGTATAGAACTGGTCTTCAGCTTCATTATGAGATACAGACGTTTTTACTTGTATTTTTGCTTTTACAGAGCAGAATTGCTTCATCAACCTAAGACTGGAGACCAGTCAGTGTTGTTTATAGAGCACCAAAACACAACAAAAGTTATCTCATGACATTTTGACAAGTGAGAGAGAAAAAGGAAAGATTTAAGTCTTCTCTTGAATGTAGAGAGGTTGTCTGCCAGACTGAGACTGGTTCCACAGGAGAGGGGCCTGATAACTGAAGGCTCTGGCTCCCATTCTACTTGGTTGATGGTTTAGATTAGTTGGTGACCATCAATGGGAGAACAGCAGCCTAACAGATGTTATGAAGGTCCATGTGTTTGAAGATGAATTAGTACCATTTGAGGGAAAGAATGGATGAAATTTGTCTCTCATAAATAGAATGTTATCATATGTAGATGTAGAATGTTATCAGAATCATTTAAAAAGCTCCAAGTCATAACTACTGAAGGATATAGGAACACAAGGCTCAATGGAGTTTTGACTCTTTGTCAGCCTGGCTACTGAAAGGTATCCTGGGTTGGTTCTTATGTTCCTCTATTAGTGCTGATTAGTAAGCTGCTTTGGGATTGCAGAGGGTTTTTGTGTATATATGGTTTTTTTAAGGCTATATCTCAAATGAACCCCTTTCAGTTTGGTGGAAAGCCATGTCCAAAGTCTAAAAGTCGTTTTCTCACTTGTGGTCTCTGAAGACGTCTTGAAGGAAATGCCTGTCAATGCTGGGGAAGAGTGAGTACAGTTGGCTTTCCTTTAACTGGGTGGCTCCATTATGCTGGTCGAGGTCTGCACGACTATGTCTCATCTGAAAGAAAGAGAGTTGAAAGGGGTTAGAACAACCAGGACATTATATTATTCAAGATGCTTCACAGAAAACAAGCACAACAGGTGTGTGTGTGTGTGTGTGTGTGTGTGTGTTACCTTTTTCATGTTTTCCTGCAAAGCCTGCTCCTCCTTCATAATATCTCTGAGAGAGATGTGAGGCTGGGACACATTCCAGTGGTTCATATATGGCATCTGACTGGCCTCTGGTTGGCTGTCCAGTGACGCGTAACCATCTGCACTTATAAGGAAAGGTGCTGGCTGTGTGTAGTCTGGTGGCCCAGGTTTGACCACCTGTGACTCGCCCCAGTGTTCAGAACCTACACATTTAAATGTTGACAATCAATGCTGGAAAAACAAAAATGATGGTATGTCTGCCATCTGTGAAAGTAATGTGAAAAAAATTATAGCTTATTTGACAATTCACCATAAACACAGCTGCAGCCCCATTAAAAGTTAGGCTTTTGAATTGAGGGTTAAACAAGAAAATAAACGTATAGATGAAACATTCAGGGTAATATAACAGAACGCAGAGAACAGACTGTGCTTGAATTTACAAGCAGAATTCTGTGTGTATGTGTTTACATAAGTGTGTGCTTTACACAGTATTGATCATATGCTGAGCAAACAAATGCTGATGTTATCGTTCTTTGATGCTCCATGGATTTTAAGTTTGTGTCCAGTGTGTGTGTGTGTGTGTGTGTGTGTGTGTGTGTGTGTGTGTGTGTGTGTGGGGGGGGGGGGGGGGACTTACTTTGCTGAAGCAAATAAAAGGAGAGAGTCGTCTGTCGCTGCTTTTCCTGTAAAACAGAAACATGTGGATACAACAATGATACTTTATCACCTTTTAACCCTTCTGTTGTGTTAGGGTTGAATTTGACCTGTTTTCCAAGTTAAGATATGTAATAAATACCATCTAGTTTTTTTTGTATTGGAACAAGTCTTCATGATCCTCAAAATCAGCTATATTAACAAAACAAAACAAATTTTCAGCATTTTAGTCACTTCTGAAGGTCTCTAAGAAAAAGTTACATCTGTGATGTTATGGATCAAATATGACCGGTGGAGATTATTGGCTTTTGCATGCAAAATTTCAAAGTTGTGTGTTTCTCCTTTGATCAATGTTGGCTCAAACAAGATTCTAAAAACTATTTATTCTCGAAAGTGTGTTCTAATATTAGTCTATTATAGTCAGATAACATAATTACCCCTGGTCTTCACAATTGGAAATATGAGTGAGTTTAAACCTTTTTAATTGAAAATGAGTGGTATATAGTACGATAAATGGTTTTGGGACCAGAACAATAAAATTTAAAACAGTGATTCCATGTATATGAAATATAAATAAATCATGGGTCAAATTTAACCTGCTAACACAAAAGGTGTGGGCAACATTCTAACACATTAGGAGGGTTAAATTTGTAAGACAAAGTTGTTATTAAACCGTTGCTTACGTACAACATTATCATTCATTTGGAGTAGTGTTTTTGGCTTCCTGATGAACGCAAGGCAAATATTGACTCTACTGTTTGGTTCCGTTTTTTGATCGTGCCTGCTAAATGCTCCACTTTATTTACCAACTATTCTCTGACTGTGCTGCAGCCAGACGGCAAACAAATGGGCTGACACTAGCTCTAAGGCTCTGTAAAGCCGAGGGGAGCTGCAGATTCAGGTCATAATTCTCTGTAAGCTTGTGACTACAAGTGACCCCTTTCACACTGTGATTTTATTTTAACTGGTACTATAGATAACATAGTTTATAGCCACTTTAAAGAGCTCACCTGAATGGTTTCCTTCCACTTCTGGTGGAGCAGTTTGGCCAGGTTCAGGTCCATCTGCACTGCATAGTCATCAGAAGAGCATGTTCCTGAATGTTGTGGACCAGAGAGAACAGATTTTTTTAAAAAGACAAAGACAAACACACCTGCATTATGCTGCAAGTGTTATTTACCTGGGTCCACTCCAACAGGACCAAACAGCTCAGTTAGCTGTAATGCCACCTCAGTGGGTAGTTTCAGCTCCACACTCTGAATGTCCAGGTGTTGACTCCTTCCCTCCCCCATGTGCCTCCTTTCCGTTCTCTCCTGCTCCTTCCGTCTTTCTTCTACCTCAATCTTGTCTAGCTCAGCCTGCAGCAGCCAGTGGACCTTGTCAACACTAGCAATCTCCGTAATGTCCTCAATCTCGACCCTCGACTCTTCGATTATAGCTCTATTATCAAAGCTTCCACCCAAAGCACCACCTTCTAGTGCCACTTTGTGTTCAGTGGTGCTACATCTCTCTCCTATGTTTACAGCATGAGGAGGACCAAGTTCTATCTCTTCAAAGTGTGAGGTTGCATCAGGATGATCTTTGTTAACTGGAACAGCTGCACCTCCAAAACTTAGCACGTCTGCATTACTGGAGCTCTCATTTAACCCTTTAAATGTCCCAAAGGGTGACTCCTGAGACCCCTCCTCGAACCCAGGTGGCAAATGTTCAGAGTGATGCTGATCCAACACATCATGACATAAACTGGTTTCTACAGGCTTGCCAGAAACTCCACACAGACTGGATGTGTTCTGGTCTTCTTCATCATCCTTGGCGTTTATCTCGCCGTCCTCTTCTCTAAAGAACCTCTCTCCAGAGTCCAGCAGCAGGTTCGTGGTCCACTCTAGGTCCTGATGGCATTTGTCATACAGATCCTCCAACGTATCAAAACTAACCAGTTTAAAATGGCGGCTGAGAATGCGCAGACTCTCAAGTCTGTCGAGAGTCCCGAGCTCTCTCTCCTCCACCTGTGTGCTTTTCTCATGCACCACATGGTAGGGCACCTCTGTGTGGCAGGAGGGGTTAACTGCAACCGCTGCAGAAACGGCAGCCGACATCTCCGGCACGAAGCGAGAAGAGTCGCCAGACAGGACTACAATGTCACAAGGCTGGCTGCATGCAGGGATGACGGTTTCATCGGGGCTCTCTCGATGATTC
Organism: Chaunax sp. Z400; assembly: GCA_037577475.1. Lineage (NCBI taxonomy): Eukaryota > Metazoa > Chordata > Actinopteri > Lophiiformes > Chaunacidae > Chaunax > Chaunax sp. Z400. The sequence continues at coordinate 25,702,024 of CM075191.1, read as the reverse complement.
AGACGCCAAAGAAGCGCAAAGTCTTGAGGTTCCGTCTGGCTGGGGCAGCCTTTCTCTACAACTGGAAGCGGAGAAGGAGGCCGCGGGTGTGCTTCAGACTTTGACTCAGTGAGCAAGTTAGGGTTTGGCTCAAGGCTAAGGCTACAGTTAAGACTTTCAACATCTGTAGTAATGCTACTGTTTTTATTTTGAGCAGTGGCACTGGGACATTCAGGAGTACTGATTGAAGAAGCAGGGCAGTTTTGAGTAAAGGTGAGGGCTAGTTTGCACTGTTTCCCTGATCTACGACCCTGACGCTGCTTTCTCTCCTGACTGCCTCCACTGAAAGCACTGCTTTCTGCTTCCACAGAGCCCTCACACACAGGACTCTGACACACTTCACTAACATTAGCCGCCAATCTAGTCTCTCTGCTATTCTCTGAGCACTTGTTTGTATCCACATCAGTAGGACCAGTACTTGGCTCTGTACCAACCTCATCTTCAATACTGCAGCTTTCCACTTCACTGAGGTTTACATTTGCCTCCATAGATTTGGAGATAACTAGTGACTCAGCAATGAGAGATGAGAGGGGAATTGCGACGCTGTTTGATTTCAAAACCAAAGGTGCCGTTTCTCTGCCAAAATCATCGCTCTCTCCTGTGTTACAACTAGCTTTATCTTCATGTTCAAGCCCCTCCCAGTGATCAATTCCAGATTGTGTGACTTTACAAGAGTCAGCTGCCTTCCAGTTGAGCACACAGTCAGGTAATTCGCCTCTGCTGCTGTTTACCCTGTTCATGTTTTGTTCTCTCTCATCACTGTTCGATGTACTGCCATAGGATTCCTCAAATCTGCCACCTGCTTCCTCCTCTTTCTCAAATTCTCCTCCAGAGCTCAGGGACAGGGAGGACAAAGGGGAGGAGCCAGTCTGAAGCTCCATTACACCCGTCTGAATAAGATCAAGAAGTCTCTGAAACTCGAGAGTGGGGCCTGACTTCACTTTTGTTTTATTTTCGTTAGCTTCTTGAGAGACCACTTCCTCCTCCTTTTCATCTCCTTCTTTATGCCTTTCCTTTCTCTTGACCTGAAGCTGCTCTAGGGATCCCTGAGAGGGCCAATCTCCTACAAAATCCAACTCCTTAAGCATTCCTTTCTCGCCCCCATCCCTCCTCTCAACACCTTCTGCTTCTTCTTCCTTTGTCTTTTCTTTCTCCCTTGCCTCGCTGTCTGACTGGTTAGTATCTTTCACCAGATCTGCAGGCTCCAACCTGTCGAACCCAGACATCCTACTTGGCCTCTCTCTCCTCACTTTTTGTCCAATAGACTCAGAGAAAGACACTGATTCCACAATACAATCTGGGATTCTCTGATCTCCTACTGGATGACTGAGCTCTAATTGGGCATCCAACTCCAAATCTAATTCCCCCAAATCAATGTCATTGTCCCCATCAGACATTTCAGGGTTTTCTGCAAGTCTTTTAGTAGGATGGATATTGAGGGATTCTGTAGAATTATGAGTGCCATCCTCCAGCATTCCTGTCTCGCTAGAACGACCAATAGATGACACATCAGGGAGGGAGGAAAACAGCTGAGGGCGGGATTTTGTGCATTCCTCTGTCGATTTAGGTTGCCCTATAAGGTCAGGACAAGGTGCTTCAGAAGACAATGACCTAAAGAGAATAGGAAAGATATGAATGTTAAAATCAACATAAATAATGATGGGCAGAGCATTCCAAAATATGCTTTTTGCTATGACTCAACCTCATCTATATGTCAACATATGTTGAGTAGTTTGCAACTAAATCAATGGCAGTTTTGCAGCATTTAACAGTTTTGGTGTCTTTAATGTCATGTACAGAAACAGAGCCTAAGAGGTAGAGCAGCATAACATCTGCACTTGGGTGATTTCAAGAACATTCAAATGTATTAAATTACACGTTTCTCTCAGTCAAAACTGGGTCTTCTTTACCTAAATACTAGGTGCTACATATAGGTTGAAGCAGATCAGAGGCACTCACAGTGGGCTTCTGTTGTCCAGAGGCAGACGCTGTTTAAATTCAGGCATCTGTGAACCCATGATGGACTGGACAGTGACAAAGCGATCATATCCATTAAGCATGCGTCGGATTGATTCCAATGCCACATTGTGCGAAGTACGTCTGCATATGCATAAAGACACACACAAACAAACAGATACAAGACATACAATTATAATATATGAAGTTGGCAGCAAATAGGATTTTACTCAATAAGTGCAGAAAATCATTCAGTCATTTAAAAATGAATTCTACTGTAATTACTCTCTTTGTCTCACCTCTCCAGTTCTCTGGGCTTGTTCTTCCACCAGGTATCCGGCTCTTGGAACAGGACCTTGTATCCATATTTTATTGCCTAGGACAGATAGGTGACAAATAGGGGCTCAAGCCTAACCCATTTACAGTGCAATGAACTGTGTTATTCAAGAGGTGTTTTATGAACCTATTCTCCACAGCAATTACTGCTGTTGGCCACATGAATTCTGTTAAGGTGTTTTCTCTACTGCAGGCAAGCTGACTAACCTGAACCACATAGGGTCTCATCTCCCAGCCCTGCATGTTAGTGTTGTCAATGATGATGGGGTTGGTGCCCATTTGAAAAGCCTCCTTAGCTATGTAATCAAGTTGGTCCAAGAGAGACAGAGAAGGAAAAAAAAGGCAATATTTTGTGTTACTGGCAATTGTGGTAAACAATGGCAATCAATTGCATATCTAAAAAAAATCATTCCAATTTGTCAAGGATTATCAAAAAATTGGTGTGTTGTTTACCTCGTTTATGGTTCCACTCATGGGCCTCCCCCAGAGCCGTGGGGTCAAACTGATATTCTCCATGGTGACAGAAAAAGTCATCAGTGGACAGTGTAACTCCACCTGGGTTATGCTCAACAAGGGCTCTGCAGATGCACACACAGTGTAGTAAAAACCCAAAAGCCTACGACTCTTGAGAAACAGTAGCTTTTACAGTGTTTCTATCTTTATGTCTGGTATCTTGATCAAAATCCTGCTTGTTATCAGGTTGTGCTTAATCATCTCACCAATGTTCAATATCATTTCTTTAATATTTAGATAATGGGATCTTAGTAGATACATATCTGCTTAGCAATATCTGATTTTAAAAAGAGACTAAAGTGCTAAATACAGAGGTCGTATATGTGCTATGTTCAACCTTAATACTGGTTGGTGTGCTAAATAAACCTACAGGTGAGGAGGTGAGTAAAACAAAATAAACTACAATGCAATCTCCAATCTTCAGGCTGTAGCAGCAATGCAACAAAAAACTTAGATTCCTGAACAGCACATGCTACTAGAGAGCATATTGCTATTGTTAATGAGAGTATCCCAACATCCTTACCTTGCCAAGGTTGACTTGCCAGATCCTGGAGCACCACGTAGTAGCACAAGGACCTTCCCTTGCAGCCGAAGCCTACTGTACTGGGCAAGAGTTTGAGGGGCTGGCAAGGCCCAGGACTTTGGAATAGTGGCAAAGGTTTTGAGAGGTGCTTGACTGACGGCACCCTGACTCAACCAGTGAGAGGGATGCCTGGGTTGGCTGGTCCAGATGGAAGGTGGTTGAGCAACAGGGGTAATAAATGCTGGCCCCTGGTTTGCATGAACACGGGGAGAAAACACTGGTGCATCCATGTTCCAGGGTGATTTCATGCAGCCAAGTGGCTCCTGATTTAACATGCTCACCTTAGATCTTGCTCCTCCAACTATCTCTTTAGAGGGCATTACCCCAGCCTTGTCTGAAAGAGTATGAGATAGGTCTTGCTTTTTATATACCTGGAAAGCAGAGGGACGTCCTGAAGATGCCAGATCGAAATGAGGTTTTGGCCTGTCTGCAGGTGTATCCGTCATCAAATGTGTGAAATCAATCATTGCCTGCTGCTCCTCAACAGTCTTGTCTTCCAAAGTGCTGAGCTGGTCCAGCGGAGAGGAAGCTCCAGAAATGTGCTCAACCAGGCCATGAGAGGATCCTCTAGACCCAGGCTGCAGACTGGACTGAAGCAGCTCAGGGAGGACCTGCTGTGGCAATGGTGGTAGAGGGAAAGAGGATAAACACTGGCTGCTGTGGTGCTCTTCATTAGTGTCTTGTTGCTTGGTTAGAATCTCTAGCTCCTGATCAACAAGCAGGTCGAGCTCTTCTGTCAGGGGGCTGACGGAGGAGGGGGGGGAGGGCAGCTGTGGCGGTCTGGACAAGTCTGAGTCTGGTATAGATTCAGAAAGGTGAAGTGGGCCAAGCAGAGCTGCAGCAGTGTGCTCAAAGCCAGAGACAGGAGAAGGCATAGGGGCTGCAACTTCAGCAGCCACAGACAGCTCCAAGAGAGAGTCCATTGCATTTTCAACTAGGACGCAAACAAAGAAAAGACAGACATCCAAGAAAAATAAAGGAAAGAGTTAGTCAGGTCTAATACATTTAACCTTTAAAACACATATTTTAATACTTGACTGTCAGTAAATTGCATGCAAAATGATGAACCCACATAAAACAATGTAAATACATTAAAATGGCAAAAACATAAAATGCATTAAGAATAATAACTTATGAATAAATAAAGCAAGCCATACTACAGAAATCTATCAGCACCACCAACCAAGATTTAAGAATATCATTTCAGACACACCATGACAGGAACAAGAACAACAACAAAGGAGTTAAGGATGCAAGTATTTACTGGACACATGCTAATAACACGGTCGTCCTACATGTAATATAATTATTATTTAAATTTTGTGAAAAGGAAATTCAGTTGCAACTCAGTTTTAAAATAACTGTAACCTTTGATCTTTATACAGGAAGCATTTGTGATAATTCACAACATACGAGGTTTAGTCACATTGAACTGATTTTTGTGATAAGTCTTGAGTCCGAAAACACAATTTTTAGAGAGACAGCCACGATGCCTTTATCCAACTAATCCCAAATGACCACTCCCTTGTTACACCAACCCACCCTGGTAAAACGGGAGGAACATTGGAGAGATGATGAAATATGTAAAAATGCCACAGCTATGGCAAAATGAATTAGACTGTACCATTAGCATGCTAGAGGCAGGGCAGTCCACCAGACAAGTCGCCAGGGCGGTGAACACTCACAATTTTACAATTGTGTGTCTATGCCAGCATTATGTAGCCAGATGAACAACAATAGACTGCCTGCGCCCTGGTAGACCACGTGTAATGTCTCAGAATCAGGATCAACCACCGCTACAGCAGCAAAGACCACTAGCATCCATCAAAGGCCTGCATAAGCCAAAAATATAAGAAATTGTCTGAGGCATGTTGGACTTTGAGTTTGACAACCTTTCACTGGTGCTCCGCTGACAGGATGCCATGGCCAGGCGCTTGTGTGCGCCCAGTTTCTGGAGGAGAATGACGTCACAGTTCTGGAGCGGCCAGTGATGAGCTCTGATCTAAACCCCATTGAAAACATGTAGGTTTGGTTGACAGTGTGAACATCCTACACAGACTCAGGAGCAAATGAAGGCAGCTCTGTCTGAAGACTGCCTGCCATCCCACAGGATGACATCATCAAGAGATTGTGCCAGTCCAAGGGGAGGAGAATTATTGCTGTAATCAATGCTGATGGGGGAAACACCAACTACTGAAAAATGTTGTAAGATCCAGTTGCGTCACCTGAGAAATGCATGTTGTTTAAATAGTTGGTGCTGCTTTTTTTTTTTTTTACGTCTCTTGGTATCTTTACTGATTAAAGATCATTAAAAGCTAATAAGGAAAAATATTCTTGTAGTTATTTTCAACTAAACACGCACCGTGTTTAAATCCCTTGAGTGTACAACAGGTTGAGGAGAATACATGGGTTAGGTAACTAAGAAAGGTGAGGCTCCGTTTTAGATGCTAATACTGTTAATAATACTCATGGAATATGACAACATGAGTCAACCTTGTCAGCAATACAATGTATACGAGCCACCCAGCTAGCTGGTTAGCATAATTACAATACCATTCCCGAGTCACACAACAGGTTGAATAACAGTGTTTCCACATTTAGTTCAAATACCTTTAAAGTCACACTCGGACAGCACCATGTCTATAACTTCGGGGTCCAGGTGTGCGAACATCTCCTGCATGCTTTTCACGATTTTCTCTTTCACTGAAGTGGAGAGCGAGGAGCTGGATGGAAAGTTGTTCGCCATTGCACGGTCGAATCCCCGATACAGTCGATTACCCGTGTTGTAGCTGAGGCTTCCCCCTTCTGGCGGCCCACCGGGGACTCTGGCCGGGCTATGGCCGTTTTTCTTTCTCCGAGGCATTCCGTGGCCGTGATGTAGCCGCAAACTGCTCTCATGAGCTAACTAAGTAGCAGGGGGGTTATAAAGAGTAGTCCGGAAGTGAAGGCATGCTACTGTAAAGAAACGAAAGTGCTACAACTGGCTGTTACGATATCTTATAGCACAGCAAGTCGTGGATATACACACCAGAAATACAAACTGTGACAAGTCCGCCAGAGAGGCTAATACCGGAAGTCAACAAAGTGACGTCTGTGTTGATTTCCGGTTTTAAGGTTCAAAGCGGGTTTCAGTAATGGCCTCTGATGTTTGAACTACTGTGTGTTAAACGATGGGTTAATTAAGTAAAAGAAGCAATGTAATATGAAAAAGTATTTTGTTGTCAATTAAACTCCTGCATTCAAAATCTTACATAGGTGGAAGCACAGACATATGAGAAAAATGATATGTACTAAAAACAAAAGTGCACTTCAGTGATTAGAAATGTACCACTATTTTTCGGGGGCCAATTTGAAATATCCTCTCTATCTTAAAAAATGTTGTACATCTATATAAAGGGCAGTTTTTTTTCCTAATTCTTTAGAGGTTTGATCACTGATTTTGTTAGTAGTCTCAAGTCTGAAAACATGTTTGTTTGTTTGTTTTTTGGTGAAATTGTGTAAAATATTGTATATTGTATTGTATTATTATTATTATTATTATTATTATTATTATGTGATAAAAATAAACATATATGCAGCACTTACTTACTTACATTACTTATACTGACGGGCAATTTGATCTAGCCTACAACAACACTTCATCTTTTATACATTTCACATTTTTTGTAAAATTGTATCCTATTAAAAAATTGTAACTAGCTGTCAAGTGTAGTAGAGTAAACAATAGAATATCTCCCTCTGAAATGCAGTGGATCAAAGGTATAAAGTAGCATAAAGTGGAAATTCTCTGAGTATAAGTACTTTCAAATTATACTCAAGCACGGTATTGGAGTAAATGTCGGCTTACTTGGTTACTTTTGTAACTTACTTTTTGTTGGATACTTGATTTGTCATCATATCATCGTATATGTCAAATAATCTGTCATGAAATTCACTATGGATTTTTATTCTGACTGCTTTGACGATGGATGCAGAAACTTTGTGATTTAAAATGTATTGCATGGATTAGAATTACTAAAATATGACTGTGACACCCTCAATCCAACCATATTTAAATGTATTTTCTTTTTCCTTATACTGTACCTACCTATCTTTACAAGTAAACTATCATCACAAATGTTCACGATCAAATCAAATGAATGTATGTGCCGCAAACACGTATAAATGTCATTAAGCATATGCGAATTTATGAAGAAAAACATTTATTGTTTAACAAACAAAAAAGACGACAAGTACGGACGATATTTTAAAAATAAACCCAAACTGGGCTGATGGACGGAAAGAATACGGAGTATGCTGTTTGTTTGACTCCCGCCATGTATTTGGTGCTGCAGTACCCCTGTAAGACCGAAGGGGGCGCTGTGCACTTAGCCTTCACACAGACAACACTGACTGACTGAACGGAGAGAGCTTTGTGCCGAAAACTAAACCCAACCTGTGTCAGACTAATGAATTAAAACGGCCCACTTGAGAGGTAAATACTACCGAGGATACGCTTCACAGATATCCCGCAGGTTTATTCGTAGTTGTATATTCGAAAATAGATTCATATTGCATTTGTTAGGGTATTCTAAATCCTCCGTGGGGGCAAGTTGCTGGTGAGAGAGGAGTGCTCAGGGCTACGGTAGCAGCCCTTCTTCGCCTGTAAACTAGCGGCAGTACGGAGCCATGCGTTGAAGTTGAAAAAAAGACAGTAACAAGTAAATCAGCTTCGTTTTTAAACTTCACAAAGTAGTTGTATTTGTTGTAAACCATAGGAACTGTGCACGACCATAGCTATTTTAGACATAGATGAAAAGATACTTCACTTCCTCTGTGATTGTCTGTAGCTGGTGATGTGATGGGTACCTGAATAGTTTGCGGCCTAGGATAGCAAAAGTAGGCTAGCCTGTTAGCTAGCACGGCTAACAGCTATTAGCCACTCGCTGCTAACATTAGTTCCTTCCCGCAAAATGTTAGCCGCTAGCTAATGATGTTTGCACTGTACCTAGCTAGCTAGCTAATTTGATAAACTGCATGACATACACCGGCTACTTGTGTTGTTTTTAATTTTTCTCCTAACAACATAGCAGCTCAAATGGCTGTACTGTTTGCGAAAGAGCAGCTGAGACAGTTTGTCTAGGTAATGTTAAACGATGCTTGATGAGAAATTTACGGAAAATATGGAGGTGATGTTTAGCTGGAGTGTCTAGCGTGCAAGCTGATAACATGCACAATGCTGGGTTTGTGCTGACTTTCTGTACAAAAAGTTTTCTTCATAAGAACATTGTTGAATATAAAGGAACGTTGTTATCAATTTTTACGACCAAAATTGATGATTGGCAATGGAGAATGATGCTTAAATTGAGGTTTTGGTAAGTGCAGTAGCATGGTTGTGTTGAACTTTTGTTTTCTGACCCATAGAGGCCAGTAGAAGACCGTGTGGATCATACATAAACAAGCATGGAGTTCCCTCAACAGCAGAAACCGGCGGGGGATGGAAAAATCGTCTATCCACCCGGAGTGAAGGAGATTACTGACAAAATCAGCAATGATGAGGTGGTGAAACGGTTGAAGGTATGTCGATGTGGTTTCTTGTTGTCAGGATTCATATATATTCAATACGGATGTCAACCTCATTTATCAGTCCAGCTACTGGCACAATGCCAAAGCTATCCTAACTTTGCGAATTATAGTGTTTTAACCTTTCTTTTCATATGGTAGCCTGTTGTCCCAGAGCCCCTGCATTTTTTTGGTTGATATATGTCAGTCCCTGATCTTTGTAAGCATGCTGTCAGCACCATAATTCTATCATGTAGTTGAATTCCAGTAGTTGGACACTATGCAAGAAATACTATTGTTCAGTGGTACTGAAGTCTCCAACTTTTTCAGCATTTCATCTTATCTTCTTGTAAAAAAATGGCATAATCCCAAAATGCAAACACAAGAAAAGCAAACACATTGAAGCTATTTTTAGTGCAAGGCATCAAAATAACGACTCTCGTTTGCATTTAGAATTTTTTTTTCCAGAGGAAGTGACATATATAGAAAAGCAATAGTAAACTGGACTGGACTAAAATCTTTTTAGCCTGGAAATTAATTTGGAAAATGAGGTGCTGTGTAGTAGGGATAAATGTTGCAACTAGCTCTGTGTCATACACAGAAGGCAGTAAACTTGTTTAGGTCTAAGCATTCGGTGAAATAATCCTCGTAAACATTTCAACTTGTGCTTCAACACAATATGCAGTATGTTTAACAGCATATTCAAGTTAATTACAATTGCAATAGATGGCTGGGTTTTTATTAACATCTGTCTTGTCTGGATTCAGTTTTGCCTCTGAGGTAATATTTTGGTATCACAGTATTTGTATTAACTAGGAATAGAGCAGTTTGAAAGCAAAAATTTGAGACTGGAGCCTTCAATCTGTTTTTATTGTGCATAAACTTGTACAAAAAGGCAGTGTCTGCCTAACATTGTAGATTAACATTTGAAAGTATTTTACAGAGGCCGGAGCGACTGGTTTCCGTGACTGCCTCATTAAAACGTGTGTAAAGGTTCACCTTGCAGCTATGTGTAATTACAATACATTGGTTACCTGTTAAATTATGGGAAAACTTGTACTAAAGCATGGTTATGAAGACACTTATAACTGTTGAGTGTTGTAGAGGAGTTCTGAAGCATTGTCCTGAGTTGGAATGAGAGGATCTGTTGTGCCATATCCAAGGAGACAATGTCCACAGTAGCACCACTACAAAAGACATGGAAAAGAGCAATTTTCATTCAGTAACTTTTAGATCATACGTCACCAAACTGTTGGAGCATCTATAAAGAAATGTCTCCATATGTACGGCACAAATTCGTCACACTGTACATCAGAATGATTAGGTGTTTTTTGTTGTTGTTTGTTTTGGTTTGGTTTTTTGTACGTTATTTTTGGGCATTTTTAGCCTTTATTATGTGACAGGGACAGCCGAAGAGGAGACAGGAAATGGGAGGGGAGAGCGGGGGGAAGACGTGTCAAAGGGCTACGGGCAGAATTGAACCCGTGCCAGCCACTGGTGGACTGTAGCCTCAATATATATATATGGGACGCACGCTCTACTGACTGAGCTGATCGTGCCCCTGATTACATTTTTTGAAGCATTGACACACTGCATGATAACAAAGCTAACGTTAGCTACATAGGCTAATGTATTTAGCTGTCTTGTGCAGGGCAATATGAGAAAATCACCACATGTGACTCTCAAGCTGTAAACTGTACATTTATATAAACACAGACTCTTCCTCATGAGCTTGTTCCTTTGACAAATGCACATTAAAGGGAGAAAAACAACAACGAAGAAGACTTAGCTACGAGTGCACAGACCATCCTCTGAAGAAACAGCCTGGCTTAGACTGTGTCAGTGATAAACCAAAGTGACCAAACAAAGGGGGAAGACATCATCAGCCTATGCCTGCTGCTAAAGATTCAAAAGTCAGCTTTACAGTGAGCTGAAACTTTGGAAATGATCATGTGTGTTGTACATTTATGAGTAGGGAGGGTCAAGCATGCACTTGTCACAGCCCCATACTCGCAAAGAAGAAATGCTCCATCGCGAACTTTGGTTTTCTGCTCACGGTTATTGTTTTAACACACTCTTACCATGTGTGTCTTGTTTTTATTTGCGCAGGTTTTGAGACTAATTAAACCCCATGGCTTTGTAGAGTTTGTCTTTACATAAAGCATACCACCCAGGTCTGCATTGTGTTGGTATTGCATCTGATTTGATTGAATTGAGTTTTTACTGTAGGAGTTGCTATTGAACTGTTGGTTTGCTTGGCTTTCATCAGATCACCACTTAATCTACTCCCCTTTTTAATCCTTTCGGACATACAGTACCAGTCAAAAGTTACACTAGTGTGTCCAAACTTTTGACTGGCACTGAGTAGATTACAAGCTCAGGCTGTGTTAAGTAGGCTTTAAGGATTAAAGATGTATAAAACATTTATTTCATCTCATGATGAATCAAAATTACACTCACTGAATATAAACAGGTGTTTCTGGTGAAACATTTTATAGATTACAGATTTTATTACACAAAGTAGACGACTTTTTTTTAACTGAATGTGGTGGTTATGCATTTACTTAAAGATTAAACTTTTAAATAGCATTTGGTAATATGCATGGCAATTCAACCCAAGTCAAAACCTGACAATTGCCCTATTGCTACCTTTGCATTGCATGAAGCAGAAATGTGTTGGGTCACTGTCATCACTTGTTGCCGCTTGTATCTGAGTGGCAGGTGATAACCTCCTTATTTTCATCGGTCTCTTACCTCCATGCACATCTAATATTTTGAAACTTCCCTTGTTTAACAAAGGTAATGTTGTTCTCACCACATATCTTCTTTATTTATTCTGTTCTTTTTGCACCTCCTTTCTGTGAGTAAAAGCTTATGAACTTTACAATGGAGCGAGTAAATGTCTTGCAGTACAGAACCATGCGATCAGCTGACTTGGCGCGGTTTTCAATGATGTTGGCGGTACACAGAATATGCACAAGGGAATCCCAGATCGCCACCATCTCAAGAAATTTGTCAACGTCCTCGTTGTTAACTTCAATGTTGACTGCAGCTCCGTCTGTGCACACAAAACTAACTTCGTCTTCTGCTTAGCCCATAAACCATAATGGAAGAGTTGCAGAAGCACCTTTACTATTTCCTGTGCTGTACGATTCACACCCTAACTAATTAAACTCTCCGTTATTAGACATAGACACATTGTACATAGAGGTGGTGCGCAAAAGCCCTTCTTGTTCTAATACATGCCGTGCATTGTTTGTTTTGACCATGCATGCCTTCCTGTGCACCAGTTGCGTGCATCTCTTGTCATGTGTAGGGGGACCTCTTTTTAGCCTAGAAGGTCAGCTCACTAAGGCATACCATATCACTGCTTGTGTCTAACCATCTTCCTTTATAAGCAAGATGCCAGCAGCCCCACTTTGAACAGGAATATCTGGCCAACATTTAAGATACCTGCACGGGCAACATAGTTATAGCTGTCTCGACCCTCTGCAGGGCCTAATCAATGATTATTTTAATGGCGGATTGTTTGACTTTTATTTCAATGGAGTTATGTGTATGTGTTCCTCTTAACTTTTAGTTTTAAGTATGTTAGCATATTGTTTTAAACACCAGGTTTATCCCCCATTGACAGACCGCTTGACTCTTATTCCTACTGAGGTGTCTTGGGATGAGCTGTAGGTTTCCCTCTTCGGAGGTATGCGTGTAATTATCTTCTTCTCCCCTGATGTTTTTTAAATACCCTATTTCTACGGTCGCCTGCTATTGTTTTTGTGTTGCTACTATTTGGGGGGTAGGTGGGTGTGGTTAACCACCATCCCTTGGTTATATATTTCTTTTTCACCAGGGTAAGGCACCTATCGCTGTTTATGTCATTTTATTTAATTCTTACATAGTTGGCAGTTTGAAATTCCCAATCGTTCCATAATAAGGGCAAAGCTGTCAGTGTTAGGCAATTAAATTGGACAATATGTTTATGTTCTACGCTCACCCATCATGGCTGACATGGCCAAGCCTTCATAAGGGTGGGCTCAAATTACTAAATTGAATGAAAATGATGCTAAATGTTTACATGCAATATATGTGAAAACATACCGGTAGTTGCATGTACAGGGGCTAACATCAGCAATCTCATGAAACAAATAAACAAATACAGCACTCCATAAATCCCGAGCAGTGCATCATGTTTGACTTCTTGTAGCAAAGTAGTGCTGTATCTCCTCAGTGCAGCCTCCTGACTGTTATGCTGATGGGATTTGCTAAACTGAAATGTAGCTTACTCAACCTCGTCGTCAAGACGGCACTCAGTAGCCCTTTTTACACAAAGTTGGTGCAACAGCACAACAACGAAGACCCTTCTCCACGATCATCCCTCTATTTGCTTATATTGATCAAAACAACAGCAGTGTTACGCTACTCCACTGTGTATTTTTGAATAACATAGACATAGACAGAGATATTCCGCAAGACACGGAAGGCCTGACGTAACATGTCAGTGTCTATTAGGGATGGGCATTTCAAGCAAAATTACTATTCAGAAATCACTCGGCACTATTCGACTACTATACAGTTTATTATATATCATGAGTTCGATCTAACATTGAGCAAAAACAGCATGACTGTTGTGAAGTGTCTCGTGTTATATGTTTTCAGACCGAGCTAAAATTCTGTCCAAATAAACTTCAACAAATTGAGGACGCAGAGACACGCACATTCTCCACAGCTCAACAGGCCCACACACACTTTCCTCGGTGTAGAGAGCCTTCGCCAGCTGGGTTGTGACTGTTACAGCAAGGAACAGCAGACGCGGGGGGGGGTTAGTGTGTAAATTTGCATTTGTAGGAGTTGGTGTGGTGCTCTGCAGTCTGCTGTAGCAGTCGGCCCATCCCCCATCCCCGCTGGCTGGTTGGCGGTTAAGTGAGCTCCACCGCTCTGCCTCGCCTCTCTTATGTACACACATACAAAGTCATCACTCTTCTACAGGAAGTGGTAGGGAGGGTTAAAGTAGATCTGAACGAATGGATATGAAAAAAAAGAATGATATTGGAAAAATGCTGATAATTTTTGCATTTAATTTTCACCGGGGGGGAAAAATGAAAGTGACCCTATTATTAGGGTTGGGTACTGAACTCTGTACTGTCAAAAGATAAAGACATCAGCACTACTACCAATTCTGGGTGAAAGAGTAACAAAAGCCACCTTTACACAGACTTTTTAAGGCAGGACTGTTGTGCCTTTATTCCGCATTAACATTCTGTATAAACGTAATGAAGGCGTAATGGGGGTCTGTTTTGTCCCATCTCTGTAACGGCAGCGGAGGTGCCATCAGCTCCCAATCGGCATCTGTGTGAACACGAGGTGGAAAGGCAGGAACGGGGCTGTGGCGTTTTGACAACATTTTATGCTTGCGGCCCAACCCGGAAGACTAGTTAAAGCAGCTAATAACAGTTAGCAGCTAACGCAAATAAGAAAATCAACTAAAGATGTCCTCAAATTGAGGAGACTGCACAACATCTGGGAGTTCCTTATCATCCGATATGAGGACTAGATCAAACGCCATGTAACGCTTTTGCCGTATTAATCCATTCTTTACAAAGCGACGAAGGTGTTAGACCTCACAGTAGACGCCATGTCTGCTGTCCCGGTCCCGGTTCGCTATTTAAAATCTCACACCAGAGTGGCGTTGTTCCACCGTTGTCTTGTTCCGTGTGAACACACAAAAGGCGAGAAGAGAAGAGTCTTCGTCTTCGCATTGTAACCTGAAATGCAAAGCTGACCAGGGCAACATGTCTAACCATCTGGTCAAACACAACATGTATCTAAAAGCTGAAGAGTGCACCACGTTTCGTAGTATGAATAACAAAGTCCCCTGCAGCAGCTGCAGCAGCTGCAGCTAACTTTAGCACACCTGTAGTCATCACTGTGCTCATTCAAGGAACGTTGAACCCTCCATAAATGACATAAATGTCTTGTTCCATGTTAGCTGAGCTTTTTTTTGGGGGAGCTGCCAGATCTGAAATTGCTTTCCAACAAGTATGTCTGAAACCTGAGTAGAAAAACATTAGTTTGTGAATTGTATGTTATTTACAGTAAGCTAGCGTTGTGGTAGTAGCATAACAGATAAACAAAGTCTATGTTTCGTCTCTAGATGCTCCAGCGGCATATTGCTGCCTGCTAGGGTTGCAGCGGTTATCGGCTTCACCGCTGTATGAAATCTGATGGTTATCATTACCATGAACATTTATTTGCTTTTTACCAGTTTTATAAAAAGATGAACGGAGAATCTCCATTACTCCTTGACTGCCTGTCAGACAGTGCTATGGGAGCCACTGGCACAAATGCACAGCAGAGGAAATGGTAGAAGGAAGCAAGACAGATATCACTGATCTCCATCCCCCCCAAAAATAAAGTGAAGTCAGTAGTGTGGGACTACTCTGGATATCTGAAAAAACAACAACATGGAGCTGTCTTCAATTTGATAAGAAAGGTGTGTGCAAAGTGTCTGCTGAAGGAGGAAACACGTCCAGCTAGTTCACCCATCTTCATGAACATCAACCCTCTGTGCGGATCAGCTTGAGCAAATGTTTATTTTTTAAGGTGTGTGTGTGTGTGTGTGTGTGTGTGTGTGTGTGTGTGTGTGTGTGTGTGTGTGTGTGTGTGTGTGTGTGTGTGTGTGTGTGTGTGTGTGTGTGTGTGTGTGTGGTTGCAGGTCACATGACACCTACGACTTGTAGGTGTCATGTGACCTGCAACTCCAGCTGTGACCACTGTGTTAGAATCACATCTCAAACTAGTGCCATTCTTTCTGTCACCACACGGTTGTGAGCAAGCAAACCTCAGACCAGTACAACCAGTAGGGCAGGTGATAAAACCCATATGACGAGGAGGTGGCATGGGTTAAGAAACATTGTGAAATATCAGAAAAGCTTTACTCAATGGGTAATATTGTCCAGACGACACTAAACAGAACAGGCTGCAGGCTGTATTACGTTAATGCAAAACTGTCAAGCATTCTATCTGTTGTAGTAAATTTAATTTTGCCTCGCCCAAGATGTTCCTATCTCATCCTCCCTTGTTGCTCTGTTTCACAGATGGTGGTGAAAACCTACATGGACATGGATCAAGACTCTGAAGAGGAGAAGCAGCAGTATCTGGCCCTAGCCCTCCACCTGGCCTCAGAGTTCTTTCTCAGGAACCCCAATAAAGACGTGCGGCTACTGGTGGCCTGCTGTCTGGCTGACATCTTCAGGATCTATGCTCCTGAGGCCCCCTACACCTCCCACGACAAACTCAAGGTTAGAAATAGCCTATGAAGCGACTAAGCACTTACAAATGTTCACATTAAAACCAATAACTTAAATGCAGTGTTTTCCCGTCTCATGTCTAGGACATCTTCCTGTTCATCACCAGACAGCTAAAAGGACTGGAAGACACCAAGAGCCCTCAGTTCAACAGATACTTCTACCTGCTGGAAGTGAGGAGCTAAACTTGTGTTGTTGTTTTTTTAACTTTGATTCAAGGGACATAAAATCAAGCTGCTGATGAAGGAGTAACATTTCTTTGTGTTTCTCTAGAACCTGGCATGGGTGAAGTCCTACAACATATGCTTTGAACTGGAGGACTGCAACGAAATCTTCATCCAGCTTTTCAAAACGCTCTTCTCTGTCATTAAGTAAGGCCCAAAAAAATGAACTGAGCTTTTTCTTTAATGTTTCGTTAGATGACACTTCAAAATGTGCCCGTCTCTGTGCTTCTGCAGTAACAGCCACAACCAGAAGGTGCAGATGCACATGATGGACCTGATGAGTTCCATCATCATGGAGGGAGACGGAGTCACGCAGGAGCTGCTGGATACCATCCTCATCAACCTCATCCCTGCACACAAGGTAGGAAAGACAGAAAACACAATCAGATGCATCGTCTGTATCTTTTTAAGCCCCTGCCAAAGGGGCATATAGGGTTAGCCTTGTCTGTGCTTGCTTATGTACGTAACAGGTTTGGTAGGGCGTATGGTCTGCTTATATCTCCACAGAAACCAACAGGAAGAATTCAGGGATATTATAGGGTTTATGGTAGTTTTTCCACTTTTTGAATTTGTGTCAGTATTGTCTATTTGAATTTTTGTCTTTTTATCGATTGTTTTCTAACTATATTTCTACAAATTGTGTGTATTATAATTACAATATTTTGAAGCATATTAGCTAATGGTTGAAAAACTGAAAAAATAACACTAAAGCTACTGTAGCTACAGTCATAAAGGTTTAAGTGATGTGGATGATGCACTAAAGAATGGCTTCAGAGAGAGCGGCTTTTAAACCTTATGGAAAATTACTAAGTGTTAAGGAAACATCTTGTACCACACTTTCCACATGCATTCATTTAGTTTGGAGTCTTTTTATAGTTCAACTCCTTGTCTTTGGGTCAAAGGCAGATTATAAAATTGCTGTTTCAGCACAAACACTAGTTTCACTGCTGGAAAATCAGCAGCTTACTTTAGGGTTTTTTTAGCATTTTTTATTGCTTTCTATTAACGGAAACACTGACCTTAATTTTTATGTATCAGTGAATGTTTGAATAAAGCTTGAACTAACCAATCACTGTTTAACTTTTCTTGGTGCAGAATCTGAACAAGCAGGCCTACGATCTTGCCAAAACTCTGCTGAAGAGGACCGTCCAAACAATAGAGACATGCATTGCAAATGTGAGTAGCAGACTCATCTTTCATTTATTTAGAGTTTACTCATGTTCTGCCTATGCTTTCGTTTTTCTCACTTTTGTCCTCAGACTATCTACATAAATCTGTATCTACAGTACGTCTTGCTTAATTATTTGTTTCCTTTCTCAGTTCTTCAATCAGGTGCTGGTGATGGGCAAGTCGTCAGTCAGTGACCTATCGGAGCATGTCTTTGATCTCATCCAGGAACTGTTTGCCATCGACCCCATGCTGCTTACGTCAGTCATGCCACAACTGGAATTCAAACTTAAGGTAAACATGCACAGTCGCCCCAAAACATGATAACAGTCCATCTCGTCTCAGATAATAGAGGAATAGTCGCTCTTGTTGCCCTTCAAAATCATTAACATTAAAACCTAACATTAAACACGAACGGGAAACATTGATACTTGATGGCCAGATTTGAAAGCTTAAGCACACTGTGTTTCACCTTGACTTTGTTTTGGCTCTCAGTAGTGCAAGACATAGCCCATTGTTATGTGTGCTATCTTTGTGAAACTACCCTTACCCAGATACTTTAGGATGAAAAAATCTAATGTAAAGTTACTTATCCTGTGTTTTCTTACCTTTGCTGTATGGCTAAGGCCAATTGTTGATGGGACTGCTGACAACTCAGTCGTCAAACAACCTAACCTGCCTTTTATCTACTCTTATATTTGTTTGAAATATGAGCACAAAAAATGCAACCTTCATGCATTTTATGTGGTTGTTTTATCTGTGCAGAGCAACGACGGCGAGGAGCGTCTAGCTGTTGTAAGATTGCTTGCTAAGTTGTTTGGGGCCAAAGACTCAGAGCTGGCCTCACAGAACAGACCACTGTGGCAGTGCTTCCTGGGACGGTGAGTTACATGAACACTATGAACTCTATCAACATGATACATTTAGAATAAGCAGTTGGAATTTTCTACAGATGTGTTTAAATTTAATTTATCCATTATGGCGGATCGGTTTAGGTGAATATTTGGAACACCCATACATTGACAGTGTAGGAAACATGCATATTCAAGAAGAGAGTGTGTAAATGAACATAAGTCTCGCTAAAACATTTGCATAGTTTAATTTATACTGTAACTCCTCCTCACCCGATTTATCAAGTATGATGCATAATTCAGCTGACTTCATCATGTAAAACTGATGTTTTCCTCCAGGTTCAATGACATCCACGTTCCAGTCAGGCTAGAGTGTGTGAAGTTTGCCAGCCACTGTCTCATGAACCACCCAGACCTGGCCAGAGACCTGACAGGTGGACTTTTACTCGGCTCACTGTATCTTCCTCACTCTCTCCTTTTATCTTTCTTTCTAGCACATTACCCTTAAATTAAACATTAAACAAAAATGTGGGTCACATGCCTTTCTCCATATTATCCAATCAGAGTATTTGAAGGTGCGTTCCCATGATCCAGAGGAAGCTATCCGTCATGATGTCATCGTCACCATCATCAATGCAGGGAAGAAAGACCTCAACTTGGTCAATGACCAGCTGTTGAGCTTTGTACGTGAAAGGACCTTAGACAAGAGGGTGAGACAAATACACAATGATATGTAGTGGCAGTGTTGAAGACACAACAGTAAAGGCATTTTCTCTCAACACGAGGTTGCTTTCGTCACACTTGAAATTTTATTTGACTTGAAATCTGCTTCCCCCCTTCTAGTGGCGTGTGCGTAAGGAGGCCATGATGGGCCTTGCTCAGCTTTTTAAGAAATACTGTCTGCATCATGAAGCCGGGAAAGATTCTGCCCAGAAGATCAGCTGGATCAAAGACAAACTGCTTCACATTTACTATCAGAACAGCATCGACGACAAGTGAGCATTTACACAGATATTCAAGTACATCCATGTTTCAAAGAACACAGTTGTCATCAATCTATAACAGGTATAATGTTTTCTCTGAACTGTGACTGTCTATGTGTTTAATTACTGCAAGTGAGTTTCAGGTTTATTAGAGCGGTAAAATAATGTAGAGTCCTTACTTCCTCCATGATGTCTGTTTTTACATAATTGACATAAACTCCATTCTACAGGTTATTAGTTGAGAAGATCTTCGCTCAGTACATGGTCCCTCACAGTCTGGACACAGAGGAGAAGATGAAGTGTCTGTACTACCTGTATGCCTGCCTGGACACAAATGCTGTCAAGTCAGTAAACCTCTAATATTGTTTTTTAAAATGTGCACACTGACCTGTTTGTTTGCATATACACCTTATTGTTTAGAAAATGCGACACAATATCTACACACACCGTGACAATCAACAAATGAATATCACAGTATATGATCATCTCCCATGTTTTCGTCACCTCTCCTCTCACCCGTTCCTGCTCTCTCTCTCGGTTTAATTGATGTTTGCTTTCAGGGCGCTCAATGAGATGTGGAAGTGTCAGAACATGTTGAGAGGTCTTGTCAAAGAGCTGCTGGACCTCCACAAGCTGCCAGTTGTGAGTTGACACACACACACACACCTGCACAAACACACACACACACACTGAACATACAAAATCACCCACCTCCTCCCTGTGTTCTAATGCTCATGTTCCCTCACTTTCTGTCCTGGTAGTCAGAGGCCAATAACTCAGCCATGTTTGGGAAGCTGATGAGTATCGCAAGTAAGTTAGACACCCCACAAATATATGTTTTTCCCAACCCACACGCTCTGTCATTTCTTCAAAATGGAAAAAAGGTTCATTACATGTTGATGTGACAGGGTTCCTAATGTTTTAACTGGGCTTCATGCTTTCAGAGAATCTGCCAGATGCTGGTAAGGCTCAGGACTTCATGAAGAAGTTCAACCAGGTTCTCGGTGAGGACGAGAAACTCAGAGTCCAGCTGGAGATGCTCATCAGCCCAACCTGCTCCTGCAAACAGGCTGAGATCTGTGTGGTGAGAGGATACCGAACACTTATCCATTTAGTATACACACTTTTATCTTTAACAAATACACACACACACGGGGGTTAACATTTTGGCTGCACAAACACACCAAGGCTCAATGCTCTGGGTTTTTAAAAAAAAAATTATTTTAGCTTATTTTCCCCGCAGGAGCCAAGAAGCACTCAAGGTAGCTTTAAATCTCAGAGGACGGTGTGTTTACTGAGTAGGAACATGGTTGATTTTATCTACATTTTCAAGATGCAACCACTTTAAACTATGCTGTATTTTTTTTACCCCACAACGAATATTGTAGTGTCAGAAAATGTTTTATCCTCATCATATAAATCAGCTATGACATCATTATTGTAGACCTGACAAGATCACCTCAGCACCATGTTTGATTTTCAGTGAGATTTAGTCAGACAAACCTTGGTGTAAAATGTTTATGCAGATATACAAGCACAGCTCCATGAACTGTGATATAATTAATGTACTGTTTGTGCTGTCTGCAGAGGGAGATCACTCGGAAGTTGACTTTTCCCAAACAGCCCACCAACCCGTTCCTGGAGATGGTTAAATTCCTGCTGGAGCGCATAGCCCCAGTCCACATCGACTCTGAAGCCATCAGGTCAGAAAAGATTCTGAAGAGTATTACAGTGGGGTTAGAATCTCTCAACAGATGACATGAATCATGGATAAGTAAACATGATTCAAATTGAAAGAGATGACATTGAATTGTGTATACTTCTCTATAAAAGTGGTGTTTATGTACAACACTCAAAGAGGCAGTCATTACACGGACCAGCAGGCCGTTTTCCTGTTTCTCACTTTCTCTGTGATGGTCACAGAGTACATGATGCTCCCTGTGTCATTGTGTTGTACCACAATCAGGCTTTTCTCATTCACTGAGACACCTAGTGGTGGTGAGGGGTGCCCGCAGGCCTCACATGAGGAATAGGTTTAACCCTTTTTGCTTTTTGGAAAAACACCATTTGAGAGGAAACACGCATACTGAATGACCTCTAGTACTTACGTTATGCAGTGTAACAGTTTTTGTTATGTTTAATACTCGAACTTATGTTCTATAATACCTGAAAAGGCTTCAGTTTTTCATGTAACACATTAAGATTTAGATTAATTTAGCCAATGGTTGTTTATTAGGTACATTTTTTTTTTTGTCTTTTAGCGCCCTGGTGAAGCTGCTGAACAAATCTATTGAAGGCACAGCAGACGACGATGAGGAGGGTGTTACCCCTGATACAGCCATTCGCTCTGGCCTGGAGCTACTCAAGGTATCTAGCACGGAACAAGCACACTGTGATAAATGGAAGCAAATGCCCAGCATAGCATATTTAATTGTCTAAGACTAGTTTTTAAGAGGCTAAAACACATGAGATACTGGTTTGTGCATTTTTGCATGGCTAATCTAATCAATGAACAAGTTTATGTTAGACAGTAAATAATTTGTACTGTCTCACTCCTCCTAGGTCCTGTCCTTCACCCACCCCACAGCATTCCATTCAGCAGAAACCTTTGAGTCTTTGCTTCAGTGTTTGAAGATGGAGGATGAAAAAGTGGCAGAGGCAGCCATCCAGATATTCAGAAACACGGGGCAGAAGATCGAGACAGAGCTACAACAGATACGATCGTAAGATAGAAATGATATTATGACTTTTGAGTGCAAGTAATGAATCGAACAGTAGTCGTCTGATTCTGAAGTGATGCTCCATGAACCCTCAGGCTAAAGGCATTTGAATATGAGAATGAGACTGCACAAAATCCACACCTTTGGCATGAGTCACTGTGGTTCACATCTGGACTAAATGTAAGTTTTGTCTAAGTCTTCCTAATGTCTGTCCCGATGTGTCCATCAGGACTCTGATACCCATCCTGCATCAGAAAGCCAAGCGGGGAACCCCCCACCAAGCCAAGCAGGCTGTTCATTGTATCCATGCAATCTTTAACAACAAGGAAGTGCAGCTGGCCCAGATTTTTGAGGTAGGAGACCATTTCCTAACCTACCGATTGATGTACTTAATAGTTTGTCTTTATTTACTGTTTTTGACATTTCTTTGCTAGGAT
Source organism: Chaunax sp. Z400 (assembly GCA_037577475.1). Lineage (NCBI taxonomy): Eukaryota > Metazoa > Chordata > Actinopteri > Lophiiformes > Chaunacidae > Chaunax > Chaunax sp. Z400. The sequence continues at coordinate 25,679,373 of CM075191.1, read as the reverse complement.
GCACTTACGCTCTTTCCCCCCCCCCCCTTTCATCCCCAGCCTCTGTCACGAAGTCTTAATGCAGACGTCCCAGAGCAGCTCATCACCCCCCTCGTGTCTCTGGGCCACATATCTATGCTGGCCCCGGATCAGTTTGCATCACCAATGAAGTCCATAGTGGCTAACTTTATTGTCAAGGACCTGCTCATGAATGACAGGGTGCACATATAATCGCTCACTTCTTACACCGTTGTGTATTTCTGCATGCAAAGTACAAGAGCTAGAATTTGACTGTGATCCGCCTTTGTGTCTCCAGTCAGTTGGGAACAAGAATGGGAAGCTGTGGACCACTGATGAGGAAGTTTCACCTGAAGTCTTAGCTAAAGTAAGAGGCAAACACATACACACACACATTTATTTCACTTTTATTCCAATGTGATTTTTCATTTCTGCCCACACTCATCTGTTTAATCTCTATTTAATGTTTTTATAATAAAACCAGAACAGTGTATTGTAAAGATGGAGGATGTCACTTATGTCTTTTTTTCCCCCTGTCCTGACAGGTGCAGGCCATCAAGCTCCTGGTACGTTGGTTACTAGGAATGAAGAACAACCAATCCAAGTCGGCCAACTCCACCCTGCGGCTGCTTTCAGCCATGCTGGTCAGTGAGGGAGACCTCACAGAGCAGAAGAAGATCAGGTAACTCAGGGAGATCTAGTGGGGGCATGCACATGAGCTTAAAACCTTGTTTTGGGGGCAGAACTTGGTGTGTTCATAGAATAACCTGCAAAAAAATATTCGCCATTTATTCTGAGTCGCACAATCAGGGGTACACGGAGAGAACAAATCTGCCAATTGTAAATTGATTTTAATTGTTTTGTATACCTTCCTATCCCTTTGCTCTTTTTTTCTATTTCTTCCTCCTTGCAGTAAGTCAGACATGTCTCGTCTGAGGCTGGCTGCTGGGGCAGCCATTATGAAGTTGGCCCAGGAGCCCTGTTACCATGACATCATCACGCCTGAACAGTTTCAGCTCTGCGGCCTCGTTATCAACGTCAGTCTCACCTTTACATCTCGTGTTACAGACCTTTTTAAAAATGATTATTTTGACTAATAAAGGGAAAAATCCTGCTCGTGACTGAGGTGTGTAACCTGACTTTGACTCCACTAAGTCTGTCCCTTCCTATGTACAGGATGAGTGCTACCAGGTTCGTCAGATCTTTGCTCAGAAGTTGCACCTTGCTCTTGTGAAATTGCTGCTGCCCTTGGAGTACCTGGCTGTCTTTGCCCTGTGTGCCAAGGACCCGGTGAAGGAGCGCCGAGCACATGCCCGACAGTGCCTCCTTAAAAACATCTCTGTCCGTAGAGAGTACATCAAACAAAACCCACTCGCTCAGGGTCAGTGTTCATGCAGGTCACACCTGGCTGCTGTTGTCATTTCACAGAACATAGCTCTTTTTAGTTTTCATGTTGTTGTTGTTTTTTATGTGTGCTTTGTTGGACAGCAGAGTAGACTATGAAAGATCACAAAAGCCTGTTTCCATCTAAATTCAGTTTTCATAAAATTTCCCGGAAATGTTGATGATTCTATTTTATATGTCCAAAAAAAAAAATTTTTTTTAAACAGATGATGGAAACACTGCAGACATTAAAACTATTTAAACTCTCTCTTCCCTCAGAAAAACTTGTCTCCCTCCTTCCTGAGTATGTTGTTCCTTATATGATCCACCTGCTGGCCCATGACCCAGACTTCACAAAACCACATGAATATGAGCAGCTCAAAGACATCAAAGAGTGAGTGCTGATTGTATTTTGGGTTTGTGAACCTGGAGAAAACGTCTTTTTTTTGGTGGTTTGGAAGCTGTGACGTAAACCATGTTTATTGTGCTCGTGTTTATGTGTGTAGGTGCCTGTGGTTCATGCTGGAAGTACTGATGACCAAGAATGAGAACAACAGTCATGCTTTTCTCAGGAAGATGGTAGAAAACATCAAACAGACCAAGGATGCACAGTGCCCTGATGATGCAAAGGCCAATGAGGTATGTATTTATGCACACATGAATATTTACTCATATGTACCAAAGGACACAGGAAAACACAGCCAGTCATGCACAAGGTTAACAAAATTCATCGGAAACAATGACATACATCTCTAAAGTGTTCAAAAGTGAAATATGATGGCAAATTATCTTGCTAGCATAAGTTAAAAACACTTTTCATTCATTCTTATGCATGGAGCATTTTCATTTTGATGACTAAAATCTTTATGCTTACTGTGCCTGTGCTTAAAGAAAACAATTGTCTGTAAAATGTAAAACATAGTTCCTAATATGTCGCACATATGAGCTAATATAAATGTTGATTGTAGCTTTACCACCACTAGAATGACTTAAGCTGGGAACATGAGTAATTTATAATCACGAGAAGGAAGATCTCTTTCAGCATCGTCTCCTAATCATCAAATATGATCTTAACTGTGTGTCTCGTGTTGTTGTGGTTACAGAAGCTGTATATTGTCTGTGACGTCGCTCTCTTCGTTATTGCCAATAAGAGCACCGCATGTCACCTGGATTCTCCGAAAGACCCTGTTCTCCCTTCCAAGTTCTTCCTCATACAAGACAAGGCAATACACACACACACACACGTAGAAAATGTATCTATACTTATGGGATTGGAAAAGCAATTTAAAAAAGAGGTAGCCTCACAACATTGAACATTTCAAACGCCTCATAAGAACGACTTGCATCCACTCAGTGGTAGATGGATTTGGGCAGACTCTTGTGATATTGAAGCCAAATGCATGGTGGTTAAAATTTGTGATTTTTCTGTCGTGATTTCTTTCAGCAGGATTTCAAAAACGATAAGGAGTATTTGTCGACAGAGATGAGACAAATGCTGCTCACTGGAAAGGTAATTGCAAAACATGTGACCCTTTCGTGAACACTGTAAATACAAGTTGGGTCCTCGTTACTAAGCAACCCGCAGTGTATGAAGGAGGGGGGGCAGAGAGAATTGAAAGATAAGCCAAATCATTTTTACACACAGCATAATCACTAACCAGTCTTACCAGCAACCGCTACAACTCTGCCACCTTTCTTTACGCAGCCTAAACCAGCTCCAGTGTTGGGAGCTGTGAACAAGCCTCTCACAGTACCAGGGAGGAGGATCTTCACCAAGACCACCACAGCTTCAGACACAGTCAGTAACACCAGCACCAACTCCTACCAATTGAGCTCCTCAACCATCAACAAGAACAGGTACAGACACACACCCTAACATGCTGTGCACACGTGCAAAAGTAATGCTTTCTTCAACCCAGTTATTTTTGAGCGTCTCTTGTATTAACAGCAATGAGGTGACCGAGTCATCAGAGAGCCGAGCGCAGGAAAACAACGAGAACCCCGTCATCAAGAACGAGGAGGTCAAGAAGGTAAGCTCAGACAGGACACCCAGAGGCCAGCTAGCATTACATTTACTGTAACGTTCAGCAAAGTCATCTCGACTGAGCCTCCCTCAACGGTCTCCCTCAGGAGGAATCAAGTCAAAACACGACCCCTGACACCGAGACGGAAGCAGCGACCGTCAAACGACGTGGCCGTCCACCTAAAACTGCTGCTGCTGCTCCTGCGGCAGCTGAGAAAGAAGGAGCAGCTGCAACAACGGGGAGCGGAACCGGCAGAGGGAGGAAGAGAGCAGCTGACCCCAACTCCAACCCGTCAGAGTCGATGAACAGCAAGATGTCAAAACAGCAGCAGAATGATGAAGGGTCAAAGAGACAGATTGATTTGCAGAGGTGAGAGAAGAGAAAAGGTGCAGCAAAAAAGTCACTTTAGTTGCGTAGCTTATTGCAGTTCTGGCAGGTAAAAAAAAAGAAAAGGAAATTGACGAGTAGGGCTTAAACTTTTTAGTGCATCTCTTAAAATGAACATGCCCTAATGCTGACGTAGCACAGAAATCCCATCTTCCTTCAAATAACTTTTCTTTTCTTCAGGTGGCCATTTGTGAGCAGACAGAATGAAAAAGTGGAAGTCTGGAGACGTGACAGGGAGAGCTGTAGGGACAGTTACCTTCCTCCAGGGCAGCGATGGCAACATTGAGATAGAGCTTGAATCCAGTCCAGAGGATGTTATCTGTGGCAGGAAGGACAGACACTCCAGGGAGATACCAAGCCTAACAGGAGGATAGTTCCTTCTGGCAGGCAGGGAGAGCCCAGCAGTGGAGATGAGGCAGGCAGTGAGTTGATTTAGTCCAGATTGTCTCTAAAGACAGATTATTCCAGTACAAGCCCCTGTGCCTCCAGCTGGGACACAAGGCTGCTAAATTCACTGTTAGCAGCTGTTGTCCACCAATACATTGGTACAGTACTAAATCCCCATAGTGTGTGCTGCTACACGCACACTGTAAAAAGTGTGGGCTTTGCAGAACACTCAAGCTGTTGTCGTGAAATCCCTTCTGCCATCTAGTGACTCTTGGTTTTTGTGTGGACAAATATTATTACACTTTGAATAGATCATATAAAAAAAAATTAAGTTGTTTTTTGGAGGCATTTTATGCCTTTATTAGATAGTACAGCTGAAGAGATGACAGGAAATGTGGGGGAAGACATGTGTCAAATGGCCATGGGTCAGAATCGAACCATTCATTTGACTAAAATGAACGTTTCAATGTTCTCCATGTTTCATCCGAAACGGCACTTTGTTCGTACTGTAACCTATTTTTATGTTTGTGGTCTAAGCAAATGGTGTTGTTTCCTGTTGCTGAGTATTTTATGTGAAGGATTTTATTTTGAAGGAGTAGAGCGGAAGTTCAGTGTTCTTACGTGTTCTGACTTGTTGAGGAAATAAAGTACGACCGGTCCTCATGTTACACTACATCATCTGCGTGTTTTATTCATTAATAGTTTCCCAAGTATAGGCGTGTTTCACAAACCCTCGGCTACAGTACTTTTATTTGTTGTTGTGTTCTCCGCCTTAACCGTCGCGTCCTCGGCCATAATTTTTCATAAGCTTGATAAGTCTCATAAGCCCCTCCCCTTCCTTCTACGTAGCAAAGATGGCGAGCGTTGAGGGTGAGAAGTGTCCATCGTTCCACACTCAATTCATTCACTCATCAATAAAAACGACCCGTTTTTAGTGTGCCATCCGGGTACTTACAGTATTCTGCATTTTGGCATACTTAGTATATTTAAATCAAATATTGAATTTAATCATGGATCTGGAAAATTCTGGCACCCCTGAACAAATTCAATACAACCATGATTATCATGAAAGAGAGCTTTTGAAAGCTGTAGAAAATAACCCTGATGTTATTTATTATGTTTGGGCTAGGAGACAATAAATTCTCAGTTGAACTACAAGCTAGGAGTAAGAGGTTGCTTTATGGGAAATGTAATGTTTTAGCGGCTTGACATTAATCGACTACATTGCAGTAGTCATTGCTCACATCATACAAACAGAAGATATTAGATTTCTTTGACCCCCAGTTTACTTGCAGTATATTGTACATACATTTCTTTCATTTGTATTTAAGTGTTGTTATTGTTACATGCCTGTTAATGGTTCTTGAATAGTCTTCATTTTAGTTTCTCCAGGCGTCTCTACTTCTGAGTAGATCCAGAAAAGTTTTTACGTTTATGATCATTTAAGCAATAAGCTGCAGATAATACACATTTTAGGTTGTCATTCTGTGTTGAGATGTTTTAAGTCGATGTGATGGTTTCAGTCCAATCTTTGATGTTTGTACTTGAGTCTAAATTTGTTGTCTTTCAGGTAAAGAGGAAACCAGTGAAGGTGAAATCAAGACTGTAGAGAAATGGGCCAGACTCTTCGATCTACCTTCCTAACCCTGCACACACCTCTCCTCCCAATCTAAAGCTTTCATGTACACATTATGGACCTTTCTTAAAACACACCACTCACATCCTAGAGGGTTTTAAATACCTTATAGTCAAGATTTGAAGCTTATTGTATGTAGGTCTTACTCAAAAAACATGTTTTTCCTTTGTGTTTGTTGCTCTTCGCTTCTTTTGTGGAGCCATTTTTAAGAAAAGAAAAAAAACAGGATGGACATTTTACAAACGTTTTAATCTGGTTATGATTGTTGCTTATTAAATTACCTGGGAAAAATCCTGCTGTCTGTGTCCTGACCTCTTCCTTCTTTTTGTGTATCACTATTATTATTATTTTTGAACTCACCAGTTTTACTCAGTTGGATTTTGTAATTACCAATTGGAAGAGACTTCAATTTAACTTTTTGAATACCCAGGACCTTACAGAAGTGCAGATGTTTAAAACATAAAAACATAGCAGAAAGTGTGTGCGTTCAACAGATGTACGTGCCGAATTTTTAAAATAAACTTTGGTATGTATTAGATGACATAGCATCACAATTCCAGAGAGAAACCCTTGTTGGCTTCTCAACTGCCAGCTGTGGTGCTTTTGAAGACCCTTTGACTTACTACCAGTGTGTTAATGGACACATGTAAGCTCTAAAACTGTTATTGATACTGTGCTCTAAGATCTTTTATTGCCCGATCAACTAGACTGGTTAGTTAAGGGCTCTCAAATCCAGCAGTTTTTTTTTCTTTTACTGCCTATGTCACTTTGGAATGCATAAATGATATTACTGTTAAAGTATGTGTTCATGTTTTTGTTGAACTTTTACAATTATAAATTTTTTGTACTGTTGTCAATTATTTTGCTGGGTAAAACTTCAGGATGCACTGGTGGCAACATTTTTGGACGTGGTTAAAGTATCCCTTTTATTTTTTTTTCCAGATAATAAATGCTTTTAGATGTAAACATGCCATGCAGTGATTTTGTCTTGATGATCATGTTTATAAAGTTTTTTCAAAGAGCAAGAGACGACAAAAGAATTTGATTTTCCACTTTTTTTTTTAATCAAAGAGACATGACACTGTCACAATAAATAACCATGCTTTTTATACCGCTGCTTCCTTCCAAGGCAACAAAGAAGAAAATTAATTCTCAAATGGAGAAACTGCAAAGCAACCACCTCTTTTTTTAAACTTCATCGTGCAATATTGTACATGATGAGAACACAGGGGAGGAGGGGGCTTTTTTTTTGTCATTTCTTTTTCTTACAAAATATAGATCAGCCATCAATGGTGCACTCAAGTGATATCAATACAGCTCTTTATCAAGAACCTGACTATTTACAAGTAAAGAAGACGATATGTGCATTCTGTCCCTGACTGAATTTTGTTTTGGCTCTGGTTGGAAACTTTACTGTCAGTGGAGAGGTTGCACAATAACTCCATGTAGCACTGTAATATGCCACTGTGTTGGTAGGGACTGGTCTGAAGGGAAGATCGTTTCTTTAAAAAGAAAAAAAAAGCCATGTGTGAGGATTCATCCACACTCCCATCTCTCTTCATGCCAAGCAGTTTGCAGTCCATGTACCTCAAATCAAAATGAAAACACTGAAGGCCTGCCATCTGCTTCATTAGGATAACAGGAGTTTTGAGTGTCTTTTACCACTCATAAGACATTCACAGAAAACCTCAATGAGCATTTTATTTGGTTGTGTAGTAAACAGGATGTCACCTACATACCTATATAAGCTCCCCCTCTTCGTGACCAAAGTCAGTACTGAGAGGGTGAACAGATGCTTGACCCCTGGCTGAAAATAGCATGGTATGGTTGAAACGAAAAAGAAAAACTCAAAATCCTTCATGTCATTCAGAATCACGTCTTTTTTTTTGGAGGTTTATCTTCTGTTGGTGTTAGATGTGTCTGTTCAGGGGAAAGAACATCTTCTAGCAACATGTCAAATCAAAAGAAAAGGCTTTGGTTCCCTATAGATATTAAAGAAAACAGGATGCGCTTCAAGTGGCTTGCAAAGCAGAGGTTCCACATCTCTTTCCACGGGTTAGATAGAGTCTTTTGAGTTCCACAAGTCTGAAGGGATGTTAAATCGAACCGACACCCCATCACCACATCATTTGGCCAAATGAAAAGGCAACATATAACATGCAAGGTGATGTAGCAGAAACAATGGCATGTAATGAATGACCTTCAGGGCCCTGAGCTGGCTGGCGCCTCCCAGGCCATTGGGGCCAGGATTTTGGCAATGCCACCCCCTAAACACCACTTTTAATAAGAAAGAACCCAATAGGACATTCAGATGTGTGGATCACGAAATAATAAAAACACATTTCTCCATATAATTGTAAACTAGGCATAGTTTATATTTAAAATTGTTTTACATTGCAATGTAAGAAAAAAAGTATATCCCCACTGTATTTTCAAATTTACACGCATCTATTTACAGATAACCACTTTTCATTCTGTGCATGTGTGCAGTTGTTTGAGGATGTCTGTGTTTATTTCCTGATTCTACAGACAGAAACATCCAAACATCTGCAGATGATTGAAGCATCTATGATTAACTGTTCAGGAAAAGTCCATTACGCTGCTACTGTACCACACTATCCAGTCAGGTTATTTTGTCAACCTAGACCTTTATGGTATTTCCATAAGAGAATATCTGCCATAAGGTCTAAGCGTTTGCAGAACAGAGTAAATGGTGACACACTGACAGCAGAATGCAGAATTTTTTCTTACATTTTCCTTGGACAATACAGCAGGCAATGGTATTTATTTTATTCTTTGCAATTGAAGAAAGCCAATATGACTAAAAGGCCATGGAAGGCAAAAGATGCATGACTGAAGCTCTTTTTTTTGGCCTGTTATGAGAATACAGATTGTGAGTTATAAATAACTCCATATAATGGACAGAAAGGATCAGACAGGCAACAGGGTGGTGTGCATATTGGCGATTGTGATGCTACCGTTGTTGCGTTTGTTGTGACAGAATTATTATAAAAGAAGGCTCAGACTGCTGTGGTGAATGGGGCGTTGTCTTTGTAACAAAAGGCAATGGTAGAATGATGCTGAGGAGGACTTGAAGCTATGATGAAGGGAATTTGGGATCCTCACACGTGGCTTGGCTTCAATTGTTGAGGAGCAGCTCTGTCGCCGTTTCCACATCCCAGGATTTTGAAGACAAGGCCGCTATTACTGCATTCTGTATGCAGAAGGGAAATAGAATTAAAACTCATTGTAATCTGTGAAACTGTCTTGTTTAAGAGTCAATTCTTTGATAGTTACTACAGTGAGACAAACCTGTTTCTAACAATTATTTTCATTAGTGCTTAATCTACCATTTATTTTCAAGTAAGTAATACCAATCGTAAATTGTCCAAGTCCAAAGATGACGTCTTCAATATTTGGAGGACTAAGAAAAACTGAAAATATTTACATTTGCGAAGCTCGAAACTATCTTTTGCCACCTAAGTTGACAAATCACCACCTACCACCCCCAAACTCTCCAGTCCCACATCATACATGTGTGTTCAATATACAATATCAATGTTATTGTACAACAAAACAGAAAGTGGCTCTGACCTTATCGAAGCCCATGTCACAGAGTTTGTCTATTTTGTATGTGCAGTCTGGACTAGAGACAGGAGCACCTGCATAGATGTGGGACCACAGCCTTGCAGTCTGTTTGAACATTTCTTGGCTCTGTTTATACTGAGGATGCAGAGAAATGTGATGAATGAAATATGATGCTTGCCAACTGAATACAAGAGGGGCAGTATTACTGTATCAAAACACACACACACACACACACACACACACACACACACACACACACACATCTTTCTCACCTGGTTTGCTACTACTGCATCCTGTGGATCATCTGGTTCTGCCGCAGCGAGAAGAGCCTGTAGAGACAACAGTACCGTACGCAGGGTCATAGCAGCTGCCCTGGGTGAGACAGATGAAAAGTTGGAGCAGACAAGTGGTGGATGTTTTTACTGGTGCTTGAGACAGAGGAGACACGCTGGAACATTGAGCACAGTCGATCAGAGGGTTCAGACACATCTCACTTACCACTGGTCTTTTAAAATGTCCAGACATATTGCTCCTGTCACAGAACTGATATTAGGGTGCCAGATTTTAGTTATGAAACGCACCTAAGAAAGACAGGTGTGTGATGAAAAATGTCAGTATAAAAACAGTCTTACACTGAAAGAAGGGTGCATTTACATGCACTTGTATCCTGGTTTTGAGTTGTATCCTTGTTTTGATCGTATCTGGGAAGGGTAACTTGGGCTGTATGATGATAATATTTATATCATATGATGATAAAAATGTGTCTGCCATCAAAGAGTTTACAATGCTGTTTATGATGTGGTAGCTGCAGCTTTAATATCTCTGGGCATTCTGTGCAATGTTGCAAGAAAAATGAGCAGAATTGCTTTATGGCAATATGAGAGTTTAATGGGAGTTTCCATCAATGTGGCCAAGTTCTTGAAGTATTAGATATTTAATTCGATTTAAAAAACACAGACAGACATTCCTCTCTGGTTATTATATTCATAAAACTGTCTGTAAAGATCTTGTCAACAAAGTTTCTCATATGCCCATTATCAAAATTGCACAGTAAAATTACTGTCTTATTGCCCCATTTGAAATATAATGGTGACATGAGGTAAAGCTTCAGCTCTCTGTATATAAGAGTCAGACAATATCCAGGTTTATGATCATCTGTATGACATGTTGTCTTAGCATGCAGATAATCACATTTATCACTGTGTTCTTTTCTTTTACAGACAAACTACTATGTAAGCTGAGGTTGCACCTGTGCATATGGCAGACAGCAATCCAAAACCTGAATAATGTCATAGCTTTCAATTAGATCACCTCAGCTACTGTATTCAGCTTCCTCAAATCTGAATGAAGAGCAAAAGGTTGTGAATCCACAGTATGATTTTTACTCATAAACAATGATGCCAACCAGGATACTAATGTGCATGTAAACATACTCAGCAGCGAGGGACATAGGAAAAGGGTATCTAGCAAGTACCAGATGGGAGATACTGAAGTGCATACCTTTGGAGGGTTAAAGGGGTAGGTTTCTGGGATTTTAATTTCAAGCTGATATCTGCCGCCTTGATAAGAAAGAAAAACAGCACAATATTTTAGCTTTATAAACCATTATAACTTACATTGTCATGTCATAATAGTGCAAGTGAGTGTGAATACCTTCATATGGTGTGTCTGGAGGACCTGCTATTTCCCCCCTCAGCTCTGTGAAGTTCTCATCCACCAATTCTACTCTTATCTGGTTTTTACTTGTCTATGGGTGGGGACAAATGACAGGGACACGATGAATATTACCTTATTACTGTATGGACTCACAGCTCTCAGTCTGGCTCAAATATAAAACCACACACTTTTACTGACAATTGTGAAGCCATAGACATGGTGGCTGTTAAATAAAATCAGTTTCTATCAAAAATAAAAAAACTGAATAGTGAAAAAGTTTTAAACAACATGTATGTAAGTATGATAGCCACATAAACTGGATAGACTGCTGGTAGAGCCATGCTAGCAAAAGGTATCAACAAATCCACAGTAAAAAGGACTTGACAGGCAGTATGATGACAAAATGCACACTTTAAATGACTGCAACCCTTAAAAATTACAACTAACAATTTTTTAAGGTTTAACAAATTTGTTAAGTTGATTAACGCTATAGCATAACAACACAGGCTAATGCTAATTGTGGATGTTATGCAAAACAACGTAACTACTAGCAAGCTAAAAGCTGCTAAACGGGACTGTCAGTAAGTCATTTACGTTTGTAAACAGCTAAGATAGCTTGTATTAGGCGTGTGCCACAGCCCGTACTATGTAGGTTTATTCTAGTACGATAATTACCCAAAGGAACGCGGTAGTGTTTGTTAAAAACAGAAGGCCTATCAATTGACAAACCTGAATCCCCAGTGTTTCCTGAACACACGCACCTATACATAACAGGAGAGGTTCGGCCAGACACTGATGTCCAGCTAAAGCTAGCTAAAGTTCCCCTGTTCAGGCCTGACCTACAGCAACACAGGACTGGGACCTAACAGAGGTAATTTTGGTTTCTGTCATAACAGCTATAGACACTTTACAATTTAATTTGATTCAAACAGGAAGAAAAGGGAGCCGAATCGAAGTAATTAAAAATAGTCAGCAAGGTTTACACCGACCTCTTCGCTTTTAATAACTTCTTTGAACTCCCGCTTGATCCTTTGGACCGCGATGTTAGCCATGGCTGTATCTGCTGAGCTGCTGCTGCCTTGAAGCAAGACCCAGGGCCTCTCCCCCTCGCTGTTTGTCTGTGTGGGGGCTGCTGCTCAATGCTTTTTACAGTTATGAATCCCTCGTCACTGTCACCGTCCACCGCTTCTTTCACTTTAGATGGAGCTCACCGATGGCAGCCAGCGCACAGTTTCAGTCAGTCCAGGACATACACTCACTGTGGAGTTAAATGGAGCTGAAACTGGAACTTTCATGAGAGCTCCGGTGCATAGGTTTCTGTTCTACTGAAACTTGCCTTCGGGACATGTGTCATCATGTGCTGAACAAATGTTGTTTGTAACACTGCTAACTAGGACATTCATTTTACCCTCAGAGTGTGAGGTATTAAGTTGTTTTGTTTTTTGTTTGTTTGTTTGCTTACTTTTGGTTACACTTTACAATGAGGTACACGAAGTACTTAGCAGTCACCAGTTAACAAATGAGAAACCAAATCCTTGTTAACCATTAGTTAATGAATAACTCCTAATTAAATTTTATGGGGTAGCTATTTATTAGTTAGAATAAGGGAGGACTATTAGGGCCTCATTTAGAAAAGGAAATTGGGATTCCAGAATTAAGTCAAAATATTGCAGGAATTAAGTCATATAATATGAAGGAGGAGATACAATATAGTCTCGTAATATTAGGACTGTATTATCATATTGTTTTAAATGTATCATTTAATTTTTTTCTAGTAAAATTACACCTTTATTCTCATGATATTATGACTTTTTCTTAGTTACTACTTTATTCTTGGAATATTATTACTTGATTCTCATAATATTTCGACTTTATATTCTCAAAATCTAATTTTTTTCCCATCTATTTGACCTTTATACTCTGTCATAGGAAGGAATTGATTATTGATGAATCATAAACTCCCTAATAATTTATAATGGAAAACTATATACCATAGTAGACAATGATGACTTACTAGAGAATCATACTGGGTGGTAACTGAGTAATGAATAATTATTTTATTACCCTTTTTATTATTTGTGCCTTTTTTGGACAGCGGTAGGCAAGAGAGACAGAACAGCAGAAAAGGTCAGCAAAGGGCCCAGGTTCGAATCAAACTTCAGGTCCTTGTGGTAAGGACTCAGTGTTTGATATATGGTGTGAATGCACAAGTAGCAATTAGCAATTATACACTTTTATTTTTAAAAACTTATTATTAATGATGGATCACTATCAGCATTATCTGTTTCTATCTGACTACATATTTGAGTAAATGTACTTATGCACCACTCCTTTTTATGTGATTACACAACTGTACAGATGTTGTAACTCAGCACATCTGGCTCTGTATGATGGGCAGCTGGACTGTTTGTTTACTATCTATATGTTGTAATAATTTCTCACGGTGATTGACTTAAGGACCCGCCTGTCAAACAATTGGACCAATGAGAGACGTCTACCGCGGCCCTTGCGCGTCTTCGCCACACCCCCGGAGTTCCCGGATGTCAGTCAAGAAAGCTCGACTCACGTGTATGAAACAAAACACAGACCGGAGGTTGACATCCCCGCTGACTGAGAACAGCAGTAAATAAACAGGACAGGCCAGCCCAATTAGAGACATCTGACGTTTTCTCAATATCTGCAAAGCTCAAGTAAGTCGTGTTTCAATGTCGTCTTCTGTCACATCTGCCTCTAATCATATGTTCATTATTTACGGTCGGAAAAGACGATTGGTTGGCTGGCTAGGTTAGCAAGAAGCTAATCTAACACTTGCTACATTAGTTCAAGAGCTATGTTATGTGAAAACTCAATAGTTGGTTACTTGGATGTGATGATAGCTTCCCTTCATTACACGAACTGACCACTTAGTTTCATCGTAACTCCAGTAATATGAAGGCATGGAAAATAAAACGTGTACAAGTCATGATAAAACCATAAAAACTCTTAGAAGTGAGTTTGCAGTTGAGTCAAAATATGAGCATGCGCCATTTGTCGGTGTTGAGTTATTCCGTGTCAGTCAAGTGTTGTTGTTTTTTAACTGTCTCTATTTTATGATTTAGTGAAAGAGCTGAGGGATCGTCACTTTAAAAAAATTAGCATTCCAGATATTCTGAAATATGCGTTGGTCTATCAAATACTGTGACTTTCTAGAGCTGAAAGCCAAATTATCCAACCTTCATTATATATTAAATTCATTAGGAAAATATACTTTTTATCAGCTGTTTGCAGTAACCCAATATTACAAGTACAAGTAACAAAGATCTAAAATATATTATTATTATTATAATATATATTGAGTAAAAATAAAGCTGCAGATTTAAATCAGTTAGCTTTTAGTTATATTATTTATTTTAGCATGTCCTGCCAAAAAGCAAACATAAATACAGAAACAATTTTGACTCACTTTTAACAACCACCTAGATAACACACAGCAAGATAATCAAGCCATGGTTTGCTGACTGTCCTTAACAGAGCAGTCTCCTCCTCAATCTGTGCACCTGTGAAACAACAATAGAGCACAGCACAGACAAGAGGCAGCATTAGGTTTCTCTCTCTTGTTCATGTGTGTCCTAGAAACATTACAGTCCTTTTCTCTTGTAGGGTGAGTACTGTCTGGTCAGAAATGGCAGAGGGAGGCTTCGACCCTTGTGAGTGCGTCTGCACCCATGAGTATGCTATGAGGCGCCTCATCAACTTGGTAAGTCATAGAACTGGGATTTTTTTTTTTTTTTTTACTGTCAATCATACGTGGCAGACTTTATTTTAATAGACTTCAATTCCAAGTATGCACCTTGAAGTGAAAATATCTCCTGCTGAATATGAGTGAAGGAAGCCAAGAGATAAACATTAGAAAAAAGTAGCAAGTAAATGAAAGTCCACAGGGAGGAAGAAATAAAAAGCTGACGACTGAGACGGAGCCATATCCTGGTTCCTGGTCAGTGTTTGTCTTGTGATCAGCTCTGCAAACCCAAAGCTCCACTGTTCCACTGTGCACTGCTGGGACTGCACTGTGCTTCGAAATATTCTCTGGCTCTTCTTAATGGAAATAGTGTTGTGAGAGATGAGTTTAAAAATGATTGAGAAAACCTCCATGAAAGTACAGCTCGTACTGTAATTTTGTTACATCAGTCCCCATATGTCCTCATTGACTATTTTTTTTTTTCAGTTTAACTTGATTGGCAAGCTGCAGTTGACTCAGGCTGAAGACACCCTGAGGTGTGTTCTGATGTGTTTGCAGTCAGACAGGGTGTTTTCCAAATCAAGCAGAGCTCAGTGAGCTGCTTTGCATAATCCATTGCTGTTGATAACAATAACCTCAGAGTAGGTCAGATTTTTTTTCACAAGTGTAATTTATCTCTCCCCAGATGAGGGCAGTGATAAATAAGTCAGCTGTCTTATAATTTCTTTTTTTTATCAACTTAGTTTCTTCTATTATTTCTTTTTCAGCTCAGACAATCTCAATCCTACTGCACGGACACAGACTGCCCCCAGGAATGTATGTATGACCACATTAGACCTTATGTTTTTTTTCTCTGTATCATATCATGTGGAAACATGGGTGCATTCAAAACATAAGAGATATCCGTGTTGATAACGTGTGAAGAGCAAAGATGTGTTTGCTTTCAGTGCCAGGTCCCAGCGGCCCAATCGGCGGAGAAGTTGACGTGACGCTCCCCATGATTGTGATGGGATGGATGGTACTCGCTCTGCTCTTGTTCCTGTTGCGCCCATCAAGTCTCAGGCCTTCCCATGCCACAAGTAAAACTCCCGGACCCCACACTGTCAGTACTGGTGACACTTCCAATGACTTAGAAGTAATGTTTTTAATATTGCTTTAATAGCGCTCTGCCTATGTTTACCATAATTAACCGCAAAGCAAGTTAATTTAATTAAAATCGATTTTGCATGGTACCGAATGATACATAATTTGCCTATATGGTCGTTTACTAAAGAATTTTTTTTTAAATCACCATTTGATGAAAATAATAACTCTGGATTATTTTATAAAGCTTTAAAAAAAGAAAGAGAAGAAATATTAATAGTGAAGGTGGTACTTAATTTGCTTCATGCTATTTATTAGGTCTCTTGTGAACTTAGAATTAGTATTTTTCAAAGATGAGATACTGAGAAATGTGCATGCCTTCATATGCCTAAAGTCATAATTACATTTCTTATTATAATTTTATAATATAAGAAAGCCTTCCACACTGCCTGCACGCCACTTAGCCTGTGGTAGTGACGCACTCAGCCCATAAATCTACATGACCAAGGATCTTTTATTATGCCCATGAAAAGCTTGAGCCTGATGAAGTGCTGAGTGAATCTTATAGTGTCATTTATTTTTATGGCCTTAATGTGCTGTCATTACCGTAAATGGTTTATTTTTTAGATCATTTTTCACAGCATTTTCATGCAGCTTGCAAAATACCAGGACCCTGAAACTGAAGCGGTTAAATGGAATTCAGCCATCATAAAGTTTCTATTTACACCTGTGTTTTATTGCGTATCATATAAAAATAGCCCCCTGTAAAAAAGGCTCCAAGTTCTCATTGTGCATTTAAATGTCAGCTGTCAGGACTAGAGACAAGCTGCCATGTTACAAAAGTGTATCAACATTTTTTGGTTTGCTTGATTTTGTTTCAGGTACTAAACTCCACTGTGTATATTTGTATGTGTATATTTTTGAATAAGTTCAGACCAGCTTGTGTCAATATTTGTTTTTATATGCTAGTCTGGTTACGGCAAGCAGCACTAAAATCTAGAAATAATTTCTACTGTTGATGTGTTAGAAGGTTAAGTCAATAAATAAGTCAAGTTGTGCGATTCTCTCCCAATATTAAGAACCAGGAACTAAAAGTTTATTCATTGTTGTGAACTGGAGCTGTAGAGTGGCTCGGGCCCTGGGTTTATATAACCAGGTGAACATTTGCTGATGTGATAAGTTTGCCTATTATTGTCACATCATTGGTTCATCGTTGGTGATATTCATGTCATTTTGCTCACATTCAGGTGGGTTTTTCTTTTCTTTCAGTAGCAAAGCATCTGTGTCATTGGATATGTATATTTTTTCTATTGTAACAACATCTTGATGTCTTGGTTTGTAGAGTGATAGAAGAGAGCCTCCAGCACCTCCCATTGACTAGCAGTGAAGCCTGAGAAGCAGCACACTCCTCCTGCTGTCTGGAGCTGCACACGTACTGTGACCAGGACAGTGTCGCCTCCCTGTAAACCTCCTCTCAAATATCCTGTTCTTTTTTTTCCTATTCTAATTCCATTGGGTTTTGGGGGTGGATCTGTCTAATTTCCATTCCTAGAACTCAACTGATGCTGGATTAATGATGCCAACACAAATATGATATACTAAAGTTACAGAAAATCCAAAAATACAGAGGCTAAATGGGGAAATGGAAAACTGCTTTTGATTGGAAAACTGGAAAACAACTATGACTAAATATTCTTTTCTCAAACAGAAAAGTTAAGAGTACAGAAAATGTTTACACTGATACAATATATCTGTAAAAAGCCAATTTTAACTGTTAACATTGGCTGACAGTATCAGCATGTTTATACATCAGCCAGGCTCTATGTCTTTAATCAGAAGGTCTGTTATCATTGCGAATCAGTCCCTGATTCCAGCTCTGGTGCTCACTGATGTGCACAAAGTCACACAGGAACTCCAAATGAATGAATGTGTCACATGGGTTGGGTGAGAAGGGAGAGTTTCCTTTTGGGCTGTTAAGTTTCTTTTTTGGTTGGTTGCTGAGTAATGAAGGGTTTTGCAGGTTCCATTCAGACTAGTATGAAACATTCCTCTCCACTTTACAAGTCATATCGCATTATGTTTTAAAAGCATTATTTATGTTTTAATGGTATGCATTACACTAAATGAATTCATAAGGTTAAAATAAATCCTGAATTAGGATTTGGTGCACAACTACATGGCATATTGGGGTTTTTTTTTTAATGCAGTGAACTTACACTGATCAGCCATAACATTCTAACCCCTGACAGGTGAAGTGAGTCGCATTGATTAGCTCGTTAGAGTGGCACCTGACGGTGGGTGGGATATACATAATTAGGCAGGAAGTGAACATTTCATCCTTAAAGTTTATGTGTTCCAAGCAGGAAAGATTGCCAAGCATAAGGAAATGAGTGGCTTTGAGAAGGGCCAATGTGTAATGTCTTGCGCCAATGGGCGGCTGATGAATCAGGTTTTTCTTTTACATCATGAAGATGGCTGGTTACGTGTGTGTCGTGTACCTGGAGAAGAGATGCATCCAGGATCCACTATGGGAAGAGGGCAAGCTGGCAGAGGTGGTGTGATTCTTTGGCCAGTGTTCTGCTGGTACCTGGTACATGTACCACCTACTTAAAAATTGCTGCAGATCATGCACACCCCTTCATGGAAACTGTATTCCCTTATGGCAGTGGCCTCTTTCAGCAGGATAATGCGCCCTGCTACACTGCAAAAACGGTTCACGGATGGCTTGAAGAACATATCGAATTCAAGGTGTTTAGTTGTCCTCCAAATTCCCCAGATCTAAATCCAATCGAGGATCTGCGGGACGTGCTGGTGGAACAAGTCCGATCCATGAAGGTCCCACCTTGCAACTTGTTTGACTTGAATCTGCTGCTAATGTCTTGGTGCCTCGTACCACAGCACACCTTCAGAGGTCTTGTGGAGTCCATGCTTCAACTGGTCATGGCTGCTTTGGCAGCAAAAGGAGGACCTCCATTGTATCATGCATGTGGTTATAATGTTATTACTGATCAGTGGATCTTCTGTGTTTGCATCCAGGCTTCAATTAGAACATAATTGCCCCAGCCACCAAATAGTCCGGTGTTCCTATGTGAACCATTTCTATCCCTTTATGCAACAGCAGGTTCGGTTACTGTAGAGGGCAGTGACAAATCTTGGGGAGCCCTTTTTCGAGGCTTAAAATTTGGCAGTAAATGCTCATTTCGACTATGTGAAATTAACTGCATTGCATATTATGGTATAACAGTGTAGTCATTATAGAACAATATACTCAGCATAAGAAAAATAAGTTTTAATCTTATTAAGAAGATTCTGTGTACTGTAATTTTAGAGTTAGAAGGAAAAATGGTATTTGTGTGTTGACTAAATAGTTGGGGAGCATAATATTTTATTAGCACTTTAGCTGTGGAATTTTGGATCCTAATTTGAAGGTGTGTTGTACTGATTAGCTGTAATTGCCTCATGGAGATTGGGGGGGGGGCCTCCTCCTTTCTTAATTTCAATCACATCAGTCTGTGATTAATAGGAGTGATCCAAAGTTTCTACTTTATATCTTCTATATGATAACATGTAAAAACCAAGGAAAAGGAAAGGTGAGAGCAAGAAATGGTGCATTTTCAAACTGCCAAGTGAATTTATGGTTCTGGTCTCTGCTCATTTAGAGAACATGTTCCTGTGAAGGAACAATGTTTGAGGTAACATTTCAATTTGTGGTGGGAGGAGGAAGAGGGGGTGATCTCCATGTTTCTCACATTAAAGGTTTACACAAAAGGATTGTTTCTCACATAATTGGTCAAATATTGGTTTAGATCTCTGTTAAATAAATGCTTGATTTTTTTTTTCATCTAAATAATTTAATAGGTTTGTCAGGTTGTGTAAAGGTTGAAATATTGAACAAAAAAATTGAGAGTAATGCAGAGCAACATTATGTTAATTTTGGTGGCTATTTTGTTTATCCACAATATATTTATTAGAACACAACAGCAACAAAAACTCCAGCCTCAAACATTATAGTGGAGAATCAACCCTTTTATGTGAAGCCGAAGTATCATAATATGTGGTACTTTTTGTCTTGTTGGCTTTTGGAATTCAATACATTTCCTGTTTTCAAGTAACTGGTGCTGTTTTTGTCACACCCATATCATGGAAACATGAGTAGTAATTGATCTCCAAATTAAAGGGTATTTCTTGAATGCATGGTGTAAGAATTGTGTCAGAGCCTGATATGATCTGTAACAAATCTGAGCTGAGTTCATCCCAACAGTCATCAGTGGCTGGCTCATTTCCATACCAAATAAAATAAAAGGAAGGGAAGTATTAAGTAGACCATAATTAGTTGTGCATGATTAAGGGTTTGGAAGCCAAAGTAGATTGTTGAGATGAATCAGTAGGCTATCTGGCACCGTGAGACTGATTTACACTGTTACTGTCAGAGAAAAAGGGCTTCAACTATGCACTTTTCCTATAACAAAACAAGAAATAAAAAGAATTCTTACTCACTGTCTGACTGTTTTTACTGTACACTCATTAGGCCTGCATTAATTTATCCACAAGGACACATCTGTTGTGAACAAAGAGAAGAAAATCTTTTCTGGGTTGAATTAAACACTAAAGAAAGTGGTGCAATTAGGTTTTCTTAAAGCTTTAAGTGTTTTAAATTGTGCTTTATTCATCATAGCTTGAATTAAGGGATCTGAAATGATGTTTAATATTAACATGTCATTGTTGATCTAGAAAGCTCTTTAGAAATATGTCATGAGTGACTCCGTTTTGGCCGACAGGATTAAATAAGGGCTGGAGATATTTGTTAGGTTCACAGGCCTATTGTGGTTCACCAGTCTACCTCTTAATGACTTGACTAAACTCGTTTTCATTTATTTATCATCTCCTCTGCCACTGAGGTTATGTTTTCGCTGGTGTTTGGCTGTTAGCAGTATTACACAAAAACTACCCGACTGATTGTCATGAAACTTGTTGGGATGGTTGGGTATATCACAAAGAAGAACCCATTAAATATTGGAGTGGCTCCGGATAAAGGGGCAGTCAGGAATTTGGTTTCATGTCTTTAACATTGTGAGATAGAGCTTTTTTCACCATTTCCTTCTATTACACATAAACTATGTGATGTATTTTGGTGAAAGTTAGTATTTGTAGTAGTAGTGTGTAGTAGTGTGTAGCAAAGAAGAAAGAATTTGATTTTTGGAGTCGATACAGATAAAGGGCCAGAGTCAGTAATTTTTTCTACTGCCACCACAGCCCTTCTGCATACAGCCTGTTCACTCCCTATTAACTCCATTGTGCCGAAATCAGCTGCAATTCACCTTAAGGGCGCTCGCGAGGGAGTCCTACATGAACGGGATTAAAAGGTGCTAAATAGGCTAAAATATTTATCACCAACTTCTTCACAAAAAAGGCCGAAATTTTATTTTAGTCTGTGCAAATATAGTATCTTCTGGCATATAATTAAGGTACAATGGAATTAATAGGGAGTGAACAGGCTGTATGTAGGAGGGCTGTGGCAGAGCTCTGGTGTTTCTTGCTCGTTGGTATATATGTTGGTAAGCGTAGTGCTTTCTGAGCATGCGCGGTGGTGAAACGGAAGTCCACGTTTCTCTGGGTTACCGTAAACAACGCTGTAGCCCATTGAAGTTTCTGCTTTTGGATGTAGAATTATCAGCACCGTTCATCAGAATGGTATGCATTTAACCAGACAGCAATCATGTGGCAACAAAACTTATCAAACTGGTGATGTAGCTATAATGGTAGGATAGGAAGATTAGTAGCTAAGCTAATGCTAATGTCAATGAACGCAGTCAAAATAACTTAATAGCTATTCGCTTATGGTTCATCTTAAAGCTCGTTAGTTTAGTTTATACCATTATATGTATTATTATTACTTTATAGTTTTCAGAATGACAACTCAGGGCTTTATGACTCTGGCTTACACGAAAAGCCCGAAAACATCAAAACGGACAACATTTCAGGTAAAAATCGTGTTTATTGCATGCGGTCTGAACAACCAACAAAATGAGAAACAGAGAAGTATATGAATAACTTCGCCCCCCATGAAGTGTCACGTCAACCTGAATTCGTGTCTTTGCAGGATGAACTTCAGGCTGCTGTCTCTGCCAGGGCAAGCAAATCCAAAACAGACCAGCACACATACTCTGATGACTTCAGTGAAGATGAAGATGGTAAGGTGGCTTTCTAGCATAGCTAGCTAACACTAGCTTGTGCATGAGCTCCTCAGGTTGTTGGTCTTTTTGGTGACTATGATTACTTTATAATAGCAGTCATAGTACTCTATAGGTGATAAAGCTAAATTCCCTAATTTTATGCAGCTGTGTATCATTCCTATCACAGCACTATGTTTAAAATACTTTTTACTTTTACGCTTGTGACTGTGATTCATGATAAACATCCATTACACTAATTAGAGAAATTGTGAAGAGATTCATAAAAAGTGGTGTGAAATGGTTGTTCCTAACAGCAGTCATTAACATTTTAACTTGGATGCATTTAAGTAAAATAAAGTTTTTTCCATAGTCTTCCTCAGGGGATGGACTTTTTCACTTGTCAGCCATTCATCTAAGAAGGAATGCTATGATACAGTAGAAAAAACAAAAAAAACAAATGCTTGTACATTGTTTAGTTTAGATTGATGAAGTATCAATATTTTTATCTACATATTTCTATATTTCACAGATTTTTTAAGTAACCTCCTCAAATCGAGGAACAAGAGGGCCAGCGCATTTAAGGCCGGGAAGAGTAAAACCAAAATCAACGACTTTGAGATTTCAGACGATGAAGGCAAACATGGCAGAACGAAAAGAGTTTCATTTCTGAAAACCCAAAGAATCAGTTCTCCCTCAGAGGACACCACAGCATCAGAGTCACGTGACAACAAGCTGCCTGACTCCTCCGTCTCTCGACACACCAATGACAATGACTCATCTTCCACACTACACTCCAAAGAGGAGACACAGTTCAAAAACAGGGATGGGGAGTCCGCTGATGCTCAAATCACAAGAGGAAGCACAAGTAAAACTCTTTCATACCAAACATCAGAGGATACCACACTGGACATGCCTTTACCTTTACCACGTGAAAAAAACATGATGGAACCTCAAGGTCCTGGGGAGAGGAGCAATTCTTTTCAGGAAGACTGCTCTCAGACTCCACTTTTATCAGCAGCTGACCTCAAACACATGTCTTCAGCAGGTCAGTGTACAATGTTTCATGTATAAATCATAAAGGGTACATTTCATGTTACTTACCAATTGTTATTACTCAGATGATGCTACTGAGAAGGAGCCACCAAGGCCTAAACCGAGGCAAAGGACTCTCAGGTTGAGCCATCAGGCTACGGAGAAGGTAGCTGAAGATGCGGAATCTCAGGATCTCAGCAGACCCCAGACTTCCTCTGCATCCATTGACACATCCAGCAACATTGCTATAAGGAACTCCAGTCCAAACGTGTGTTACACTGCTTGTCTACTCATTATTTTAAATAGCAGAGTGAAAAAGAAACATCCCCTCATGATTTGTTACGTTATTTCACCATGTAGCTGACAGGAGGAGATGACGCAGTTCCACGTAGCCTCAGCAAATCTTCTTCATGCAAGAGTGAACAGTTGCAGCTTTTCACCAAGTCCGCAGTCGATTCTGCATCCAGTGGTAAGACATGGTATTTTCAGCACCATAACCTTGTTTTTTTGTGTGTACTTTTAACTCATTGAGCGTCTTATTATTCAATGTATTGTTTTAGATGGCTTCGTTTCTGATGACAGCAAAGAGCAGGAGAGAAAGTACTCCACATCGTTTGAAGAGTTAAATGTAAAGCCATTCATTCTCAGATGTGTTTGCGGTAGCTTCATGTTTAATATGCTCTGCCCGTCAAACTCAGTAGCTGCTTTAATGTTTTCAGCAGAACATAGATGACCCAGATCAACTCTCCCATGGCCATGAAACATTATTTGACACCAGGTAGGTAAATTATCTGCAACAGCTAAAATGACTACATCTTTATGGCTAGAAATGACGGAAGCCTAACTGGACATCGTTTTATGTAAATTAGGACAACAAGTTCTCACTCGAAGACCTCTAAGAGATCTCAGGTTGCGAGCTCCAGGAAAGTGGAATCAAAATATTTGGGATCGCTCACATTTTTGGATGATAAAGTGTCTCCACGTGAGTCTCAGCCACAAGCAGCAAACTCACTCAGAGCTGCCGTTTATCAGGTCAGTGTGATAATGAGCATGTGTTGTTTTTATATAGGATATAAACCACTCGGTGGAGGAAAACACCTGTTATAAAGTCCACCTTTAAATAGGCGAAAATCTCAACAGTGGTTTTACTGTGTTCTGTGTTTTATGGTAAACTATACATGCATCACTACAGTTCTCCTGCCCACTATTTAGAGAAGAGATCCTGGATAGGATACTTAGAATACAATTATTATAAGTTGAGTGGGATCTCTGTTAAAGACGCCATTAACAATGTCTGTGTTACGAAATTATTCACTGTTTTTATTTCATTATTATCAGATACAGGGTGGATTCTAGAGAGACAGTTTGGATTTGAAATGTTTTACTGTTTCTGATGTAATTAGATAAAATAAAGGGAGTGTTTAGCAGTGGATTACTGCTGTTTGGTGGAGTAAAAAGTACAATATTTTCCTTTGAGACATAGTGTAGTAGAAGTATAAAGTTGTGTAAACTGGAAATAATCAAGTTAAGTAGAAGTATTTTGAATTTGTACTTAATTACACGACTTGAATAAATATTTTTAGTTACATTCCACCGCTGGTGTTTAGCAGTCTTGCAAGTCCATGGGAGGCACAAACTACACTTAGATTTTCTTCTTTTCATTGTTTATGTTGGTGCATTCTCAGTCAACTAAAATCACATGTTCTCCTAACAGGACTGGCTTCAAAAGAAAAAGGAAAAGTCAAGAGAGAACATGCTACTGAAGAAGAAAGAAGAAATACTGAAAGAATCTAAGAAAAAGGTGAATTTTCTTTTTTTGTAAACTGGAAGTACATCTTAACTGACCAAACTCTTCCAGAGTACTATTAAAAAAAACACAGGTCATGTTCACGCCTGCTGCTTGCCATCTTTCAAAAAACAAACAGGAAGAAGAAGAAGCTAAAAGGGAAGAGGCTGCTGCATCATTTGAGGCATGGAAAAAAAAGAAAGCTGAGTGTCTCAAAGCAAAAGCCAAAGAGAAGCAAGATATGATCAGAAAAGAGCAAAGAGCGACTGAAGAGAAGGAAGGAAAAAGTCAATCTGCTAAACAGGTATCTTAATTGTTCACTGTGCATTATTCTGAAAGATATGATAAGCACCTCTGTGGGAGGATGTGATGTTAATCAGTAATATTGTGAAAAATTACAGGTGTTTGAACAATGGAAACGTCAGCATGATCACCTTCTCAAAGAAACGTACAGAAAACGGAGAGTAGATGAAAATGAACTTCTGTTAAAAAAGCACGAAAAAAAGGCAGAACAAAAGAGCGAGAGCAAATCTGCCTTTTCTGACTGGTGAGTGCATATTATTGACTTTTTCATTATTATTTACATATTTAAAGGGTGATAAAACACGATCTCTGTGTGCACTGACCTCTACTGAGGCAAAGTTTCATGTTTAATGTTGCATTTGTAGACTAAACTGTGCCTCTACAGTGGAATGGTAGGATTGCATACAGTTTTGTATACAATCCTTCATAACATTGTCTTACTGTACTTCAATATTAACATTTTATTTTGAAAATAAGTATGCAAATCTTTGCAAAATGGAGGTGGTGCATTTCAAATACTGTAGATGCTCAACAGTTTGGTCAACATCTGACAGTGTTGTCCAGATGATCGACCACTAGATGGCAGCCAAAGCTGGATGTTAAGCTGTGTTTCATCATATGAATACTGTATCTCTACCACATAAACATCCTCACTGAGGTAATTCTCATCTAACACGAAGGTGTGAGAAGAAGAAAGATGTCCTCCATGAAAAAGTCACAACGGAGCGTAAAGCAGTAAAAAACAAAGCAGAGGAGGAACAATACCTGAAGGAGGAGAGAGATCGAATGGCTTTGGAGGAGTATGAAAAGTGGCTAGTAAGTAGCATTATTCATGATACCAGTGATTAATGGCAATAATAATTCATTTTTTGTTTGTTTTAGTGAAGGCATCTGGAGGAGTTAATATCTTTTATTATTGATTTTTCTTTTTCCAACAGGCACGGAAAGATCTAGAACGGAAGATACAACGAGAGGAGAGGCGAATACAAGCAGTACTCTGTG
The DNA here is from genome assembly GCA_037577475.1 of Chaunax sp. Z400. NCBI lineage: Eukaryota > Metazoa > Chordata > Actinopteri > Lophiiformes > Chaunacidae > Chaunax > Chaunax sp. Z400. The sequence goes on along the minus strand of CM075191.1, from coordinate 25,653,218 downwards.
ACAGCCCACCTCCACCGTGGAGCCCTCCTAATAAAACTATACCATTTAGAAAAAATAACGTTTAAAATAAAATGTAACGTACCACCCTGAAAATATCATGGTGGTATGTTACATTTGAAGTTATTAGTTTTATGCTGTATGTTTTGCCCGAAGTGGGTTTTGAACATAATTGATGAGAGCTGTTAAATTTGATATTTTTGTCACATTTTGTATTAGACACCAGGTCTTGTGAAACTGTTTTTTTTGTTTTTGTTTGGGGAATGCTGCTGTATGTTTAGGAAGTTTTGTGCTCAAGTGACACCATGACATCCATATGTATTACTATGTTATAGGTTACATTAGAATTTAAAGCAGCAATTATGAAAAATATTGACAAAACTACAAATGATTATTGTTGAGCTGCTGTTGATTTATTTTCATATTTAGGTTGAAAAACGTCAATCTTAAAAACTGATCTGATCAGTACCTATTTTATCTTAAATATTTATTTATTCTTTTTTATTTAATTAGTCATTTTGCAGGCCAGGTTTTTCTGTTTTGATTATTATTTTTTTCTATCATCCAAAAGTTGTAGTAAGAATTAAAAAAGTACTCATTAACAATGTGATGCACTGGAGTAATCATTTAATTTCTTTTTTAATTTCTTCTTAAATTAATAAGGGCGACACTTTGAACACATTTCTACAATGAGAAGCATTTTTCATCTAGAACTCAGACACAGTGAAACCCAGCTGTCTTAATGAATGATTGCTGTTCAGGAATTTGGTGGACGTTTGCCCTTAGGTCTCCTCCTACTATCCAAGTAGGAGGAGACCTACTCTCCCACAAAGCTAGGAAACTGATTCTGATCCTGCTGGTCATACCAGTGTCTCTACTGAAGACATTACACGTTGAAAGGTAAGACACATTTATCTAGAAACATGAGTGCTACTTTCTATATTAGTGCAATTTTTAAGCGACAGTAGAACAAAAATTATGTCAAAAATTTATTATTTCTGATTAAAGAAATATGTTTCCTATAAATTAAAAATACATAACAGGTTATGTGAACAGATTAGTTGATCAGCTGATTGATGGAAAATTTATGGGCATGTATTTATATAACCTTTTAAGTAACGTATGACGAGGAACATTTGAGGTAACGTATGATGAGGAACATGCTCCCACCTTCTCAAATATGATGATTTGATGCATTGATGTTTATTTATTGTAATATATTCTTAATATTTTGAAAGCTTGTACTATTGATTGGACAGAACAAGCATAAGAGAACTTTTGATTCACATTTCAATAATGAAAATGATCAGTGCAGTCCTATATAAAAATTAAAAATGAGCTTTACCTCAACCAACTACAATTGTAAAATCCAATGCCACAGGTATAATCTAATTATATAACTGTCATAGGGGCCATTGTAAAGCAGTGTGTACTTTTAATTTTAATACTTTGAGTAAATTTTGCTGACGATACACAAGAGATTTAAAAAGACACCTCTGCCCTGACTGTGTTTGCATGTGTAGTTTGTGTCATATGAAAAATAACAACCCATATTCTGTTTCTTATTAACTTTTAATTCAAATCTCAATCTAATCAGTCACAACAACAAAGAGACATGACAAATGCAACAGCAAAAACATAACATTTTACACAGTCAGTAATTAGCGCGACCCCCATCATCGGTGAGCCTCCTCATGGACTGGTTCGACCTGCTGAGGTCATCCTGTGGGATGGCTGCCCACTGTTCAGTCAGAGCCGCTGAGTCTGTGGAGGATGGTCAACCTGTAGCGCTCGCTCACTCGGCGTGTTCATTGGTAACAAAAAGGAATAAAAATTTCGGTTTAAGTCTATGTGTTTACGTTTTTCCTTCACCTCCTGACATCACAGTCCCCAGATGACCTCAGAGTAGTTACACGTTCACGCTCCACTTTATAGGTGTGTGCTTTAATTAGCAGGTATTTTTGACCATAACAGGACACTTGACTCTAGATTCACATGCTCAGTGAGGAGCTTTGTGTAAGTTGTTTCCTCTGAAGTTAGCTCAATATTATTATTATTATTATTAAATATCATCATCATAAATAGACAGCACTCAGAGAGTGTCATTGTACCTAAAAACAATAGTCCCATGATAGTTTGACCCTCATAATATGTCTCCTTGACAATGAAAATTTGAATTTGGAATCACATTCACTTTTAAAAAGTATTTAAAAATTCCTGACTCCACCCGTTTATCCAGATACACTCCAAAACTCAGTGGGTTCTTCCTGCCACATGTCAAACCCTTCAACCAAGTTAAATAACAATCAATAAGGTATTTTAGAGGTAACTGCAGAATGTGTGCTAAAGCCAGGAATGATGAAGTAAGGGAAAGTATGTGAGGTGTCTACCCCGCCTTCTGCATGCCAGTGACATGATCTGGGTCATGTTGCCCCACCCGTGGTGTTCTTGCAGATGTCATTTTCTCCCCATGCTTCATTTTTTTAAAGGGTGGGTTAGTTTAATAAGGGAGGGGTCATTTTGAATTAGTCGGTTTAAGACATGACGTGGCTTTTACTCTAAAACTGTATTTTCAGGCTCAACTCTTCTCCCAAAAATCAGTCAAATGTGACCAAAACTCATATGTCGAGAATCATCACAAAGTGTGTTTTACGTATAGATGTACAACCACATTTAAAAGAGAATGTTTTCTCAAATTCAACCAAAACAAATGTTTGTTTTGTATCTACGTGAGTGTCCTTGTAGCTCTCTTCACAACAGACACAGGTCGGTTCTTCCTAATCCACCTAATCCACACCCCAGTCACGCCTGTGCTTTGCAAATTAACATAGTGCAATGAATCCGTATATGATAAACAATACGAATAACAGAGTGATGCCAGGCGCAAACATTGAACAAAGGCGTTTTGTAGGTGCAGTAAATGACCTCGTTGATTGCTTGCCATGAAAAGAGTTTGAATATCCTTGTTTGTTTTAGTCTTCTTAAGCTTCAGACAGTTATAAGCAGTAACACCTTAAGACACGCAGGCTTACAGCTGACTGAAGACAACAGTGTCCGTCCCATTAAAGTGTCCCCTTTGCCAAGCTAACACATTAGTTCCCCCCCCCATTACATTTTTACATTACATAAATCAGAACTACTTAAAATTCAACATTACATGAACCTATTCATTTATTAGATGAAATTATGAACACCACCAAGGCAATTGTTTAATTATTTGTCATAAACGGAACTTTTTTATGTAGTTGTATTCACACAGTTAAAATTACAATTTACTGACAACTAGTCTTATTTTGCACACTTCGGGACCAAGGAATAATATGGTGCCTTTTACTCTGAAAATATCACGCCGGAAGTGGCTCCCCCACAGCTTGGTGAAGAAGTAGGAGGACTCATGGAGTTTTTTTTTACCTCTATGGGTGGACGTACCTCATGAATGTTTTGATTAGGGATGGACGGCAGGAGTGCCTAAGATTAGGGGAAGGGTGAGTCTGTTCGTCGAACACTGATTTAACTGTAGGTTATAGAAATCTTTATTTAACACAGTAGCTCCGCCTGACCCTAAGGCTGTTTCGACAAGATACTTTCAAAAGAAAGGAGGCAACATCATTTGTGCATTCCTGAAGTTCACTGAGCGTCGAGGTGGCAGAGGTAATGTAATATTAGTTAACAGTGGCTAGCTAGCTAGGTGGTAAAACATAAATGTCCATTCATTTGTTGCTTTTACTTCGCTTACTCAGCGTGAAGAAAGACGGCGCAAACTAGCGGTTCACGGTGGTGTTAATGCGCAATCTCACCATACTAACTGTTTGGTTTGCTCTGTAGCACTGCTAACGTGAAATAGCGGTCGGTATAATGAAACAGGTTAATTCTGATCTCTAGACGTGGCTGAGATGCCATGAAAGGCTCCTTATTCTCTACCAGGCTGTAAAGGTTCGGCTGGTACTGTGGCACTGATGAATGAACTCTTATATGTGAAGACTCCAAGCAGCAGGATTTGGGTCACTCACCCATTTTAACTTTTTTGGATGTCTGCTTTTGCTTGTCTTAGTAAGAACAGAATATGGAGGAGACATTTAAGGCCATATGACATAAATGGATTAAGTATAGATCTGTAACTACTGAGTATTTTCAATTAATCTTCCTGTTGTTTTCAGTCCAAAAAAAACTGAACTCTTAATTTACCTGCAACAGTAGCTTCATGGATGTAAAGGATCCAACAATTAATTGACTTAACAAAACTGATTCCAGTTACTTTTTCCTCTAGATCCACAAATCAATTGATTACTCATTTAAACTCTTTTTTATGAAGGTTTTATGAATTGGAGAACTTTGTTGACTGATTGTTGAATATTCAAAGTGAGAGCCTAATTGTTAATGGTAGAGTTTATCTGCACAGGATATAGCTAGACTGATAAACTGGTCAGGCCGATTTATCAGCAGGTACTTGTTGCATACATATCAGTATTTTTGCATATGTTGTGTGATAAACCCTAACTAGGTTTGAGGTGATCTAGAATCAGTCTCATCATTGCATAATCTGTCCACCATAAAGCATCGGCCAGACAAATTTTTTTAACACTTTAACAGTTCAGTTAGTGTATCTACCAAGGGATTGAATCACCTATTCCTGGGAAGAAGTGAACTTCAGTTTGCCTACCCTCATGAGTGAAGACTTTTTTTTCTGTACTCTGTCTCTCTACATTCACAGATGTTTCAGATAAAGAGGATCTGTTGCATTGGTGCAGGCTATGTAGGAGGCCCAACATGTAGTGTTATCGCCAACATGTGTCCAGAGATCGTTGTGACCGTTGTGGATGTCAACGAGTCTCGCATCAAAGCCTGGAACTCAGACACTCTGCCCATATATGAGGTATCATATCTGTGTACTTATTCAAAAGGAAGCAAGCTGAGAGCATTTTAATAGGATTCGTTGCCTAGTTATAGGATCGTAGTGTTTTTTCCCCCCCACGTTGTTATCTCACTTTTGAGAACCAGATGTCTGGAGTGGGGGTTTTGGTGAATTAAATTTAATAGTGTGGAAACAATAGCTGGCAAAGAAAACTGTGCATGCAGAGTTCCAGACAACTTAGTGTTGCAACCTCTCTACGTCAAACGTAACCTCAAGGTATTACATCATCATGACTAGTGAAAGAGGACAGTCAGTGACCAATAGTGGACTCATTTTTACATTTTTAACTGTTTGTGCCATGTTTGTCTGACACATTCACTGACATCCCCTCCCTGTCTCATTTTCCCACTTCTTCCCACCCAGCCGGGCTTGAAAGAGGTGGTTGAATCATGCAGAGGCAGAAATCTGTTTTTCTCCACAGACGTAGACTCAGCCATCAAGGATGCAGACCTCGTCTTTATCTCGGTGAGTCCATCAGTTACCCTCATCCCACCCACACATGATGACACAGATTTTCTGCTGTCGGACCGGCCAAAGAAAAAGAATCATGACACATGAAATAATGAGAATTTTACTTCCTTTTTAGGTGAACACCCCAACCAAGACCTATGGGATGGGCAAGGGCCGTGCGGCTGACCTCAAGTTCATCGAAGCTTGTGCTCGGCGGATCGTGGAGGTTTCTGATGGCTACAAGATTGTCACAGAGAAGAGCACAGTCCCAGTTCGAGCTGCTGAGAGCATTAGACGGATATTTGATGCCAACACCAAGCCCAGCCTCAACCTACAAGTGTGTACTCATTGCATGAGAATCAACCTCTGGTACCTTTTGCAAGTACAAGTTTCTAAAAGTTGTGTCATCGCTTCAGGTTCTGTCCAATCCAGAGTTCCTGGCAGAGGGAACAGCGGTGCAGGACCTGAAGGAGCCAGACCGTGTCCTGATTGGTGGAGATGAAACAGCGGAAGGTCAAAGGGCAATCAAAGCACTGTGTGCAGTTTATGAGCACTGGGTCCCCAAAGCACGAATCATCACCACCAACACCTGGTCATCTGAGCTTTCCAAACTGGTGAGTGTAGGGCGGCAACTAATGATTATTTTAAACATTAAGTGTTTTATTAATTTTCTGATTATTGTCTCAATTTAATGAATTAATCATTTTGTCAACAAGATGACAAAAAGATCTTTTTCCATTCCTTTGTGTTTCTTTGAATGGCCTCGATTGTTATTTTTGTAGATCTACAATCTAAAACAACTTGGTGTGTGTTTTGTAGGCGGCCAATGCGTTCCTGGCACAGCGAATTAGCAGCATCAACAGTATTAGTGCTCTGTGTGAGGCCACCGGGGCAGATGTGGAGGAGGTAGCCAAGGCTATTGGTATGGACCAGAGAATAGGCAGCAAGTTTCTCAAAGCCAGTATAGGTAAGAAGCACATACAAAAAGTGTTAAAAGTGAACGTCTTTGTACATTTGAAACCCATTAAACGCAGATGAAGTGTTGCCTCCTTTCTCCTTGCCTCTCTGACACCCTGGTCAGGTTTTGGTGGAAGCTGTTTCCAGAAGGATGTGCTGAATTTGGTGTACCTGTGCGAGGCCCTGAACTTGCCTGAGGTAGCCTCCTACTGGCAGCAGGTGAGACACTGAAACTCATTTTTCTCTTTTTTCCTGAAAAAAAACCCAATAGGAAACTGTAACTGGATTCACCTCACTTTCCTTTTGTCGTTTCCACAGGTGATTGACATGAATGAATACCAAAGGCGGCGGTTTGCCTGCAGGATTATTGACTGCCTCTTCAACACTGTTACTGGCAAAAAGATTGCTCTGCTGGGCTTCTCCTTCAAAAAAGACACAGGTGACACAAGGTTGGTCTCATTTCACGTTGTTTTCTCCCACCTTTGTTTACATTTCTCACTTTCTAATTGTTGTCTTTTATATGTTTTCTCCCAACCGTTTAATGCATTGTTTGCAAGAGAATCCTCAAGAGCTTTTTTAACCATTCTGTGTAATCTTTGTCTCGGTTCATTCCACTTTACTCCATATGAACACCTGCCAACTTACTGAGGTCGAACTATGACCCCCATCAGAGTTGATAATAAAGTGTGTGTTTGTGTTGCGACTCCAGGGAGTCGTCCAGTATCTACATCTCTAAGTATCTGATGGATGAGGGAGCAAAGCTGTTCATCTACGACCCCAAAGTTCTCAAGGAACAAATCATTCATGACCTCTCTCAGCCCAGCATCTCAGAGGACAACCCAGAAAGAGGTGTGTGTGTGTGTGTGTCTGTGTGTGTGTTTCTGTCTGTGTGTGTGTGTCTGTGTTTCTGTCTGTGTGTGTGTGTGTGTGTGTGTGTGTGTCTGTGTGTGTGTGTCTGTGTGTGTGTGTGTTTCTGTCTGTGTGTGTGTGTCTGTGTGTGTGTGTGTTTCTGTCTGTGTGTGTGTGTGTGTCTGTGTGTGTGTGTTTCTGTCTGTGTGTGTGTGTGTGTGTGTGTGTTTCTGTCTGTGTGTGTGTGTCTGTGTGTGTGTGTGTGTCTGTGTGTGTGTGTGTGTGTGTGTTTCTGTCTGTGTGTGTGTGTTTCTGTCTGTGTGTGTGTGTGTGTGTGTGTGTGTGTTTCTGTCTGTGTGTGTGTGTGTGTGTGTGTTTCTGTCTGTGTGTGTCTGTGTGTGTGTGTGTGTGTGTGTGTGTGTGTGTGTTCAACTGCAGCTCTGGAAAGCTCACAAAATACTTCGATGAATATAAATAAATAAATAAATAAAGTAAATAAAATCAGTAAATAAAAATACTTCAAATCACCAAAGTATTTTTGGTGATTTCTTTTTGTTTTGCTTTTTATTATTTAAACAGCTCAGAATTTACTGGAAATAATGGGAGTTAGAAAATAAGGGATGCAACAAAGACAGGAGTGGAAAGTTTTGATGACATGGTCAGTGTCTCACATCCCATTCAGTACAGCCCTAAAATAATTCAACTGTATTAATAATCAATAATTTAGTCATTGAAGGGGAAACACTAAAGAAAAATCTTGTAGCTTCTTAAATGGTGAATATCTGCTGGTTTTCTTAGACTTCTGAGTTCTTTGGCATTTTCAATATTAAACCCAAGTGTTTGAGAATATAACTGGCATTTTAATCCCTAATTAAAATAAGTTAGTCACAGACCCGAATAGAAGTTATTTATGTCGAACATTATGTTCTTGGCTTGTTATTGATTCATTGGTGATGCATTTAAAAAGACATTCTGACATTAAAATCAGCAAAACTAAAGCATTTCCCAGTTTTTCCTTATAAATTTTTGTCTCTATAAAGTATGAAATGAGACTCGGCTGAATGTTTGTGTGGAATGCTTATCTGTGGTGATCACTACCTGAGATAAGAACTTCTCACTCGTCACTGTTTTCTTTTTGTCTTAGTGTCAGAGCTGGTCACTGTTACCTCAGACCCTTATGAGGCCTGCCAGGGTGCACATGCATTGGTCATCTGCACTGAGTGGGACATGTTCAAGGTCACAATTCCACATTTTAAAAAAAATGTCTTCTAAATTGCTTCATCTAAATAAAAAAAATAAGAAAATCGAGTCATCGTGCGATCTAATTCCACCATAGGAACTGGACTACGAAAAGATTCACAAGAAGATGCTGAAGCCAGCCTTCATATTTGATGGTCGCAGGGTGCTTGACCACCTCCACCCTGAGCTACAGAACATCGGCTTCCAGGTGAGCAAACATCCAAATGAACGTGTGACGTTTAGAAACGAGGCAGGTAGTTTGACGGCTGCTGTTCACCTTCGATTATTTTTTTGCCTTTTCTGTCCACAGATTGAGACGATCGGTAAGAAAGTGACTGCAACGCGACTCCCCTTCACCCCAGCGGGGGTTTGTCCTCGTATCCCTGCCAGCGAACCTCCCAACAAGAAAGCCAAAGTCTGAAAGTCACTTCACCCCCACACATGCAACACATTCCTCTCTCAGCCTGTTTATTGCCGGTGAAACATTTCAACCCCCTCTGCTGTTGGTACATGCTTACTGATCAAAAGGGTGACTAATTGCTCCCCTGCAGTGGGTTGGATGGGAGGGAGGGAGACGCGGAGCCTTCAGTCCTAAATTGTGTGAATGTGAACCATGAATGTTGGAATGTTTTGTAGCATTTATCAGCTAAACATTTTAGATGCAATCATACCTTCACCCTCTGCCGTCTATTTCAAAGTACAACTATTAGCATACCTAGTTTCTTATAGTCAACTATTATATATAATCAACTATTGTTGCTAAATTGCAACATTTTATACTATTTTCAAAAATATTTTTTTATAAATCATCTTACTGTATATTAATCAGTATTAGTCATCTGCTGTCAATGCAATAAAAAGTGATGTCCTTATATTTGTGTCTGTTGACCAAATCAATGTAGAAAAAAAATAAAAGTGACACAAAAACTCAAACCAGCAAATGTTGTCCTGAAGTTTTATTTTTAATTTAATGTACATTTTTAAAGATTTGCTCTGTCTTAACAATCAGTGTAAAATATTATGTTAGAAAAGTACAGTTTGAACACAAACTGGCCACAGATATCAAAAGTACCTCTGTTTTTTTTTATACTTCTGTATCTGATGAACGGCCAGTTTGGGCTCAAATCATTAAGTAATACAACTTTCAAACGGCATAGATTTCTTTTTGTATCATACATAACTTCAAGCCACAACAAGAACCCTCAGTCAAAAAAAAAACTTCTGCTCCTTCAAATCATCTGTCCTGTCCTGGTCTTGAAGCAGCAGGAATCAAAGAGCTCAAACAGCTTGTGTTTAAAGGTCAGCAGCTCAGGGCCCCTGAGGGGAGGGAGTTCATGGTGGATGACTGCAGCCACAGCCAACACCAGGTTGTATTTCCTGCTGGTAGGAGTAGGAGGACAGTAGTCGCCACCTGGGTTATCTATAGATCTCTACCTGCTGTTTGCTCTCTTGTATCCCCCCTCCTCAAAACCTAGACCCTTTGTGTTGTCAGATGATCAGTAGAGGCAAAGAACAGAGGAATGGTCCCTGGACTTTAAACTCTTCTCTGCCCTTCAGAAATACTTGTGTTACCACTCGTATGCATTATGTTAAACGTGTTTCCTGTGCTGTGGCTACAGACGTAGCTGCTTTGGTGTGTTTTCACTCTGCTGTAGATGTTTCTGCTTTTCTCTTCTGCAGTAGATTTTTCAGGAAGAACTCGCCTGTAAGTAAAAAGGCATGGATTAAAAAATGTCCTCTCTGAAGGTAATGAAGTTTATCTGGCTGGCTTTTGTGTTTTCATGGAAGATTTCTCTGACTGTTTTGTGATGCCTGTGTATTTTATGGCTGGATATGAACAATATGAACCGTCTCTTATTCTGAGGCCTTTCTGTTTTGTTAAATGTTCACCAACACAGGTACGAGTTGTGTCTTCAGTCTGAAAAAACTATTTTTTAGAGAAATAGCCAGCTAATCCCAAATGACCACTCCCTTGTTAATCTAAACCGCCCCATTAAAAAAAGGCATGAAGATTGAGGAGAAAAACGGCATCTGCAAGAATGTAACGGCTGGGGCAACATGACCAGGATCGTGCCATTAGCATGGTGGAGGCAGGGCGGTCCATCACACGAGATGCCAGGGTGGTGAATGCTCAACATTCCACTATAATGCATCTGTGCCAGCATTATGTAGCCAGAAGAACAATGACAAACCTGCACGCACCCCGACTGATCACGTGTGATGACCCAGAACTGCCCCTCAGAAACAGGTACAGACACTCCTGCAGCAGCAGAGACCATTTGGACGACAGAATAGACATAAAGCAAAAAGAAAAAACTTCCTCCCTTGGTAAAGGTTAACATGTTAGGTATGATGAACTTCAAGCCTGACAACCTTGTGCTGATGTGGCAAAATGTCCAGGCTTGTGTGCATGCCAAGTTTCTAGAGAAGAATGACGTCACAGTTCTGAACTGGCCAATGGTGAGCCCCGAGCTAAACCAATTAAAAACCAGTTGAGTGAGATTGTCCTCCACTGACTCGGCAGCAATTCCAGGCAGCTCTGACTTGAGGAGTGGGATGACATCCGGACACTCCAGTTGGGTCACCTGTTCGTTTTTTTTATGCCTTTTTGTTCTTGTGACTAATTCAATTAAGATAACAATTTAAAGCTAATAATGAACAAAATAGGAGCCGTTGTTTTCATACAACACAAACTACACAAGCAATTTGCAAAAGAACATAGTTTTTGAATCCCTTCAGGATAAGATACCACTAGGGGTGAATTTAACCTGCTCTTGCACTCTTTGTGTACTGTGTGTCCCTGTGAAGGAGTTTAAGCTCACTTTATAAATAGTGCGATGATGTCAGAATAAAGTAGTTCTGTACGTCAGAGGAACAAACCGGCCTTCCCAAAACGTTAGCATGTTCAAAACTGTACAGGTTGAAATGTCTTTCTTACCTGCTTTGTAGGAGGATCGCACCAGTGGCCCGCTGGCTGTGTAAATAAAGCCCATATCGTTCCCAACTTTCTCCCAGTGGGCAAACTTCTCTGGAGTGACGTATTCTTCCACCTGAAACAGAACACACGTTTGCATTCATTTTTCTTTTGAAGCAGTAAAACATGATGAAACGCTCCACCAAGTGTAAGGTTCTTACCTTTAGGTGGCGTTTGGTAGGTTGCATGTACTGACCCAGTGTTAGACAGTCCACTCCTGCCTCTTGCAGCTCTGCAACATTACCGCAACGGTGTGGTCAGGAGATCGTTGTGTGTTACGTTAAAGCATGTCAAGTGTGTGTGTGTGTGATTGGCACATGTACACACCAGTCAAGGTGTCGTGTAGCTGTTGGTCAGTCTCCCCTAAGCCCAGCATGATGGACGTCTTGGTGAGGACAGTGGGTTTGACCTTTTTAACATGCTTCAGGACGCTCAGAGATTGGTCAAAGTTTGCTCTGGGGTCACGTACGTGTCTGGAAAACAATTGGACAGATAGACAATGAATAATCAAAAAGGTGAATATATATACTGTATATATACACACATCTATACTGAAGACATATAGTCTCCCAGATTAGCATAAACTAGTAACACAGACAATGAGAACACGCTTATCGACTGTCTTTCCTGTGCTTCCACTTCTGCATTCCATTTTGCATGTACACCACATACAATAACAGTAGGGAGATGGCTTTCTTGTTCCATCTGCAGGTCAGTGTGTGTATTACTGTCCTCCTGCCTGATCGACTTCCCTCTTGTGACAGAGTTGTGTGCCGCAATTCAATTTTAGACAAGTACAATAGTTATTTTTAAAAAGATAGACTGGATTTTATACCAGGAGGCTTGATGATAGATCAGAGAACATGTTCCCAGTTATTCTTTGGGTTGTTTTTAATGTCCTTCAGGATGCTCAAAGACCGGTCAAAATTTGCTGATTGCTAGCTGACAAGAGGTCAGTAAAATCAGTAAATAGAGGAGAATTAAAGGCATTCTTTCCTTAGCTTTGAAACAGATGCTTACCTTCTGACTTTGAGCACTTATCAAAATGCAAGAATGACAGACAACATATTAAGAAGCTTGTATGAATAAAGAGGAGATACGTGGCGGTCAGTACCTTTGCAACTCTCGCACTGTCTCCACATTGTGGGCATAAACATCCAACCCTGACATGGCGATTTTCTCTACTGCTGCCAGGTCACCACGAAAATCAGGGGTCAGACATTCAACCAGGATCTGAGAGTCGCTTGATGAGGATGACAAAAGTTCTGATTCATTCATTTTGCACTGACATTAAGACACTAAAACCACATAAATCCACAAAGGATCGAGGATAGTACCTCTCCTTCAGGGTGGAGACTGTCTTAGCGAAGTGCTCAGCTCCTCCATCAGCAATATCTGCAACATAAACGACCAAGTGTCATTAGGACAGACCACCACCATGGACATAATTTCTATTTTTTGTAAATCTTTTTAAAAAGTATTCATATGATATGTTGTATTCTGTTAAAATATTTTGTGAAATATGATTGTAATGTTTTGAATACCTTGTATTTTTGCTAATTTTGCTGATAAAGAAATCAGAAACAACCACAGATTATGGCAGCCTAAAACGTTTTCGGAGCAAAGCTAGTTAAGTATAATTTTAGTGGACTTTTAGAGCTAAAAGCTAATTCAGACGAGTCATTGACACAAATGAGTACAGTGGGGAGTAATTTAGCCTCTACATGAATCTGCTCCAAAAATGAATCCTGAATAAATAATTTTACATTGAATTTGACATTTTTGCTTGAAATAAAATGACAGATTCATTGCTAGCAACCGTGTAAAGCCACAACTGGAAGCAATTAGGTAGATACACTGAGTTAGTAATCCATTACCATCCCTGTCGACTGAGGTGAGAACCACGTAGTCCAGCCCCCAGGCAGCGATTGCCTTGGCTGTATTGTAGGGCTCATCTGGATCCAGTGGTGGGGGCTTACGGGCGGTCTTTACAGAGCAGAACCTGCATCCACGTGTACATGTGTCCCCCATCAGCTACACACAGAGAGAGAGAGCTGAGCTCTGTGATATGTTACTGATACGTGATACTGATGGGAAATGTATGAGTTAAAACACTAAATAAATAGGATTGCTTCTACCCTTTTTGGAAAACCTTTTGTAATGGACTTCCAAGGATGACATCAAGGAGCTTTTTTTGTCACGCAGCTGTCTTTTTCTTATCAGTTTCTGTAAATTCAGTTGCACCACAGAGTCTCAGTGTGCCAGGAGACTTACCATGATAGTGGCTGTGGCTGTTGCGTACTCTCCTCCTCCCCAGCATTCCCCAATGTTAGGGCACCTGGCCTCCTCACACACCTGAGAAAAACAGAGACATATGCAGATAGATCCTGGTACAAAAATCATTTAAGTTTGAAATTTCATGAATGTGTTGATCTTCTTGCCCTGTGACTGGGGGAATTATCATCCTGCCTGAGAGCAGTGATCTCTCAGAATAAATATCATATGCCCTCAATTACTGCAATAAATAAACACGTAGGTAAGACTGACTGGAAAAAATTATGGTTCCTACGTCCAAGATATTTTGTTACATGTGACGTGAAATAAGTGATGTATACGCTTATTCATAAAGGACCAAGTAATATTCAAGTCATTACAATTTTTTTGTACAGCTGATGTGATGACTCTTCCTTGGAGTTAGCATCTCTATTCATTAGGCTTCTCCACTCTCTTATGCAGGCCATTTCCTTTAACTTGTTTAACTTACCGTGTGCAGGTTTAGGTCTCTCAGTGTGCTCTTCAACTTGTTGTAGTTTTTTCCAATGGGAATCTCTGTCTTCAGCCATGGAGGAAGTCGCAGCCTGTCACACACACACACACACACACACAACAGCAGAGTCATTTCACTTACATACTGTCATATCACCAAACCATGGTTTCACCTCAGTTTTGGCCAAGTGTTGCTTGCCAACCCTCTACCCTTGTGGATGTCACAGAACCTCTGTGAAGTGTAAAATAGATCAAATACATCAATTGTAAGTAAATCAACAATTGCTTCTTTTATGTGAATAGGTGCCGTGCTTAATTTTACTTTGTAAACCTTGTAGAAATAATGCGATACAAACAATATCTAGTATACATATGCATACACAAAGTGTATGTTCTTCACCGTTTTTTTCTGTTACATCAAGTAAGGCGATGAAGCAGCAGGTCGTCTTGTCATATTTCATTTAAAACCAGTTGTTGGTCTGTGCTCCCAAAGTAATATACACCTTTATTACACTTTGATTGAGAAAAGCATCACCCAGCAGGCAAATTATGCAGAAGTGCTGTTAAATGTTGAAAACATCTGCCAAGAAAGTATGAGATGTGCGTAGAAAGACTGCTCTAAGAATTACCTTAAAGTATGATAGGAAGGACACTTTGACCTCATGTTGATCTCATGATGTTCTACACAGTCTGGTAGAAGAGATTTAGTCGAATCTGGTCTTTGAACCCTTGTGATAACGCTCTACTCTACCTGGCTACATTTGTAAGAACTGAAAAAGCCCAACTCTCTCCAGTTGTAATATATCTGCTGTCTTACCTTTCTCCTTTCTCTCTCGTCAGCTTGCCTTTGTACTCTTCCCACTTGCTTTTCTCCGACAGTTCCCCTGAAATAAAATCTTGTAGATCAGGCCCGTCATCACTGAGAAGCTCCTTCTTTCTGTTCGCTCGGTCTGGGGAGGATTTCGCCGCAGTTGTCAGACTGTTCGTATAACCCTATAAATGAAGGACTGTGGGTTAGTTTGGGTGCCACTGTTTCACGGGTTCTCCTCGCACAGTCACGCTGTGTCATGTTTACGAGTCTCTCTATCAAACCATTTATTTGGGAAATGATAAACACCCCGACTGTCATTACACCAACAACCATTCAACAAAACATACAGTACGTAACATTAATTGAAGGCCTGTGACCAGGCATGCAGCCGAGCTTTTAACTAATTATCCATACTGTTTGTTAGTGGGAGAGTATCCGAGCAATGATTGTAAATACTCACATTTATAATGCATCTGGGACTCAGCCATAGATGGTTTGTGAAGAAACGACCAGTTACACAACACCTTTGTTTAAGCAGCGCCATGATTTAAGCTAGCAGGAGACTGTCATTGACAACAAACCTCGATGATCGGCTGCTTTGGTCTGGTGCTGCATTCACGTGCATTACAGAATAGGAAGACAAGGAAACACTACTCAAATACTAAAGCTAACAAATGGCAAAATTAATTGTTGCGATTGAAACATATTTATTTTATAAGTGAAATCAGATACTAGTATTTTATTCCAATGTACCTGCAAGTGACGGTGATTTTGTAATCATCTTGTTTGTTGGCACTCCTATAATAATTTCACTAAGTGAGAGAGACAAAAATCAATTCTGAACTACATTTTAACATGCTGATGAAGCGATCCTTCCCATTCAGCTGTTCTTAATCGCGGCCTTTAGAATCAAATACACAGTTATTTCCATTTGCACAGGTACATGACAGTACATGGAAACTGTAAATTCTTAAGATGCATTTCTTTACAATATACAGGAATGTGGTAGACCAAAATAGGGGGAACCTGCTGCTAATAGCTATAAAGTAAAACAGACGCAGTTTGTCAGTTGTTATTTTTTAAGCTTAATTTTTTCTACTCTCTACATGTCTGTAATGAGTAGATTAATTTTCGAAGTAAATTTGTGTCCGTCATTGAGTTCCTCAATTGACTCGTAATGCCTGATGACGGCCCGTACATGCTCTACAACTGCGTCCTGACGTCCTTCCTTCCTCCTTTCCTCTGCTACCGGCGAGGTGAGAGTAGCCTAAAATTGCATCTTGGCTTTCATCTAACTTCATCTGTGTCAATTAAACATTATTTTGTCGTAATTTTCAACCATCAGATACGGACAGTGCTATGCATCACTACATAAGTTATATTTTACGTCGCTTAGTGGTCTATTAGGAAATATGTTTGTTTTGCGTTGACTCCGCTGTCCGTGAGGTGACGTCACGGCATCCGTGCTGAGGGCCGCAGCGGGTTGAATACTATTATTACAATATTTTCGTATGGTTTCATATAGGAAATATACCCATTATAATGTCGTTAAAATGTCTAATATGAAGACCATGGGCGTCTCGAGTTGGAATTGCTAATGTAGCTTCCATTAGCATTAGCGCGAATGCTAGCTCATCCAGATAGCATAGTGGCTGTACTCAGGCTAATGTTATGCTCTGAATTTTAAGTGTCCAGAGGTAGGGTGGCCTCAGCGTTGCCAGAAACCAACTTAAATGTTACACAGAAACAGTTTCATGTATAATGTGTCAAGCCAGCACTAGACAACCCTGCACCATTCAAGCTGAATTTATAATAACAACTTTGGAAAGTAATGCTACCACTAATCTGAAGGGGTGTAAATGCATTTCAGAATATTTAATACTGTTTTCTTTTGTCATTATAGAATGAAGACCATTCTCAGCAGTCAGACAGTCGACATCCCCGACAAAGGTCTGTGATGTTTTTTTCCCCTTAGATTGCTGGGATAAATCTCGGAAGTCCCTGTTTTTAATGTGTATCTTGTCTGCTTTGTTGTCTCTCTTTGTCGGCTGCGGTGGCACAGTCGATGTGAAGCTGAAGGGGCGGACAGTGATTGTCAAGGGACCCCGTGGAAAACTCGTGAGGGAGTTCAACCACATCAACCTGGAGCTCAGCCTTCTGGGCAAGAAACAGAAGAAGGTAAGGAGGAACAAGGCTCGTCTGACCAAAGTGAATACATGTACTGTTGGGAGCAAAAATATTCATCCCCCATTGTATGTTGCGTTTATTGGCAAAAAATATACTAGTTATCTGTTTGCAAAAACAGTTGAAATGGCTCAGTGCAACAGATTGTGGATTTTTTACACATTCATCCTATATCAGGAAATCCTAGAGGAAAATAACTTACCATCTGTGATGAAGCTGATGCTTGGACATCAGTGGACATTTGAAAAGGACAGGAACATTCTAGAGTAGCCGTCACAGTCGCCTTATTTGAATCCTACAGAAAATCTCTGGTGGGATTTGAAGAAGGTGGTTGCAGCAGGTAAACCCAGGATATATAACAGAACAGGAGGCCTTTACCCATGAGGAATGGGCTAAGATTCCTCAGGAACGCTGCCGGAAGCTGGTATCTGGATATGCATCACATTTGCAGCAGAAGGATGCTCTACAAAGTACTAGAGATGCTTGTCATTAAGGGTTGAATCATTTTGAGACTGGAGTATTTTAAGCAGGCTCAAATGCAGCAGGGCAATATGGTTGAATCCATAATCCTTTAAAAATCAAAGACAATCAAGCACAAAGCTGTGATCTCGCTTCCACTATAAAGAGGCTATTCACATGTAATGCATAAAAGTTCTATATCTATGCTGTAGTACATGAAATAGGAATAACTCCAGTATGTTAACAACTTGCTTCTACAAAGTACACTATAGTAATTTAAATATGTTCAGTGAAAGGATGATTGTTTTTAAATGCTTTTATGCTTTGCTTGAACTGTCAGGACAAAGTTTATAGGATTCTTGAGTTTAAAACTTTCTCAACTACAGGAGGGACAAATGCAGACAGTGTTGTGTAGAACAAAGTGTTTGTGGATTCTGACATTGTCTGTATTGCCAGCACTGTGTAAAACATGCCTGTGACATTAATCCTGGAGATGCCTGACTTATTAAAATAGCTTATTTTTCCACCAATAGGTCAAAACCTACATGCTGGAACACCCTTATTTTTATTTTGCTTGAAGACTACTTGTTTAACAAAGTTGGTGATGTGATTAGTTTTTTAGTAATGAACTGGTTGATCCAGTTTTGTTTTTTTTACTGTTTGAAGGTGTTGTGAGCTGCTGTGTTGTCTTTCTCAGCTTCGTGTGGATAAATGGTGGGGGAACAGAAAGGAGCTGGCCACAGTCCGCACCATATGCAGCCATGTCCAGAACATGATCAAGGGAGTCACTCTGGTAAGACTGGTTATTGTCAGTGGCCTATTGTTCAGATATCGCACTGTTAATAAGGTCTGTGTCCAGCCTTCATGGTGGGAATAGTATGCTTTCTAGTGGTGATTTCTATTGCGTGGCTGGAAAGCCGTACTACTGGTCATTGTTGGTAGAACAATTCCATTTTCTCCTCACCTCTCTCGCCTCTGTGTGGCCGCAGGGTTTCCGATACAAAATGCGTTCTGTGTACGCCCATTTCCCCATCAACGTGGTCATTCAGGAGAGCGGAAGTTTGGTGGAGATCAGGAACTTCCTGGGAGAGAAGTACATCCGCCGTGTCCGAATGAGGAATGGTGAGTCTGCAAGTTCTGGAAATACTGTCGTTATAACAACAACATTGTGATCAGATCAGCAGTTTTTGTAATTTAGAATAAGTGACAGTAAATTTATGGTTTGTCAAGAAATATGGATTAACTACATACTGGGATGGAAATTAATTTTTTGTTAATGAATGAGCTCTGGGCTTTATAATTGCAGCCTGTCTTTATTACTATGTTTGACTTGAGGATGTGTGACAGTAACTGTATTCATTGTTAATGTTAAAATCACCTTTTCTCTTCTGTCTCAGGTGTGAATTGTTTGGTCTCAGCTGCCCAGAAGGACGAGCTGATCCTAGAGGGTAACGACATTGAGCTGGTGTCAAACTCAGGTAAACCGTCTCTTTCTCTCTACAGTTTTATTATTAATAATATTTTCTTTTCATTTCAGTGTTACTGCATAGAAGAAATCTTAGTGACATGTGATTGTTAGACTCCTGGTACCTCCTGGAGACATTTCTGCAGCACTTTGTGTCTACTGTCTTTGCTGCTAGTATTTCATCCGTCCTATGGGGTCGTAGTTAATCCTATAGAATCTGGTTGTCATGTATGGTCTCCTTACAGTTTTTTACCCCCACTAGTGGAGGCATCTGTGTCCTTGGGACAGGTTTTTTATTTCCTAGGGCATAACTCATAAATGTGTTCATTTAAAAAAAAAAAGGATTTTTTAATGAAACTTGGCCAACACATAAAAAATAACTACTAACCAAACAGTGTAATGGTCTTCAGTGTTTACCAGAACTCAATTCATCTGGACATGAATTTCACCTGAAGATCAGAGAGGAGGTAGAAAACTGTACATACCTGGCAGAGCATCACCAGGAAATCACCACTGTTTGTGCTTTGTGACAGAAAGGCTCACTGTCTTAGTTTGTAACTGCACTAAATCTCCAGCGTTCATCTGTCCTCCAACCTACTGTGTAACTGTTATCCTGTGTGACGTGATATGCTGCTCATCATCACAACTTCTCTCTCTTCCAGCTGCTCTGATCCAGCAGGCCACCACAGTCAAAAATAAGGATATCAGAAAGTTCTTGGATGGTATTTATGTGTCTGAGAAGGGAACCGTACTGGAACCGGATCAGTAAAAGTTACATCCACACTCAGAGGTTAGACCATTTCACTAAAGCCTTCCTTTTGGCCTGTTTGTGATTTTAATTTATTTTTTCAATGGTCCTTACTCTCTTGATGTCTGGTTGGTGATGCAAAAATGTTCCATGTTATGTCAGGTGGAGGCTGGGCAATAGTCGAGAACAAAACATGCTAATGCTGTGTTTTCATTATCACTTCATCTGTTTATTTCCACCGTTAAATGTTTTCTCTAAAAAGCTGGACATATCCCACCTCATTTTTCAGAGCCAAAGACTTCTTCAAGTTCCTCTTGTGATCATCCACCAAACTGAAAATATATTTGCTAACATGATTCAAAGCATCAAATCAATTATAAATAGCTAGAACCAGAAAATGCTTTGATATTTTTTGCTTGAATTGACAAATGATCAAAATAGTTTACATTTTCTATCGATCAGTCATTAATTGCAACAATCCTAATGTTTTGACATGTTTGTTGTAGTTGTTCGTTGGTTTCAGGACTCAGGTTATCATGGCATATTATCTATTTCAAGAAATTTATGTTCAATGAACTTTATTAATTAATAACTCAATTAATAACTCTTTTCCATTTACATGAAATCAATGTTTCATTTTGTTCAAAATTGAAGTTTAACTTAAATTTGGAGCCACAAAATTTTATGAAACAGTACATGTGACCTCTGTAATGTTCCACTGAAAGTCTGATTTTGAACTGTTCTCCAGTCAGCTTCAGAACAAAACACTAACCTCAGCATGTATCTAACATCTGATTGTTTCATGGAAGGCAAAAAAACATCTTAATTGTGCTCAGTAATTTATCGTGTTGTAATGTCACAAACCCAGATGTGTTTCCAGTGATCCTCTCCCCTCACACTTTGCTCTTCTGTTTCTTTTCAGCAGCCTCGATCCAACAGGCCACCTCGGTCAGAAAGGACATCGAGAAGTTCCTTGATGGCATTTTTGTCAGCAAGAAGATCACCATGTTCAATATGTCTCCTTATGGCCAATAAACTACAAACTTTTCCAATTAATCTGTCCTCTTGTTCCTATATTAACTTTACTAGTAGCTTCACTGAGCTGCAGGTTAGAGTGAGTTATGTGATTTTTATGTCATGTCATTAGGAGAGAGGAAGAGACATCCTTATCATCAATAATGGCTATAATATAAATATTGTAGGATTAGGATCTATAATGACTACGTCTACAACCCTATTCAGTTATACTAAATAATTAATGGGATCAGTGGGTGTGAACCATGACTACAGCAACAGGCAGCCAAGATGTTTGGGAATGTCAGATATTTGTGAAATCAATTTTGCAAAAATAGAAATGTCTGATCTCAGTGACTCAAAATTAAAAAAGAAAATCAGTTAAAATTATAACATGGTTGTTGGACACATTTAGAAGTGTTTGTTGCTTGACTTTGTCACCTTCCTGCAGAGCCTGGGTAGTAATTCCCAGTGTTACCAGTATGCCAGTTTAACCGATCCCTGACTTGTAGCTCTAAATATATAATAAATGGCCAGATGTGGGAATGGTGTATACTCACTCTAAAGGGATTTGAGGGATACTGCTAATTTTTCCAGACAATTTTAAAGAAATGTTCTAGAGTAATGGTGATGAGTCCTGACCTAACCCCCAACTTAGGATAAAAACTAATCAAATTTAGTTTACAGTTGTTTACAGTTTACAATAGACAGTATTTGTTCTAAAAAGCTGTATATTGATCAAAATATCATTGTCTTGTCTTTATGTAATGTACATTTAATATATGCCTATCTATTTTTCTTTTGATAATTTTTCCTGGTCCAATTTTCGTATCAGAAACGGATATTGAAAAACGAATGGTTATTTGATTTTTTGTTTTAAAATACAAAAGCCAAATTATTAAAATTAATTTAAAATGAAATTCTAAAAAAAGATTTGATTTTAATTTTCTGTTTTGAATAAGATAAAATAAAATCACTGGAAAACAAACAAAAAGACCGGATGCGTTCATCTGGCTACAAAACAAGAGCGCCAAATGCTAATGATTCGTTCCCGGTGTGCGAGAATTGCTTGAATGAAATGAAACATTTCTGTACGAAAGAATGTTCAGCGTTCTCACGTAACGCAATGAGTGACGCAGAGACGTACACCAACCAACCCTCAGTTGTGCGTCATCTCCAAGCGACAACAGAATCTAACTTCGCGCCAAGGAATTGAAGGATTTCATTACTTTTCTGACAACTAGTCTGAGCCTAAATCACGACAAAATGGTATGTTACAAAATTTAAATATTCATTCAGTCTGATTGCAATGTCTTCATAAACAAAGTGGTTGAATAAAGTGAAAATAATCTGGTTGTCTCGTTGAATTCGCTGCTGCTGAAACTTCAAGTACGCACTGTTAGCTATAGCTAGAAGAAACACTCCTAATAGTTGAAATTGGCGAGTAAAACTTTAGCGAGGAACACATGATGATCAGCTGTTGCGCTATTACGGCGTTAAGAGTTGACATTTGCGTGCTGTTTAGTTAATGAACTTTAAATGGTGCACTATTACCTGAAAATATCAATGTTAGAAAGGGAAATCTCCAAATTATCAAGCATCATTTTGCTTTCTCTAACGTTATTTAGACAATAATGCAGCGTTGTACTAATTATGATCAATCAACAGACAGTTTCCTGGAGAAATTTCCTAATTAGGTTAATGGCCATGTGTGTATGCACTCAGGACATCAGGCGGTTCTTTCAACCGACTTCAGCCAAACCTGCTGTGCAGAAACCACCATCAAATGGAGACATCAAAACAGAGAAGAAGAAGAATCCTCTCTCTTCAGACGAGGAAGTGAAGAAGAAGAAAAAGAAAGAGACTAAGGCAAGGAAATAATGTCACAGTCTGCCTAGTTTGTTGTAATAATAATTCTTCTGTTTAATTCATCTGGTTTTATTGTGGTTCTTATGCTTCAGGTCAAAAGCTCCAAATCGGAAGAGAAACCCAAGGATTGTGACAAAAAACGAAAGAAGTATCGAGTCATTGATTCAGGTATTCATGTTTTTTGTGCAACTATATGCTTTCTTGCACCATGAGCAGTGATTGCTACTTTTTGCTTAGCCCCAGTTTGTGCCTCTCATGTGTGAGAGTGAGTGAATGTGTATAGTGTATAGTGCACAGTGCACTAATCTGAGATGTGGGTGGTGATCCAGAGTCCTCTTGTGAACATCTAGAAACAAACTACTCTTGTCAGCTGCAAAAGTGTTATTTTTAAATCCAAATGAAAAGGGAATTACATATCTCCTTTGTCCTTTTGACAGAGTAAAAATTAAATACTTCACTTTGTATGAAGTGTAAAATAATTGACTTTGACACCAAAACAGATAAATCTAAACGATAAAATAGGTTTGAATTTTGGTCTATCATTTCTACCTTTGGATCAGGAAATAGTTGCAACTTGGGTTAATAAGTTAGAAAATACTTTTTATTGTGTCGCAAATTGAATTAATTTTTTTTTGTCCAGGCTGTTAGAAGAGTAGAATAACTCAATTCTTTAATATATATTTTCAAGGATTATTGTTTCATAAGAAAAGTTTCTTCCCTCTGCTGACTTTTCCATCAGCTGCTAACGAAAGCTTGATATATATATATATACCTCCTCCCTGCACCTTTTCTTCTTAATCTTTTTCTGTCTCTCCAGACTCTGAAGTTGAGGAAGTAGCCCTAAAGTCAAAGAAATCCCCCAAAGAAAAATCGAAGATAAGCAAGACTGAGCCACCTCCCAAAAAAGATCCTGTGCAGTATGTCTCCGAAACAGGTGATGGGAAACTTGAAATAAAATGGTTAATTGTCACATTTGCCTTGATGAAGGTAAAGGAATATATATCTATGCTCATTTTGCTGTCTTTGCAATCGTTCATTCTTTGCCAAGTTGAGTCTATCGGTTAAGTTCTTCATCTTTTTCTTTTTTTGTTGTAGACTCAGACAATGACAACTTTCAGTCCTTGAAGAACGTCTCCAAACCCAAACAGAATGGTACGGCCAGACCGTCAAAGTCAGATGCTGAGGGCGCTCACCCTGCAGCAAAGGAGAGGGTGAAGTCTCCCATCAAATCCTCGTCCACACAGAGTAAAACTGCTACGAAGTCTCCTGTCACCCCGAAGACGGCCCCACCTCCTCCAGCCAAAAAAACCCCCACCTCCGTCCTCGACTACTTTGGCAGTGCGGCTATTCAGCGCTCAGATAAGAGGCTCGTGGCCAGCACCAAGCGAAAGGCTGTGAGTTCTGATGGATTATCTCCTGCTTTCACTTCTTCTCTTCAAACTCTCTCACTCCTCTCATCTCATTCACTGCTTTGTCATCCAAACCATCAAGATCACAGCTTTCTGAGTATCACCCACTAAAACCCTTCACTGAACTTTTTCTTCAGTCTCATTACAACATCAAACAAGAACCTTTAATAGCAGGCGGAATTTATAAAAAACTCATCTTCTCCACAGCCAACACAGGACCTTGATGATCTGATCAGTGATGAGCAACTTGCCAGAGCGCTGCAGATGGAGGAGGACATGGAGGTAGATGTTTTGTTCACTGCACTTGTTATTACAGCAGGAAAAAGTGGCTGGTTAGTCGATTGAGAGAAAATTCTATTAGGGATCAAATCGGCTGATATTTGCCAAACAGACATCAGAATTTTCTTTTGGTTTTTTTTTCCACTAATTGTCCCTAAAAGTTGTGACAGCTGAATACTTTTCCTTTTATGAAATGAAATTACAAATAATGATTTAATGTTTCCTTGAATACTTGAATGTATAAATCCCAGGAGAAAAACAGAATATGTGACAAAATTAGGTTTTGTTAAAACCTTTTAGTACTGGTGCTATTCATAGTTAACAGCTGAGCTTGCCCTCTGTTTTCTAATCCTGATGCTTTTGCTTCTTCACTTCCCTCAGCTGGAAAAGCAGGTCCATGAGGATGATGAGTTTGCCAGAACACTGGCTATGCTGGACAAGGAGCCTCAAGCAAAGAAGGTTGTTAAAAAACAACTACAACATAAAGACACGTTCACTTTTGTTGTTAGTGGTTGTTAAATATAAATGTACTTGTGTGTCTTTATCCAGGCTCGTAAAGGCTCTGATGAAAAAAAAAACCCTACCATATCTCCCAAAAAGAGCAGTTCAGACTCCGCTGCCAGCAACACGAGCAGCTCATCCAAAGCCAGGCACAGGGACAGCGTGTCGGAGGATGTCATTAGTCCGTCTCCGAAAAAGAACACTGTCCCGGTCAAAGCCAGCTCCAAACTGGCCAAGATGAAGAAAAAGGATGAAGAGAGAGATGAAGGGCTGAAGATCAAAACATCAGTTTCACCCTCAAAACTGAAAATCTCTCCCAAAAAGGAGCCACTTCCTTCATCAAGCTCAGACAGGAAGTTCGTACCCAAAACAGGGACCACGCCCACCGCAGTTAAAACTTCTCCCGAGAAACCAGAGGTGGGAAAAAAAGAAGATGCTTTCTGTCACATAAAATGCATTCTAACACATAATTTAAATGTAACGTAAACACAACTCCTTTGTCAATCAGAGCACGAGTCCTGATGACGCAGAGAAGAAGAAGGTCAACTCTTCAGCTTACAGGAACTTCCTCAACAGAGATGGACCGCGAGCTCTGGGTTCCAAGGAAATCCCTCAGGTAACACGGAGAACATCCATCGTTTAGCCGACCGCCATCTTGTCCTGTTCTTCATCACCGACTCTGTGGTTTGTTTGTCTGTCTTTTTTCCAGGGTGCAGAGAACTGTTTGGAGGGCAGTGTGTTTGTGGTGACGGGGGTCCTGGAGTCCATGGAGAGAGATGAAGCCAAGTCCCTCATCGAGCGCTACGGAGGCAAGGTGACGAGCAGCATCAGCAAGAAGACCACCTACCTGGTGCAGGGCAGAGACAGCGGAGCCTCAAAGCTCGAGAAGGTGACCCACGTGATCCAGGCTAACAAAGTCAGACTTAGAGAAGCTTCATGTGGTTGGTGAGAGCAGAGAAGCTGACTTTGATTTGACTTTATTATCATATGAAAACTAATTAATGTACTGGCTGAGTTATAGATGTAATGGGAGATGTGGAAACTAAAAAACAAAATTAAAAAAACTAAAAAAAATTGAATTTAGATTCTACTGAATCTCAGATGCTGTGAAATGAATGCAGTAGATGTGTATGGGATTATTTTTTAAATCAAAATGGATATCAGTCATAGCACCCATCTACATATGATGATGTCATCTCAATCATAATCATTTAATGCAGGCACCAAAGAACTATTAAGGAAGTATTCATGCAGCAATAATCACACTAATTTGAGATTTGGTTACCTCTTTGTCTTTCCCTTCCTGCATCTTTTCTGTACAATACACTTGACTTTATATTCAGGCGCAGAGTTTGGGTACCAAGATCCTGGATGAAGATGGCCTGTTGGAGCTAATCAGAACCAAACCAGGAAAGAAGTCCAAGTATGAGATAGCTGCAGAGGCCGAGGTCAGCTCAGCATTTTTTTTAACTTAACTAATTCTGTTTAAGAGGTCGTTTCATTAGTGGCGGGCTAGTTTTGACACAGGAGATGCCAACCTTTTTTTTTCTTTTTCTTTTTTTTAAAGTCTAACTGGAATCACAAACAAGCCTTTTTTGCAGTCAGTGATTTTTGTGTGTGCTGAAAATAAGTTCAAAATGGAAATACGTTGATTGGTTACATGCAAAGACACACAATTAAATTAAGAGCACAGGACATGTGATTTATGGAGTATATCTGTATGAAAACAAAACATGCTATTTAATTTCAGTAACTGCAGTTACATCATGCATGTGATGATGAGATTGATTTTGATGCACTATAACTATTCTGGGATTTTTTTTCTTCTTTTTTTAGAGCAAAGCCTCAAAGACCAGGACTCCCCCCAGCAAGACCTCAAAGAATACTCCCACAGTTCAGAAGATCTCTCCCTCCAAGGGCAACTCTACGTCCCCTCACACCCCGAGTCCGTCAAAGACCGGCTTGGTGCAAGGCCATGTTGCCAGGACCAAAGATGGCGGCACTCCTCCTGGGAGAGGTTCAGGTCACAAGGCCCGGAGAGAGCTGGGACTCTCTTCATCCGCTGCTACATCTTCAGCCCCTGGACCGTCATCCCCATCATCGGAGGATGCCAGTCTGCTGTGGGTTGACAAGTACCGCCCGCTCTCTCTGAAGACGGTGATTGGCCAGCAGGGAGACCAGAGCTGTGCCAATAAGCTGCTACGTTGGCTCCAGAACTGGCACAGACACCACGGCGGGAATGCTTCCAAGCCAGCAGGTATCAACAGGTTTAGCTCCGTTTGTGGTGTGTGAGTCAGAATTCACCGTGATGATGAACTGCTCTGAAAAACGTATCTGTATTTTAAAGAGCGTGTGATTTGTCCTCTTTCTTGTTACGCAGTTGCAAGGTTCGGTAAGTTTGGAGGGAAAGATGATGGATCAGGATTCAAAGCTGCTCTGCTCTCCGGACCTCCGGGGGTCGGGAAAACCACCACAGCTGCCCTGGTCTGTGAGGTCAGTCTGAAAACAGACACAAGCATGTTTTGGGGTACTTTTTCTTTTTTTTGTTTTCCTATGTATTCACATGGTCAGTGTATTATTTTTAAGTATTGACACATTGATGGGACAAGTAATGTTATAAACTTGGTCTCAGTCTGTTTTTTTGACTCACCCCTCTGTGTTTGTGGGGCCACCTGCAGGAGTTGGGCTTCAGCTACGTGGAGATGAACGCCAGCTGTACTCGCAGCAAAAACAGCCTGAAGGAAGTCGTCGCAGAGTCACTCAACAACACCAGCATCGAGAACTTCTACAAAGGTGATCCCTCTTTTATTCCGTGAGATTCTTTACATATTTTACTCTACATCAGCCTTTATTGATGCGTTTGTTTCTTAATAAGCAGCTCCAGGAAGTCTTTTGAGTTCAGTTTGATCTCAGCATTGCAAAGAATTCCCTGTTAGCACTTGGTCTGCTGCACACTGTCAGTTCACTACCTGTGAATCAGTGTGCTAACTTTTTTAACTGTTGGTGTGTGTTTTGTAGGCACGTCTCAGACTGTGAGCAGTAAACACGTCTTGATCATGGATGAGGTTGATGGCATGGCTGGAAACGAGGACCGAGGAGGAATCCAGGTAAAACAAACAAACAAACAAAAAATACCAGAACACACTTGGTTTGGTTTGGTTCGTTAGCTGTCTTTTAATATAATTGTCGAACCTTTGAATTAAAAAAGAAAAGCAAAATGCAAATTAGGCATGTTTCCATGTGGTGTGGAGCAAAAAAACAAACAAAACTAGACTATGCAAAGCATAATTGCATCATCAGATTGAGGTAAAGGCCATATTATGCATGGTTTTAATAAACTATTGAGGTATAGCTGCTAACTCAGGAAGCAAAGTGTTGTTTGCCAACTGCCAATAAACCTCGGAGAAGAGAAGAAGCTCCTGCTTCTTCTGTCAGAGCAGAAACAGCTGGTAAAGAGATACTTAAATATGCACATAAGAATGTGTTGATGTTAATGCTGATATGTTAACTTGATAACGTTCCGGATACTGACCTCTGACCCTTTGCTTCCTGTAGGAAATGATTGGCCTGATCAAAAATTCAAAGATTCCCATCATCTGCATGTGCAACGATCGCAACCACATGAAGATCAGGTCGCTGGCCAACTACTGCTTCGATCTCCGCTTCCAGAGGCCGCGGGTGGAACAGATCAAGGTACACAAACACACACGTCTCTTAAGAATCATAGTGTTGGATGAATTCAACTAGTACATGTAAATGTGAAGTTGTGAATCCTAATGGCTGAAAATAAGTCAGGAATATTAAAAATTGCGTAAGCCTTTAAATATTTTTTTCTTTTCCAGGGAGCCATGATGTCCATCGCTTTCAAGGAGGGAATCAAGATCCCGCCCCCAGCTCTTAACGAAATTATCCTAGCCGCCAATCAGGATGTCCGACAGGTAAAGAAGACAAAGTGTCATAAAAGCCGATTCATAATGAGGTTCTTGTCTGCACTTGTCTCCCTCAAGTCTCCATTCTCACCAAGCGGGTTCTTTTTCTCATCAGGTGATCCACAACCTGAGCATGTGGTCGATCAAAGACCGGGTGATGTCGTACGACCAGTGCAAGTCTGACGCAGCCAAAGCCCGCAAGGACATGAAAATGGGGCCCTTTGACGTTTGCAGGAAGGTGTTTGCTTCAGGGGAGGGGAGCGGCCACATGAGCCTCATCGACAAGTCCGATCTCTTCTTCCACGACTACTCGCTAGCACCGCTCTTCGTTCAAGAGAACTACCCTCACGTTCGGCCACACGCCGCTGGGTGAGAGAGGCTAGTTGTTTCCATATGTTTCCGCTAAATTAAGCTAATCGCTTCCTCGCGTTATCTCTATTAACACACAGACAGGAAAACAAAATTTAAAAAATGAACATATTCCCCAAAATGTCAAAGTTGCTTTAACTGAGCTTGTCTGTCTTTTCGCAGAGGTAATCTGAAGTCTCACCTGGTTTTGCTCAGCAAGACGGCTGACTCGATCTCTGATGGAGACCTGGTGGACAGACAGATCCGCTCAGGGCAGAAGTGGTCACTGCTACCAACCCAGGTAACACACACACACACACACGTAAGAATTAAAGGTGGATTCGTCTTTGTACGTCAAGATGCACTCGGTCAAACAACCAAAGGTCTCAGATGTGTCCACGTTCACTATATAACAGTAGTATCCTAATATTTTCTATTAATATACTGATGACTGTTTTCTCTCTGTGATGTTTTTTCAGTTATCACGAGACTGATCTGCATTTACTTCTTTTAAATTGGCCGTTGTCAATGTTTTGTAACACGAACACTGAATGTAATAATTATATAACATTAATTACGTTAATTCCTTCTCCTTACAACAACCGAACACATTTAAATACACACACATACCTGAGATTCATCATTGTGTGCTGGTCTGTTTTCCTGCTCGCAGGCCATTTATGCCAGTGTGCTACCAGGCGAGCTGATGAGAGGCTACATGAGTCAGTTCCCCTCCTTTCCCAGCTGGCTCGGCAAGAACTCCTCCACCAGTAAACATTCCCGCATCGTCCAGGAGCTGGCCTCACACATGAGCTTACAGTGAGTAGGCCCCTCGTCGCTGTCTCTGAACTGTGTACAAAAACACAAAATCACGCTGAGTGTTTTTGTTTCGGCTCCTGCAGGACGATGAGCAGCAGGCAGGCGGTGAACCTGGACTACCTGCACTACCTGCGGCAGCTGCTGCTGAGCCCGCTTCAGAGGCACGGAGCGGAGGGCGCCGGCGAAGCCGTGCAGCTGCTGGACGACTACCGGCTCATCAAGGAGGACGTGGACAGCATCATGGAGATCAGCATCTGGGGGGGGAAACCCGACCCCTACTCCAAACTGGACTCTAAGGTCAGCAGGAGGTGGGAGGGGGTTGAGGTTGGATTTTGGAGACTGTTGAAAGTCACGGATTGGAGATGATGGCACACGTTTCAGGATGACAACATTCTGCTTTATTTACCCACATGTACCTATTACTGTTCAAGCTAAAGCTCAATACACACCTTAACCAGTAAGAGTGGTTCTCTACTGGGTAAAAATTAAAGTCCACACATGTAGTATTTGAATGATTCTGACTCCCTGGTGACAACTGTCCATCTCCTCCCAGGTGAAGGCAGCATTTACACGCGCCTACAACAAAGAAGTTCACCTGATGCCCTACTCTCTGCAAGCAGTGAAGAAGGGCCGCCGTGGTGGTGGTGGTGTGGAGTCAGAGTTGGGAGGCGAGGATGTGGACAACGAAGTGCAGGAGTCTGAAGATGAGGCAGACGGCCTCAAAACAGACGCCATGATCAAAGTAAGGGTTTTCAAATTTGGACGTTAATGTGCAACCATATACTATTAACACTAAGAGTATTTTCTGACTCTCATCTTTTTCTGTATTTTCTATCTTGTTCCTCCCTGCAGCAGAAGAAGGCCAAAGCCACCAAGGAGTCCAATAAAGAGAAGAAGGAAGATTCTGGGAAGGGCAAAGGCAAAGGGAAAGGGACAGGCAAGGCGACAGGCAAGGCCAAGAAATGAGAAAAGACCAACAGAGGAAAACAATCTGCCTCCTTCCGCCCCCCCACCAATTGTAATATTTGTCTCTGCACTTGCACCGATCCTTCAATGAACATCATAAAGTATTGAAACTGATCTTAACCTCTGCATTCAACTCATCTGTCGCTCCACCAAAAACACCTGACTGAGAATTCTCTTCTTTTTAATTTCCTGTCTGGACTGAACAAATGGTGCATACTATCATACTATACTATCATGTCTCCAGACCTC
Source organism: Chaunax sp. Z400 (assembly GCA_037577475.1). Lineage (NCBI taxonomy): Eukaryota > Metazoa > Chordata > Actinopteri > Lophiiformes > Chaunacidae > Chaunax > Chaunax sp. Z400. Next base: position 25,622,024 of record CM075191.1, on the reverse strand, counting down.
TGTATTAATGTGTCTCAACAGGAGAATAGTGCATTTCTTCCATCATCAGTGTATGAGCCAGGTGTCGAGGCTGCAAATAATGTGATGAACTGTGATGTAAAAGTTACCTTTTGCTATGACTACAATGCAGAAAATGTTTCAGCTCTAAGGTTTGCATTTATGTGCTTGTAAATTGCAATTTTGTAAAACATGTAGTGAGCATTAATAGAGAATTATGTCACTTACAAGTGTTGTTGTTTTTTTGTTTTTTTTGTTTTTTTTAATGAGTGAAAGCAGCCATCATCCAGAAAAGTGACAAGTTTAAAATACACTTTTAGAAAATTTATTAGATTAAATTTAGAAAACGAAAAAACTTAATTTAGTTTTTTTTTTTAAATTACACTTAAGTCTGAATTTATAAACTCTTCATAGATAACCTGACAACTCATCAAAATGACAATCAGCAGTAAAACAAGTCATATAAGTGTTAGGATGTCCAATAATGCAGAGACTACCTACAGCTAAATAATCAGGAGTTTTAGTTAACATTAGGGCTCCATCTAATGATTGTCATCATTGAATAATCAAAAAAAATTTTAACAAAATTTGGTCATAAAATGTCAAAAATAGTGAAAAAAAAATCCTAACTACAAATCCAAAGGTGATTTCTTCAAATGGTGTTAACCCAAAAACCCAAAGATACTCAGTTTACAGAAACAGAAATTCTTCCAAGCTTCTTCTGAAGCTGCAACCTTAAAAGTTTGCTTGAAAATGTTTGTCAATTATTTATGGCATTAAAAAAAATGGATAAAATCTTCAACAACTCAGTAAAAAAGATTATGATATCCAGGTGAAGTACTTACGTAGATCTTTAGATGGTAAACATTATTAGTTTAAATTTTGGGATAAAAGTTCTTTAAGCTTTGAACCAAAACAATCACTTCTCCAGATCTCACAATCTTTATTAGATGACAGTTTCACAGTGAGAAGAGAAATTATTCAACCCCCATTGTATTAGTTGCAATAGGTTTATTGGCAAAATATGCTATTTATCAGCTCTTTGCAATAACTACATCAAAGAAGAACAGTTAAAATACCTCAACACAAGAGATATTAAAAGTGTTTTTCCCAAATATAACTATATGATAATTATAAAAAAAAGATACAAGAAAGGAATTTTCCCCTAAATATACATTTATTTAAACAAATAGAAAATCTATCATTGGACAAAATTAGACATTCATGTACATATGATTTGAGTTTCATTGATCCGGTTCATCAGCCCTCAGGTAAATAGAACAATCGGAGATCTTCTTCACCTGTTGGACATTCAGAGTCCGGGAGCAATTCGGACACGCCGTCTCCGTTTCCAGCAACCTGGACGCACAAACAGTTCAATAAGGCAACAAAATATATCTACCAACACCTCATGTTACGTCTTGTCCATTTAATCCATACAAAATCTTTTTCTGACTCTCATCTTTTTCTGTATTTTCTATCTTGTTCCTCCCTGCAGCAGAAGAAGGCCAAAGCCACCAAGGAGTCCAATAAAGAGAAGAAGGAAGATTCTGGGAAGGGATTCTGGGAAGGGCAAAGGGAAAGGGAAAGGGACAGGCAAGGCGACAGGCAAGGCCAAGAAATGAGAAAAGACCAACAGAGGAAAACAATCTGCCTCCTTCCGCCCCCCCACCAATTGTAATATTTGTCTCTGCACTTGCACCGATCCTTCAATGAACATCATAAAGTATTGAAACTGATCTTAACATCTGCATTCAACTCATCTGTCACTCCACCAAAAACACCTGACTGAGAATTCTCTTCTTTTTAATTTCCTGTCTGGACTGAACAAATGGTGCATACTATCATACTATACTATCATGTCTCCAGACCTCTGTATTAATGTGTCTCAACAGGAGAATAGTGCATTTCTTCCATCATCAGTGTATGAGCCAGGTGTCGAGGCTGCAAATAATGTGATGAACTGTGATGTAAAAGTTACCTTTTGCTATGACTACAATGCAGAAAATGTTTCAGCTCTAGTTTGCATTTATGTGCTTGTAAATTGCAATTTTGTAAAACATGTAGTGAGCATTAATAGAGAATTATGTCACTTACAAGTGTTGTTTTTTTTGTTTTTTTTAATGAATGAAAGCAGCCATCATCCAGAAAAGTGACAAGTTTAAAATACACTTTTAGAAAATTTATTAGATTAAATTTAGAAAACGAAAAAACTTAATTTTTTTTTTTTTTTTAAATTACACTTAAGTCTGAATTTATAAACTCTTCATAGATAACCTGACAACTCATCAAAATGACAATCAGCAGTAAAACAAGTCATATAAGTGTTAGGATGTCCAATAATGCAGAGACTACCTACAGCTAAATAATCAGTTTTAGTTAACATTAGGGCTCCATCTAATGATTGTCATCATTGAATAATCAAAAAAAAATTTATCAAAATTTGGACATAAAATGTCAAAAATAGTGAAAAAAAAATCCTAACTACAAATCCAAAGGTGATTTCTTCAAATGGTGTTAACCCAAAAACCCAAAGATACTCAGTTTACAGAAACAGAAATTCTTCCAAGATTCTTCTGAAGCTGCAACCTTAAAAGTTTGCTTGAAAATGTTTGTCAATTATTTATGGCATTAAAAAAAATGGATAAAATCTTCAACAACTCAGTAAAAAAGATTATGATATCCAGGTGAAGTACTTACGTAGATCTTTAGATGGTAAACATTATTAGTTTAAATTTTGGGATAAAAGTTCTTTAAGCTTTGAACCAAAACAATCACTTCTCCAGATCTCACAATCTTTATTAGATGACAGTTTCACAGTGAGAAGAGAAATTATTCAACCCCCATTGTATTAGTTGCAATAGGTTTATTGGCAAAATATGCTATTTATCAGCTCTTTGCAATAACTACATCAAAGAAGAACAGTTAAAATACCTCAACACAAGAGATATTAAAAGTGTTTTTCCCAAATATAACTATATGATAATTATAAAAAAAAGATACAAGAAAGGAATTTTCCCCTAAATATACATTTATTTAAACAAATAGAAAATCTATCATTGGACAAAATTAGACATTCATGTACATATGATTTGAGTTTCATTGATCCGGTTCATCAGCCCTCAGGTAAATAGAACAATCGGAGATCTTCTTCACCTGTTGGACATTCAGAGTCCGGGAGCACATCGGACACGCCGTCTCCGTTTCCAGCAACCTGGACGCACAAACAGTTCAATAAGGCAACAAAATATATCTACCAACACCTCATGTTACGTCTTGTCCATTTAATCCATACAAAATCTTTTTCTGACTCTCATCTTTTTCTGTATTTTCTATCTTGTTCCTCCCTGCAGCAGAAGAAGGCCAAAGCCACCAAGGAGTCCAATAAAGAGAAGAAGGAAGATTCTGGGAAGGGATTCTGGGAAGGGCAAAGGGAAAGGGAAAGGGACAGGCAAGGCGACAGGCAAGGCCAAGAAATGAGAAAAGACCAACAGAGGAAAACAATCTGCCTCCTTCCGCCCCCCCACCAATTGTAATATTTGTCTCTGCACTTGCACCGATCCTTCAATGAACATCATAAAGTATTGAAACTGATCTTAACATCTGCATTCAACTCATCTGTCACTCCACCAAAAACACCTGACTGAGAATTCTCTTCTTTTTAATTTCCTGTCTGGACTGAACAAATGGTGCATACTATCATACTATACTATCATGTCTCCAGACCTCTGTATTAATGTGTCTCAACAGGAGAATAGTGCATTTCTTCCATCATCAGTGTATGAGCCAGGTGTCGAGGCTGCAAATAATGTGATGAACTGTGATGTAAAAGTTACCTTTTGCTATGACTACAATGCAGAAAATGTTTCAGCTCTAGTTTGCATTTATGTGCTTGTAAATTGCAATTTTGTAAAACATGTAGTGAGCATTAATAGAGAATTATGTCACTTACAAGTGTTGTTTTTTTTGTTTTTTTTAATGAATGAAAGCAGCCATCATCCAGAAAAGTGACAAGTTTAAAATACACTTTTAGAAAATTTATTAGATTAAATTTAGAAAACGAAAAAACTTAATTTTTTTTTTTTTTTTTAAATTACACTTAAGTCTGAATTTATAAACTCTTCATAGATAACCTGACAACTCATCAAAATGACAATCAGCAGTAAAACAAGTCATATAAGTGTTAGGATGTCCAATAATGCAGAGACTACCTACAGCTAAATAATCAGTTTTAGTTAACATTAGGGCTCCATCTAATGATTGTCATCATTGAATAATCAAAAAAAAATTTATCAAAATTTGGACATAAAATGTCAAAAATAGTGAAAAAAAAATCCTAACTACAAATCCAAAGGTGATTTCTTCAAATGGTGTTAACCCAAAAACCCAAAGATACTCAGTTTACAGAAACAGAAATTCTTCCAAGCTTCTTCTGAAGCTGCAACCTTAAAAGTTTGCTTGAAAATGTTTGTCAATTATTTATGGCATTAAAAAAAATGGATAAAATCTTCAACAACTCAGTAAAAAAGATTATGATATCCAGGTGAAGTACTTACGTAGATCTTTAGATGGTAAACATTATTAGTTTAAATTTTGGGATAAAAGTTCTTTAAGCTTTGAACCAAAACAATCACTTCTCCAGATCTCACAATCTTTATTAGATGACAGTTTCACAGTGAGAAGAGAAATTATTCAACCCCCATTGTATTAGTTGCAATAGGTTTATTGGCAAAATATGCTATTTATCAGCTCTTTGCAATAACTACATCAAAGAAGAACAGTTAAAATACCTCAACACAAGAGATATTAAAAGTGTTTTTCCCAAATATAACTATATGATAATTATAAAAAAAAGATACAAGAAAGGAATTTTCCCCTAAATATACATTTATTTAAACAAATAGAAAATCTATCATTGGACAAAATTAGACATTCATGTACATATGATTTGAGTTTCATTGATCCGGTTCATCAGCCCTCAGGTAAATAGAACAATCGGAGATCTTCTTCACCTGTTGGACATTCAGAGTCCGGGAGCACATCGGACACGCCGTCTCCGTTTCCAGCAACCTGGACGCACAAACAGTTCAATAAGGCAACAAAATATATCTACCAACACCTCATGTTACGTCTTGTCCATTTAATCCATACAAAATCCAACATGTAGAAGTGAGAAATTGTGATTTTACCAGAATGTCAAACTATTCATTTAAACTGGGGGGAAAAACTGCAGTAGGAGTATTTCATGACTTAAATGACAAAAACTTTGATTCTAAACTGAACAAGAACTTTTAATATCTGATATTGATTCATTTTTAAATATGTTGTTTCTCCTGTTATTTCTGACTTGTTAAGCGTCTTTGAGTATTTTGAAAAGCGCTTTATAAATAAAATGTATTATTATTATTATTATAAGAAAACGACCAACGATTGAGACGTAGCCTTGCAAAAAGAGCTTCGATGTTAGGAGTATGGAGGAGGCAGAACTCACGAGTCGTCCTCAAGGAACAAAGCACATCCGATGTGAGAAGACTGTGAGAGACGGCCTTCCATTCCAGGCATTCTTCAACTTGACGAAAACCATGGTTTGACCCAAAAGTGGGCCAGGGTCTGCCGCAAAGCACTTAAAATGTAAACCAGCTCCCATAACCATCACAATGTCTGCCACTGAGACACTGAGCAGCTAAAGGGGCCCTTTCTTTTTACTCTGAGAATGTTTTCTTGATGAGAATGTTTTCATATTTTAGTGAGGATTTGATGAATTTGACATTGGTTTACATAGCTACCTTTAAACATTGTCTATGTATACTTCACTTACAGTATTAATTGTGAGTAGAGAGCAGGAAATTCACAGTGTGGACACATAGACCAGTCTTCTCTCAGCATATGACGACCCTGAGAAAACATAAGTTATAAAGAACAAATAAGTACAAATAAAAAATAAAATAGTAGTAGTAGTAATAGTAAATAAAAAGTACAAGGGAAACCGTTTTGTCTAAAAGAAATACGGTGTGTATTTGATTATGTGTTTGTACCGTGGCAATGCAGTAGGGCAGGTTGTTGTTGCAGGACATGCACAGCAGTTCATTCTGTTGGAGCTGAGAGCCACAGAAGGGACATGGAGTCGTTTCCTCCTCCAGCTCTGACGTATCTGGATGTCTGTAAAGAAAGAGAGGATGAAGTACCCACTGTGTGGAGAAAGAGGGGATTCAGAAAGGGCAGGAAAAAAAAGGAAAAGTGTCAGAAAACAGGAGGTGTGGACTCACCGAACAATAGCCTCGATCTTCTTCCTGTACGTCGGGTTGATGTCATTACGGTACTCCGGTCTCATCAGCATGGCAGCAAAGCTGAAGGCCGAGTTCCTCAGTCCGGCACGATGGCATTCAATGACCGCTGACGTTAGAATGGGAACAACATCTACACACAGAAACATAAAAGTAAGGAGACTTGTGTTGGGGCTTTAATGTCGGTGACATTATTTAAGCATCATTTCATTTTCTCCGTGCGGACTTACGAGACGGAAACTTGCTGATGTTGTTGCCGATACGAATGAGCATGCGAGCCGCTTTCAGGTGGTCTCCTCTCTTTATGTGAATCTATAGAATAACACATTGTTTACAAAGTCAACCTTAACACTATGTTAAGGTTGAGAATCCTTATCAGGTCACAGTATAATGGATGTAACCGTCACACTTTATAAACCCTCTGACAAAAGTTATTTTTATACGCAGCCATCATCAAATAGATGAAGTTTGATAATTACAAGCAGGTTTAAATAAGACATATTCATCACCCGTGGCCATTTGCTTGCATGTCTTCCCCCCAGACTCCCTCTCCCACATTTCCTGTCACATCTTCAGCTGTCCTATCAAATAAAGGCAAAAAAATTCACACCTCTCTTTGGTGTGAACAAATAGGAGAGACTGTCTGAAAATGTGCACCCTTACGATACTCCTTCTCTGTGACGGCTGGCATATCACTCCACCTTCCAGTGAGGCTGTTCAGAACAACAAACGCTTGATGTCTGGACAACATGTCGTACAAACTACAGGAGTTCTAATCCAGCCCTTTCCTCTGTCGACTATCTAATAAAGGCATAAAATGCCCCTAAAGTAATTACCGAAAAAAATCAAGAGAGAATAAAGCCTTTCAGCATGATGATGGAGAACCTGAACGAACATACCACAGCTGTGTATGACAGACAGTCAGCTGTACTGACCTTGACCAGAAGGTACGAGTGGAGGATCATCAGGTTGGTGGCCATCTCAGCAGGGATCTTAATCTTCTGGGCCTGCAGCTCCGTGTACATGCTGAACAGTACGTCATGGGCGTTACGGTAGCTTCCTGTCGGGAGAAACACGCGAGAACAAACTAAATATACAGAAACTTACAGGAGCTTTGGTAAACGTTGAATATGTTTGTACCTGCGGTCTGATCCTCTCTGGCGATTATGATGGCGGTGCGAGCTGCCTCCCTGTACAGCTGCAGGGCCATGTACAGACGGAACAGGTAGTTGGCATCCTGGGAAGATAAAAGCGAGGCAACCCGACCGTGAACACTTTAATCAACAGTGTCACTCTCAACTGTCACTACAGGTCAGATTTACAGAGAGGAATTCACAGGGTGAAAGAGCGCTTTGCTAACTGCATTTTTTTTTATCTCTGATGAAATGTGTATTGATTACCTTGGGCATGCCGTCACTCTCTCCCAACAGGTAATCTATCAGCTGAGTGGTCAGAGTACTGTCCTTGGCCTGACCCACCTGTAACACACACACACACACACACACACACACACACACACACACACACACACACACACACACACACACACACACACACACACACACACACACACACACACACACACACACACACACACACACACACATCTCAAAAACAGTCACATCATTTTGCATATTGCACTGGGACGTTCACTTTGACACACGCTCACCGTCTGTATAGCCAACTGGACAGCAAGGCTGTCATCAGTGCTGGGACATTTCAGGAAGTGATTCAGGGCCTGAGAGGAAAAGAGAGAAGCGACACGACGTCTGAACCGGTGGAGTGACAACAAGCTGTTTTTAGCATGTATAAAATGATTGGCATGGAGAAAAGAATGATTAGGAAAGAGGAGTTCTTACTCTGCTGTATTGCCCACACTTCTGGAAGAACTTGCCAGCCTGCAGGTGTTTCTTCTCTGCCGCAAAGTAGAGAGCAATACTCTGGTAGTCCTCCTGCGTCGCATCAGGACCTGATTAACACACAGCAGCAGCAGCCGTTCAATATTCAACTTAGAGGCCCTTTCATTGGAAGCAAATATTGCAACACAGAATAAACACAAACTGTAAAAAATGTCTATAACACACACACACAGACTGACCTATAATGTCTGCATAGACCTCCATCTGTCCGTGCTGCTGCGCCAGCTGGAAAGCTTCATCGTTGCACTGGGACAGCACCAGTAGGTGGATGGCTGAGCCGTAGTCGTTCAACGCCTGGAAGAACCTGAGGCACAAATAAGTATATGTTAAAGGCTTACTACACAAAAAGCAAAGCAGCAGAGGAAAATAACAGGAGGGGAAAGAAATGGTTGAATAATTGGTCGGCAAAAAGTTAGTAATAAACCAGATAATTGTGCGATTGTTTAAGTCATTTATCAATAAAAATTGCTCATTTTTAATTATTCCAGCCTCTCAAATGGGCTGATTTTTACTCTGTGTTTTCTATCAAAGTGAACTGAATATCCTTGGGCTGTTAGGTTTTGGACTTTGAAACATCACCACTAAAAACCATAATTATAGTTTCCACATGTCTTTGACATTTTATAGCCTAAATAATTCATAAAAAAAAGGTAAACTTTAGTCAACTGATAGATCAAATTTGATCATTAACCAATCTCATGTTTATGCAATCAGATCCTTTCACCAGTGCGTCCTGAGCCATGAAAATAACGTCTGGGTTAAAGATAGAAAAGTATCGTAGAGCTCTTAGCCTGTGGCCGCTTACATACACCTTCCTCTCGTTTGTCCTACCTGGCAACCATCTTTGCTCCGTCGACGCTCTGCGTCTCCCTGACGATACGAACCGCGTCCTGCGGGTTTTTCAGGTGGTCCAGCAGCACACGGATCGCGTTGTCCCAGTCTTTCGCGCTCTCATAGGACTTCGCAGCTTCCTCATACCTGGCGCACACAGTACGCAGTGTGTTACATCTGCATCTTCTTTAATGATTCCACTGTCTTTAAAAAAAAAAAGAACATACTTGCCGTCCGCCTCTTTGGCCTTGGCGTACTGCAGGTGGATCTTGGGAGAGGAGACGAGAGGGAGCAACTCTCCCACCTTTGCCCTGAGTGTGGAATGACAATAAAGCAGTGTTGTATAAAGGAGAAGGGAAGTCTGCATGTCTGAGTGTTGATGTGTGTTATTGTTTGTCTCACCAGTTCTTGCAACGAATGTAGACCGATGCAGCCTTGTCGTAGTATTGGCCTTTTTCATAAAGCTGAGCGGCTTCGAAGAATTGCTTTAAAACAGAAATCAGACACACACACTATCAAACAGACACATAAACACATCAGATGTACCACTAACTTGAACAAGCAGGAAATACTCAGGATTCCCATTTCATTGAAAAAAGACAGAAGGAAGTTATTTAAGTTGTCCCTGTTAATTAGAATTCGTCTTAATTGCATATTTAAAAAAAAAAAATTAAATGCTTAAAATTCCCAAAATATCAAAAGGCACCTCTCCAGTACATGTTTTTTTTTTTTTTGAGTTTTTGATTTATGCTTCCAAAACATAATGTGACAGACGGATGGAATTGAATGGATGGAACCATTCCTGCATTCCTGTATCCCCATCTTCTTCATTCGTGGCAGGGCATAATGATGGGAATTTACCAAAGCGTGTCATTTAGGAGATAAGAAGGACTCTTCACCTTCATGGTCTCCAGTATGGCTCCACATTCCTTCTTTAGGAGTCTGCTTGGGTGCTGAATTGCGATGGCAGCTCCTCTCCTGATGTCACCCATCCTGATGGACATCCTGGCTGTACCTGCTTGGCACGCCTCGTCATGCTCCTGCACGACGTAATCAGTAGAAAGACTGGGATTGTATATGTATTTGCTGCCATTTTGTGCTAAACCACAAATCCTAAAAAGCAGACACTGAAGATGGATGAAGCTAGTTTGGTATTCTTAGAACAATGTCTGTAAACTACGGCACATCAGCCCAAATAACCTTATTTTGTGGATGCAGGCAGATCCTGTTTGAAAGCAATCATCTCTGTTGAGTTATTACTGTTAGTGTGGTAAAACTGTCATGAACGTCTCATCAGTGCAGAAGGTTCACTTCAAATATATTGCACTCACTTTGTTACTGTGGGTCATGCCTTTCTCATAGTGTGCCAGAGCATTCACATAGTCGCCACTACAAACAGAGAGAGACAGGAGGGGGCGGGGGGTGGGGGTGGGGAGTGTTTAGATATGGTGCAGATCACAATCAGGTCTATTGAATAGAGTCTTTGTGTCTGCATACTTACATAAATTCCAGGTGGACACCATACTCTTTGGATATAAATGGAATCTGGTCCTCTGCTAACCTCTTGGCTAACATGAGAGCGCTGTCCCAGTGCAACAGATCTTTCCTCATCTAAAACATACACAGACACACACACACACACACACACACACACACACACACACACACACAGTGCGAGCTGAATTTGCAGAATAGTGTATATATATATATATATATATATATATATATATATATATATATATATATATATATATATTTATATATATTTAATTATTGAAATTCGGATTAGTGGATGACCCACTCAGAGTGATCAGCCTTGGCCTCCTACAGTCACACACAACATACAGTTTACTCTAAAACTGTGTGTATGCTTTTACCTCCAGTGCAGCGACTGGGCCGCTGGAGGACAGATAGAGGTCCTGAGCCAGGTTGTAGTCACCTAGAAACATGGCCAGATGTCCTGCCAGTAAATTCTTTTCCTCTATACCCTGGACAGAGAGAGGGAGAGAGAGAGAGAGAGAGAGAGAGAGAGAGAGAGAGAGAGAGAGAGAGAGAGAGAGAGAGAGAGAGAGAGAGAGAGAGAGAGAAAGGGTGGGTGTATCAGAATTGTCTGAAACTGTCTGACATGTCAGAGGGAGTGAATTATGAACCGTGGTCTGTGTCTGGCTTATACCTGGATGCCCTGCAGTGACACGACCATGCCCACATCACCGTTCATGCGGTAGACCTGGATGGCGAGCTCAACCTCCATGTGGACCAGGCAGGCTTTGCCCAACTCTGCCCAGTCTGTCTTACTACCTGCAGACTTACAGAGATCCCAGGCCTCATGGAACCTGGATAGGAACATATACAAGACAGTAAGTCCACAACATTATTGTGAAGTCCTACATCCACGACAGTCCTGTTTCACTGTATCGTGTTAAATATACCTGGAAGAAAAAATTACAAATACACAGTAAATATGATCAGAATCTCTGACCTCTTCAGGGTGAGCGCCTGTGCGAGCTGCTTGCTGAACTCCGACGGTGAATCTGCCAGTGTGCCAGAGGAGAGCTTGAGGAAGGAGTGCGTGCTAAGAGACACTTCACTGGTCTTGCCGCTTGAAGTCTGACATGTCAGCTCCCCATTGTACAAGAGCAAAGGCTTCTGGGAATGGAGGAGCGGGGTGCTGCCAACCAGCACCACCCGCGGGCCTTGAAGAGACAGTGACAAGGACGAAAATAGAAGTTTGAATTAGCGGTTATGTCAGAGGATTATGGTAGTGGGGAGTCACTATCATTTATTACCATGAACAGAATTACTTTGAATTCATGTGTAATATTACTGTCAGCATTATTATCATGCACGTTAGTATATTTAATATTATATACACTGCTACTCTCATTATCAGGTGCAACATTACTCTATTACTGCTACATATCACTGGCAATAAATTAAGATTAAATTCTATCTTATCTTATCTTACGATACATATTACAGCAATGGCAGACTGAGAGCAAGGTGAAAAAACTAAAAGGCCACCTGTTTCATACCCCGGTTCAGATTAAAACACTTTTATTATGTGACTCACATTGAAGTATAACTACAACACCTATGTAATAAAACCACACAGAAAACTATGAACTATTTAATCATTTAGTCGCATGTAGAAACTAATGTTATAGCATTTAAGGGAACCTTGTTTGTTTCTCTGTTATGTTAGAGTTAACTGTCAAGAGAGGTAAAGGTGTGTGTGTGTGTGTGTGTGTGTGTGGGTCTGTGTGTGTGTGGTGTCACCATACCATATATGGTGGTTTTATGCACAACGTAGGTATAGACCTTGTCATCATCATAAGCTACAAACACTCCTCTGTCAGTATGCCAGTTGTCCCACAGCACTCCTGTGATGGTGGGTGAGAAGTTGGGCAGCTCAATGCAGGATTCTGTTGGCTGGAATAGACACACACACACACACACACACACACTGTTAATCCCATTACGTAATCTTTGGTACTGATAAGTAGCATATAATTAAATCTATTTTTTTAAAAGAAGGTTAACCCACTAAATTGGTGCAAATCCCACCTGGTCTTACCATGATATTTTATACACTGTGTGTATGTGTATTGTATGCATAGATGTGTCAGGTAAATCATATGCACTGACATTTGCAGGGGAGAACAGGAAGCCACCATTTTTAATGTCGATGAAAACCAGCCGCGTGCCATTTAGGTCAGGCGAAACTTTCCTCACACCAACCGAGTGGCTGTAGCTGCACACAGTCCCCCAGTCCTCCACCAACACACCCACCACGTTACCCGACTGCAGACAGAGAGAGATGAAAACATCCATTAGGAGAAGAGAGGTTGGGATAAAGGGAAAGTGAAAGACGTGGAAGAAAACAACGGAGTGGGGGAAAGCAGGAAAGAATGTCAAAGGGAATCTATGGTCATGAAATAACAATAAACAGCTCTGTACTGAGCAAACACAGGGAAGACGATTATGATTCAGAAACTTTCACATTTAGTCCCTAGAGTCACGTCAAACAGCTTCATTGTAAACTATCCTCAGGAGAAACTTAGATGCAAACAGGCTATAGAGAAAACACATAACTTAAATTAAATAATGTGTTCTGACTATGTCCTTACATCGGTGCCGTAGTACAGAAAGTCAGCAGTGAGGGCGTGGCAAAGGATCCGACCTTGTCTCTCATCATCTGGAAACAGCTTCATCTGCTTCCTCTCCTCCTGGTCTTTGCCTTCGATCTGAAACATATACACAGACGCCCAAATAAAAGCAAATAGTGATGCCCGCTCAATCATTGTTCATCGGTCGATGAAAATAGAAACAAAGACATGCGTGACCCACCATGTGAAGCTGCACTTTCCCCTCAAACAGAGCTGCAGCGTAGTCTGAGTTAAGGCACATGCTGGCTATCGTCCCCAAATACTCAATGTCCTTCAGCTTGGTAACACCTGAACGAAACACGAAGCAGTTTGGTTACTAATTCATCTGCACACAGATGATGAAACAAATGTCAACGGGCCACATAACATGGCTACCGCACCGGGTTCATGGTCTAGCAAGGTGTAGAACCAGGCTCTGTTGTTCATTCCCACAGCCACATGGTACGGTCCCATTGCAATGAAAGTAGGTTCCACTTCAACCACTATGGTCACAGGAGCCTCCTGAAAAACACAGAGCATCAAAGAGAGACTGAATCTGAATAGAACACAACTCACAACTCGTTTCTCAACACACTTTCCTCTCATCAGCTCCATCGTGGGCCCACTTCTTCGTTGGCCATTCACAGCTGTCTTAAATGATTATATTTGAGTCATATGAATATTGGTAAAACATAATGATTTTATATTTGTTACTGTTGACTAGAAGATTATATGTTTTTCTTTTCTGCTCGTCTGTCATTTGAAATTAAATTTAGTGGAAAGATAAGACATGGATTAAGGAAGAACTAACTGTAAATGAGCATCTCTATATGGGGCCATCGATAAAGGACTCACATGTATATTTGTTTCCTTAAACTAAGATACATGTATATATACATTTAGCAGTTCTTCCCGTTTCAGTCTGCACTGATTTCATGTCCTAACTTAAAAGAATTGGAACATTCCGTATTTCTACGACCTCACATACTGCAGGATTTATTCTCCGTATCATGGCTGCCATCAACGAAACAGAATGACTGTGTCACAATAATGCAGAACATTTCAAATCATTTTCTATTGCTAACCAAATTTAGAACACAGTGCAGCCTTGGTGGAGGATCACTGATTCCCTTTCTTGTTATATTGCTACAGAGTGTGTGTTTTTCCTCACCCCCTCCACCTGGTTGGACACCGTGACCTCCAGCAGGGAGGTGAGATAGGCTAACCGGGTACCGTAGCTGTCACCCAGGATAGGCAGCTTGGTGAGGTAGACATGGAGCGTCCCTTTCTGTGTGGAAATCGCCAACAGCTGGCCATCATCTGTCCAACTCAGCTTGTCCAGACCTGGAGGAGTGAGAGGCAGACGAAGTAGTGGGCGGTGCGCTCAACGTAAACCTCTGACAGTATGGTTAGAAAAGAGGAGGACAGTCTCACCTTTGGTCTCATCTTCCAGCTCAACTACATTATTGATATTGTTGAGGTCAGACAGCTCGTGGATCTTTATTCTGCAATTAGACACAAATGGTTTAGTTTTTTAAAAAAAGGGAAAAAAAGGGTGTGCAGTTTCATTTGAAAGCCTGTTTGTACCTGTTGTCCCCGCAGGAAGCAGCCTTATTTAATGCTGGCGAGATGGCCACACTGTTGAGACAATCTGTATGGTTACGAATTTGAAAGATCTCATTCCCAATCTCCCTGATGTGAGTGGAAATAACTAGAGAGTACCCATGGGAGAAGCCAATCAGAATGTATCCATCACCATACCTTGAAGAGAAAGAGGAAGAAAACTAACTTTAGCACAAACATCTGACTGCTATGACTCAGTATCAGAGTTTTGTTATTGTGTGTATCATGTGCAGTACCAGCAATAGGACACAATGTTTCCATAGTGATGCTGGAAAGTCAATTCTTGCCGGTCTTCAGGGTTGTTGACATTGAAAAGCGTCAGTATCTTCTTGTCCACAGACACACTTACCTGAAGGGTCGATATTTTCAGGAGGGTAAACATTTGCCATGAAGTTAAGGTAAAGAAACTACTTCACTTATGTGACCTTTGCACATTTAAATTGACAACAGAAATGAAGTGAAGAAGAATGTGGACAAAGTAAGGCTAGTAAAAAATTGCATAAACATAAGAGCTTACAGTGTTCTCCCCTTGAGCAGACCTTTCATTTGTCTTCATCACTGAAAAGCAAATATTCGCAGGTTCACCACGAAGTGTTGTCTGGCAAAAGAAGAGAATGTTGTTTAAAATTTTTTTTATTTCAATCCTCTACTCACTGACATGGTGCTATTATGACACCTGTTTGCTATTCTGTCATTGTTAAAAACATCTCAGCTTGGATTTGTTTAGCTTGCAGTACTTTTGTTCACTCATAACGTGAGTGACTGAGACAATCAAGCATATGTGGCTATTTAACGTATCTCAAGTTCACCTGAATAATCTGATATTTAAATATGAAAGAGGTAACATATTTGGGCTGTCTGTGTGTATGAGTAGCTACTTGTCTGATGGTGTCCCCCTCATGATTGCTGATGCTCAAAGTGTTGTCGTCGCTTCCCAGAGCCAGTAGATTCTGATTACTCCAGCACCCACAGGTGATCTTCTTGGTATGTTTACCTGGCATTTATGGAAAGAGAGGGAGATACGATCAATATAAAATAAATAGCAAGACAAACAAAAGCAAACGTGCGGCTGTGTAATTGTGACGTATGTGTATTACCCAGTACTGGGATCTTGCGTGAGGTCTGCTGATTGTAGATCAAAAGGTTTCCTTTGACTGTTCCAACTGCCAACAGCGGACCCGTCTTTGACCACAAGATGACAGACATCTGATCTCTGCTGAAAACAACAACGTCAGATGTTTTGAAATATATAACAATGATTTCACAGGGGCCATCATGTAAAAAAGAAAAGAAAAAAGAAGCAGAGCCTATTTTGCTCTGTTAGAGCTCTTTGAAAAATGTATTGCATGCATGCCATACCTCATGCCACTGTCTATCTGGGATGTTTTATTGACACTGGCATCCCAGAGGAAGATGGAGCTGGATTTTGCAGCTATCACTGCTAAAATGTCCCCATCTTTATCCCAGTCCATTCCCACACAGCGTCTGGGGAGAGCAGGAGACTTAAGAATGACTGGAAAGTAATTTCAAAGACTGTTGAACGGTGAGTGGAACCCACACCAAGCTTTTGATAAGACAAAATTGGAGTCAATAATTATGTTCTTGATCTTACCCAGGAAGGCTGAGTTCGGTCCACTTGTGTCCATGTCGATCAAAAATGTTGACAGAGTTGTCTTGTCTGTATGATGAGAAATATCATGCACTTCTTAAGTAATGTACTGATGAGAGTCTGGGTAAAGGGAAACAGATTACTACACATATTCTTATTTACTCACCCAGCAACAGCGATATAATTACCAAGGCTTTTCTGCCACTTATACAGTAGACAAGAACCTGCCCAGGATTTGTCATTTAGGATGAAAACACTCTGTGGAGACAATAATCACAATGATGAAGTAGATTTTATTTGGAAAAAGACCCACAATACATGCCATCCATAGTTTTCAACTGGATTTCTGTTTAGGGTTTGAAGACGTCACCTCTCATCCAAGAGGCTTCTTCACTTCTAAGTGACCGGTGGGGACTTTCAGATATTTAAACTCATTCATTTGTCTCACCATTAGCTAAATGCATGGTCTTATTTGAATAGCTTATCATGACATCTCACCCGAGTTTGAAGAACTGTTCGATGATACACCTAAAATGCAATTTGATGGTCGACTTCAGTTTACGCTACAGTCAACGAGACAACTGGTTTAACGATGGTTAACCATCACAAGACCTTAACGTTACATTAACTTTGTTTTCAGAAGTTTTCTAATCAACGCTAGTGTTAGCAAGGAGCTAGGATAGCTAGCTACCTGAGGCCCTTTCCTGTGATATAACTCCACATCGGGACCGTAAAACCGGAGGTAACACTGGTGTTTATAATTAATGCGCTGTCACCAACCTTCATCTTTACGGCGTTGAGTCATTAAAAGTTTTTGTGTCTCTAAAGCGGTTGACAAAAAAGCTTGAGCCAAGAATGATTGGTGTTTTTCTTTAGCTCTATCCCACAATGCTTCGGTCTGAGGCGTCTGCAGAAGCTACAGCGATGTCATAGCAACAGCCATTAGCCAATGAGGTGCCTCTAAAGTAGCGCATGAGAAAAAATACAGGAAGTGCGAAGAAATATGCCTAGAAAACAATGAAAACACAAACTAAAAAACATAACTAGAGACCATAAACGAAAAAGGTCTGTCCCCCACCCCACCCCCAGTGCACATTGACCAAAATCTTTCCACACGTCAAGTGCATATTGTTGAGTACACTACAGCAATAGCTTAGGGAAAACATGGAGACTTTTCAGAATACAAATTCTCCAAAATTATTCTAAAGCACATTTGTCCAAACTAGTTGCTGTAGTATTACTACTAGGACACCCCGAGGGGTTGTTCTGAATTTGATGACACTACAATGCATAAGCGTGAAGTTATTGATTTTTTCCCCCCTCATTGAAAATTCCTTAAAATTATTCAAAAGCACATTTGTTCAAATTAATTACTATCGTATGACTACCAGGAGAGGCCCAGTGATTGTTCTGAATTTGGTGAAGCTACAGTGAATAAGAGTAAAGTTATTGAATATTTTTACCAATCGAAATTCCCAATGTTATTAATGTAAACTACAGGATGGCCTGTTTTGATGAAACGTTACACAGCCAAAAAGTGTACGGAAGAAAAATAATACGAATAATATGTATGGCGAATAATATATTGTATGCTCATGTGCTTTGTACATCAGGCACACAGAATGAAAGACAATAAATCGAAGATACATGACACATAGATAATATAAATATGATGTAGATGCATCACAGCAATTTTTAGTAGGTTCACTGTAAATTCAGTGGCACTTGTACAATGTACTTCCACCATAGATCCAGTAGATGGGAACCTTGCACAATTTTAGGACTTCATCATTTAACTGTTTGTATTTCTAACATCTGCTCTGTCGTTCTAATGTCCTTCAATCAGTGACTCAGTTTCACCATCTTCACCTTCTCCAACTCAATAGTGAACAAGCTCACTGTACCGTACTTCTGTTTATCTGATATAAATCAAAATCAACTGCTCCTCCACACAGGTGATTTCATTATTTACGAAAGGCAGTGGAATATACCTTGGTGACACAGCACTTCCCGTGCCGTCACATTTATTGATGGGAGGAAGACAGCTTATTTCTGCTGTGCAAACGCTGGGGCTGGAATGAAAATGCAAGCTGTGTGACACAGATATTCCTCACCAACATGCCGAAGTAGAATACACCCTGCTGACTCACATCTCATTTAGATGCATTGAAGGGCGCAGCTGCATGATTTCCAAGCAAAATGGTCAAATCAGAGCAGTGAGGTGGAAGGAAACAGATGAAAGATGAATATTGTGAAAATGTTTTTGGCAATGAGACAAATAAACCCCATGTGATTAGAGGCTCGGTGCTTTTGCAATCTACAGAACATTTTTTGAATTGAAGTGTTATACTGTCTGATAACCACAGAGAAATTAAAATAGTTTGATACAATTATCTTACAATGAGTCCTGGAAAGCGGTTTTAAAAAAAAAATCTGCCCCTTACAAAAAGCCCCAGAGGCATAGTCTAGTTGTAGTTGTGAAGAGTCAGGAAGTGGAGGGCAGAAGGGTAAACTGCCTGTTAAATCCAGATGTGTGCATCTGTCGTAAAATGAACCAATCCCAGGTTATTTCTACATTTGGATGTGGAACATGTGAACTCAGGCAGTCAAACACTTTGTGTCTTCTTGTTCCTGTCAGGCATTATGGACTCAGGTGCTCATTAAGGCGGCAAGACAAGGTCACTGGCATCATTTCTCAGATCTACTGGGAGCCGTTTGTCTGAGCTGGTTATGATTTAAAGCTTCCCCTGCATTAAATAACAGAGTGAATCAGTGAATCAGTTAGCTATTGGCGCTGTCCTACGGGTTTAAGTACTGTATCTGTGAATTGTGATAATTCCTCTTCCTCATACATTTGTTTCACAATATGAATGCTTGAACCTGCTGCAGCATCTCTGGCTCTGGTCTATGTTAAAGCATCTACAATCAAGGGAAATGAGGATTCATATTAACCCCGAGGCCCAGAAAATTAATTTGAAGACATACTTAAGCAGAAAAAAAACACAAACCACAGAAACATCTAAACTACAAAAGCTAATGCCAGGGCTGCTCTGATGGTGATGCTGTTAGAGATAAGAGCCACATATAAAAATAAAAATTCACACCATAATGGCATTTATAGTCCTGTGACAAATGGAAACTGCTTGTGGAAAATCTGTACTATAAAATGATTTACTTATTTTTCCAAATGCTGTATTATAGGATTTTATACAGAGAAACAAACATTGAATCACAGCTTGACTTTAAAGTATAAAAGACCAGTAACAGCGTATTACAGCAGCATATATATATATATATATGTATATATATATATATTACATACATTATTATACTGTAAAAGAAGACATGTAATATTCCTGTGCAAAAAGAAGAGATGGAGGAGTCGTATTATTATTCTTCATTTCAATTCATTGTACAAAAAGAAACACACAATAACACATTGAATACATATATATAATGCAATAAGACTACATACATATTTTAAATTCATTTTTGTACATATTATACACTCAATATGTAGATTGATTTGGAATGTCTGCCTTTATTTCTGAACCAAACTCTCTGACTACATCTCCACAGTGGAGGTGACACACTCCTTCTGCTCTAATCCAAGAGAATTATCTCTACATAAAAAGCAGGCAGGTTTTAAGGGGAGGAAACTAGAATAATGCAGCAGTGCATTAGGCTTGAATAAACATCAGCATCGCTGTAGGGAATCACTAGCCTGCCCATCTTTGCTTTTTAAGATGTCATGTCGGCAGATGTGAGATGCGTTTCAATCTTCTCTGACTCCTGGGGCACTTGGCTTTCAGCTGTGTGGTTAAGTGTGTGTGTCTGTGTACATGTGAATCATCCATGTGTTTATGAAGTGCATGCTGGGGGCTACAATAGCTCTAGATCTGTCAGTTTAGACAGGATGCCTGCTTTGCCACTCACTCTCAGGAGTTTGCTTGCTGCACACTAGGCACATACTGGATATAGACATACAAACACACACACACGCCAAGAGGAGCAGGTTGATCCACACGGGAAAGACACAACTTCACATACAGGATAAAATGATTGTAGCATCTAAAAATTGAACCTGCAGTCAGCATCTTTGTATTTCTGGGGGTTCTTGACAGCAGGTTTTACGCAAAGAGGCCCACAAATGTCCACTAATGTCTAATAATTAATCTTTGCAACAGCTCAGTCGACATAATTGAATTCATGAGCTCATTATATGATCTGTTGTTCATTTTGCCAGGGAATCCAATTCTGCTCTAAAACATAGTGGTCTGAGTGCATGACTGTGTGATGATGAAGTGAGAAAATGGGGATAAAGAGAAAGAAGCAGGGACTAGAAGATGTGGAGAGGGGGAGTGGGAAGATTCTCATTTAAGATAAAAATGTACTCCTCGCAATCTCTGAACACACACACACACACACACATAGACAAAGAAAAGAGCTATAGTGGAGAAAGAAATGCTCAAATGCCAGTGAAGAGCTGTGACTGAAAAAATAAAGAGTGCCTTCTCACAGAACGGCTGTTTATAAGGCTGCACTGATTATGTCAATAGTCTTTCTTTTATCTGTTGGTGGGCATGAAAGGGGGAGAGAGAGAGGAGAGAACTCGCCAAATGCAGCGTAAAATAACAGGGAATATATGAAAATAGCGCAAATATGAAAATCTGACACACGACCAAACCTTTACATAATCCTAATTATTAAAAATCAATGGGAGGCCATTTTTAAGGAGTGTAAAATGTGACTTTGTAAAACCCGATGTGTGTGTTCAGAAATCAGTGTCTGACTACCCGGTGTTGGTCACATGCTAGCAGGCAGATGGGGTCCTTGGTGTAACTTCGTTGACCACGTCAGCCGTAACAAAGAGGAGAGTCTCTGAGCCACATTAATGCACAGTCCTCCGATGAATGTTGGTGGTTGCGTTTTCACAGTCTGAGAGCCTGACAGCCACCACACATGCTCCTGCTCTGCCCACACACAGAGGTGCAACCTGGAGCGACAAAAAAACAACAACACAACAACCACAATCACAGCCAGATACTCAAAGATGCAGCAGTGGATTGTATAGAACTGTAAATCAGTCTAATCACGTCATTTTCATGTTTGCAATTGAATTAAAAGATTATATTACTGTAAATCTGGGTGTGGGTGTCCCAAAAGAGATCAGAATTTATTAGTTTGTATAGATTGTTTCCTTGTGTGTGTGTGTGTACCTGTGTCCACTCATTTGTCTGAGGGTCGTAAGCTTCTACAGTATTAAGATACACCTGCCCATCATAACCGCCCACAGCATAAAGACGGTCCCCAAGGAGACAAACACCAACGGCATCTCTGCTGATGCTCATGGGGGCGACTGCCGTCCACACATCTGTCTGAGGGTCGTACCTGTACACAGACACACACACACACACAAAGCCATAGTAATGAAAGAAAATGTCACAATAGAAAGTTGCACACATTTGTTTGGGATGTCTGGAAGCAGAGACTTCTCTGCTTTGAGCTCCGTATTTCTCCAATTCCCCGGTTTCCAAGCAACGACAGCTCAACATCTGAATCAGACACTCTGCTATTGGCTCTAGAGGATGCCGTCACAGACAATCAGTGTCCAATTCAGACATGAAATATATTAATCACACAACACACACACACACATCTAGTACATACAGACTCACCTCTCCACGCAATCACTTAGCCGAGATGCAAGGGACGAGGCCGGAGCATCATGACCTCCGATCGCGTACAGGAAGCCGTGCCATGTGGCCACACCCACACCTCCACGCCTTTTAGCCATAGGAGCACAACCACTCCACCTGCAGATGGAGGTTGATTTGTGTGTAAATTACCTTCAGAATGGCTGTATGTGCTTCACTGACAGTAACAGCAGAGAGGAAATAAAGCAGGAGACGGTAATTAAATTCTGGTCTGACCTGTTGGTGTGGGGGTCGAAACACTCCACCGAGCGCAGGCAGGATGAGCCGTCACGACCTCCTACTGCATACAGCCTGACAAAGACAAAAGATGGTGTTATCACTTATGGACACACACATGCACACACACACACACACACAAACACACACTTCTGACCCCTAAGGAAGTCTCTTTTCAATTTAGTGACACTTAAACAGATGCTTTAAGGCTGTGTGTGCAGGATATAGGGACAAAACGAGGCGGGCAAAATCAAGAGCCAACACTCTTGGGGCATCACAACCCCGAGCAGTCACTCAGTGTGTGTCTGTGTACAGGCAGTCATGGACCGGGAGCTGAGAGTTGGCGAACCAGTTAAGCAAGTAATGAGTTTCATCGGAAAAAAAGTCGAGAAAATACACACACACACACACACACACACACACACACACACACACACACACACACACACACACACACACACACACACACACACACACACACACACACACACACACACACACACACACACACACACACACACACACACAACCCTGGATCCGCCCATGCATATAGCAACAAGTGCAAGATGCCAACAGCTGTCCCAAACATTAAACTATGAGCATGTTCATGTGCTAATATTGGATCGTTAACTTTGTGTAGATATTGTGTAGATATTGTGTAGATGTGCGCAGCAGCATGTGAGCTCACTTACTTGCCATTGAGTACAGCCACTCCCACTGTGCTTCTGGGTGTAGCCATACTTGCAACAAAGCTCCACTGGCGAGCTTGGGGGTCCCACCTAGTAAAAACGATATAAACAACAACGTACACAACAACAACATACACAAACAACAAGATAAGATAAATATAAAAATAAATAATAAATATATAAGATAAATATTTCAAAACGCTGTCAAACCAAAACTACATGAGGTAAGAGACGGGAAACATTTTTACCTCCGTCAAGAAGGTGATGTGTTTGGTTCGGTGTGTTTGTTTGTTTGTTTGTTTGTTAGCAGGATTACACAAAAACGGATTTGCATGATATTTTCACCAAAGATGGACCCTAGCATGTCCTAGAGGTGATTAAATTTTGGTGATGATTCGGATCAAAATCTGGATCCGAGAATCTGGATTGTGAGATCAGACACTTTACATCATGAGTTTACATCATCAACACAGGCTCCATAGCTCAGGGGTTAGAGCACTGGTCTTGTAAACCAGGGGTCGCGAGTTCAAATCTCGCTGGGGCCTGCACAAATTTTTTGGGGCGGCTGTGGCTCAGGAGGTAGAGCGGTTGTTCACGGAACAAAAGGTCGGTGGTCTAAAAAGTCTAAGTATCCTTGAGTAAGATACTGAACCCCAGTTTGCTCCCCAGGCGCCTCAATGTAGTGGCAGCAGGGATGGGTCAAATGCAGAGAAAGAATGTCCCCCTGTGGGATTAATACAGTATCTAAAAAAAATAATTTTGGCCTATAACTTTAGAACTATGCAAAACACATATCTATCAAAAATTAGGATAAACCTCCTCCACAAACCAAATTTTACATCCTGATCCGGATCACGACATTCTTCTGGATCTGAAGAGCAAAATAATCAATTTTTCTAATTGTGAGTTATTGTGACCTAAAAAATAGAGATAGAAATAAACACCTGCCACCACTGTTGTGTAACTAAGACAATGTAGATTCTGGAGTATTTATATTTGATATATCTGTAAGGTGTTAGGTCGGGTGTTATATCCAGAAGAAGATCGGTTGTATAATTTGTGCACTTTTTTGTTCTTAAGGCTACGTGGTAGTGTATGCAGTGTTAGTGTTTAATGTCAGGACATGCTTTACTAGAGGATAATCAATCCATGAGTACAATACAAACAACGCTTTAGATTAACACGATGAAGCACACCTGATCCAGAAGGTCGCCATTACTGATTACTGTTTTTCTTGAATAACTTGAAATCTACTGTCGATGCTGCATATCTTAGGTAATGTGGGTGAACTGATACTTCATGCAGAGTACATAACAGGTAAACGGCAGTTTGAAGCGTCCTCTTACCTTTCCACTGTGCTTAGGTAGCTCCAGCCATCATGTCCTCCTACTGAGTACAAGGGCCCCTCTAGGACGGCTACACCTGTGAGACACACAAACACACCAGCATGATTAAATCAAAACACTTACCAACTCGGACAAGCTTATAAAACCACACAGGTTCAGGACAAGAGTCATAGTTTTTTTTGTGTCTGCGCGACCACACCGAGGCATCCATCGTGCCTAATGCGTGTTTCAATCCCGTCCTCCTTTCACATACATGCACACATTTACAAAAACAATGAGCCCCCTTGTGACCCTACACAGGATAAGCGGTTACAGAAAATGAATGAAAATAACAAAAACATTATCCAACTTCTTCAAGACTAAGACTAAGTGACCTTTCTAAGCACTTTTCAGCTTTCCTGGCATGCGTACCCCATCTCTATACAAACAAGCGGCTCACCTAAGCCATGCCTGTGTGTGGACATGGGAGGCATGACGCTCCAGGTCTTGCTGTGCGGGTTGTAACATTCCACAGTGTTAAGGGTCTTAAGTCCATCTCGGCCGCCAACCACATAGAGACGGCCATTAAGGACGGCTACACCGAACTGCAGCCTCCGTCCGCTCATGGTGGCTACCTGTCTCCACGCGTCCCGACGCAGACAGTACTGCTCGATGCTGGTAGCACCTGGAGAAGACAACAGGAAAACATTCCTTCAGATTCCAACCATCCAGCTACACAGAGAGTTAATACCAGTCAGTCCTGAAAAATCATTCCGCTGCAGTTCTTTTTGCTTCACACTTTCAACACCATGTGTAAAACTCTGGAGACATCAGGTCAACGTAGGTCTTTACCATTTTAAGCTATTCCTCAACATTAGACTCTGTATTTGTTTCTTACTACAAAAAGCATGTAAGAACACAGGGATCAAGGAGCTGTTTATGATGCATTTTGTAATGATTACAAGTCCAACAATTATGAAATTATAATTATTATCATTATGTCATAATTATGACAAAATGCTAATGAATGTTGTGCTCTTTAATTGTGCTGAGTTTATATTTGATCTTTTATTCTTATGCACCTACAGGAGTGGCACTCTTGATTTCATTGTATTTTGCATATGCAATGACAATAAAGGCTTTCTATTCTATTCTATTCTATTCTATTCTAGTCAGAGCTGCACCAGTGAATGTTTACCTTTTACGACTTAAAAAAGAAATTAAAATATTGATTAATTTCATGTTGATCAACTAATCACTGCAGCTCTTGCTTGAATGCTGACCAGATAACTGCAGCATCCTTGGGTTGAGTTACACTTAAATCACATGTCAGCACTCTACTGTGTACTATTGAATAAAATAGAAAATGACCCTAAAATACTCAAAGTATGAAATGCTTACAAAAATAACATACAGTATATACACTACATATATATATATACTGTGTGTGATGTCTGGATTTGTCTGTTATGTGCAAGCATCTCTTCTACCCTTTGTAGCATCCATGCCCCCGATGGCGAACATGGCCCCAACGGTGGCCTTGCGGGGCCGGGTGCGGGGACTCTGAAGCAGGGGCCGGCGCTGGGGCAGGAGGTGATACTTCATCCCTTCTATCAGCAGCCGCTGGCACTCCATACTGTTCCTGAGCAGAGGGTTGGACGCCAGGTCCGCCAAGAACTACACACAAATAAAGAAACAACACACACACACACACACACAAACATGTAAGAGCCGCTATCAACAAGCAGTTGAAACATAAGCAGGGAGTGTGTTTACAATGTTAGCACTGATTGTGGAGGTCTGAGAGTGGAAAGAAAGCTGTCTTCTCATTGATTGAGAGATTAGATCAGATCCGACCAGCGGCCATTAGTGCTTAAACACACACACATACACACACACACACGCACACACACACACACACGCGCACACATTGATCATCTGATACACTAGAGGACTAATCTGTCTTCAACATCTCATCAGTTTTCTAGTCCTTACCCTTGAACCTCATCTATGTTTAAACACCCACACCCACACACCTACACACACACACACCCACACCCACACACACACACACACACACACACACACACACACACACACACACACACACACACAGATGAAGCACTTCAGCGCACAAGTCTGTTCCTTAAAATACAGCGGCAGAAATTCATTGCCTGTAAAAGAGGCGGAGTGGTGAAAAGCAGAGGGCAAGAAGTGAATGAAGTAGATGATTTACATTCAGACAGGTGTATTTATATGTGTGTGTGAATAGATACAGAGCAGTAGAGCTTCTGGGGACACGTTCATAAAGGGCTGCTGACACTCAGAGTAACAAGCACCAAAAAAATTCAAACTCGCCAAATTATTTCTATGCACTCTTTTCTCTCCATGAAAAGATTTTGGATGAAAACAATTCAGTTTGGTCACTGAATATAAAATCAATGTCTGCAGCCAGACATGGGAGTGTGTAAAGCAAGCATGATAAATGGATAAGCAGCTTACATGCCAGGGGAAAAAAAAAAACCCATCTCTTTCACTACACACAATAAAACCAGGGGCAAATGAGGGTGAACCTGATTTTGGTGTTTGTTTGTGTGTGATAGAGGAGGACAGAGATAGAAAGCCATGCTTATCCTCTCCTGTGCTATTTATCCATCACCAAATGAAGGATTGAATGTGGAGGGCGAGATAAAATTGAATCCTGCAGGCTTCCCACCTTCTCTTCTCTGTCCATCCTTTACCTCACAGTGGGCACCAAGAAGTGCTTGGCTACTAAGAGCTAAATGTGCTCTTACAGCATCTACCTGTGGAGATCATTCTTTTTTATGATAAGTGGTCTTAAGTGAAATGTTTCAGTAATTGTTGGATGGAAAACTTAAACTCAGCTCATATATCCATCGTACACGGAGAATAATGCCAATTAACTTTGGTGATCCCCTGACCTTTACTCTAGCACCTTCATCAGGACTGATTTTATTTATCCTTGGCTTAATACGGAGCCCCTAAAGGGACATGAGCCACAAAAAAAAAAGAAAAAAGAAAATCTAGAACTTTCTCGTGCACACCAGAAAGTTATAGATTTTTTTTTAGCCCATGTCCCTTAAGGGGCTCCGTAGTTTAGGATAAAATAGCTAAAAAAACAAAAAACCTTTTCATTAGCCTAAGCTGTACTTTGTACTTCATGCTAATGTGCAAATGCTAAACTAAAATGAACATGGTTTGCATTATACCTGCTAAACATGATATTTTATGATTCTCAGACATTTTTCAAACAGATTAATCAAGAAAACAATCACCAGTTTAATCAGTGATTAATGATGAAGACACACATGCACAGTTGCAGACCAGTAAATCACTCAGTCTACAGATGCTCCTCTGAGAAAATTAGATCAAGTGTGTGTCTCTCTGTGTGTGTGTGTGTGTGTGTGTGTGTGTGTGTGTGTGTGTGTGTGTGTGTGTGTGTGTGTGTGTGTGTGTGTGTGTGTCTGACAGGGGTAATAGTGAAAAGGGATTAAAGGTATTATTTGAAATGCAGGCATCCTCTCTATGAGTAATCGACAGAGTAGATAAAGAACTGACTAATTGGTTGATGATTATTGATCTGCTGTCTGTGTGGGGTTTATACACCACTTTATTGGCATGTAGCAGCTCATGAGGCTCATTGCTGGATGATAATTCATGTTTCAACATGAGTGGTGGTGGTTGTGGGGGGGTGATATACTGTTAAAGGTTGAATGAGCCCTCAGCTCTATGTCTTCCTTACTGTTGCTCTCTGTTCCACTGTTTTACCTCTCTGCCGTCCATCTTCTCCCCTGATTACATGTTACACTCACTTGTAATTTTAGCCGACCAAGGAAAAGCTGCATATCTGCAAATGCAAAACCTGGAACATGTATAGGAGGAGGAGATGGGAAAAATGTGTGTGTGTGTGTGTGTGTGTGTCTGTGTGTGTCTCTGTGTGCAACCCCCTGGGCAGCAACTGAGGTTCTGCCTGGCATATAAACATGTGAGCTTCACATTTCCACTCAAGATGCTCCACTAGGATGAGGAGAGATGAGGCGAGAAAGAGCGTGGACACACATGCACACACACACACAGACACTCAAATACACACATTTACAGACAGATGCAAACAAAGGCACACACCTAACAAAGTAATAGTTGTGATCTACAGTTACTGTAATGGCTACAGTCCCCAAATGACGCGGTGAGGGGAAAATGGCCAGCAGTTTATCAGGAGGAGGAGTTTTGCTGCAGAAATAACAGAGCCCCTAAAATATTGATGCGGTAAAGCTTTCGCTTTCAAAATGTGTCGATTGATGCCACTGATGAGGAAAGAGTCACAACAACCTCATGAACACGATGAAAAACAAATCTGCTCTTCTTAGTGGGTGTAATGAATCTTTTCATGACTGCTTCTCAGCAATTTCCATCCATCCATCCATTTTCTTCAATTCATCCGGGCTCAGGGTGCAGAAGCTGCAGGGTGAGCAATATTCTCATCAATGCACAGATTCATTATTGCCTTTTTAACTGATTTTAGAGCGTGAGAGAAAAAATGAGAGCCTTCACAGGTGGGGCAGTAGCCCATCATCACTGTGTTCTTATGGAGAGGAGCAAATGATGGAACACATCATTGAAGAATGCCCTCTCCAGAGACTAAAAGGAGGGTTAGGCGCCCTCCATACAGCAGACCAGGAGGCAGCTGCTTGGCTTGAGGACTTTGCATTCGCTAAATAAATAATAAGTATCAATAATAGGGATGTATTGAGCTGAAACACAAATCAATATCAAACAAGATACTAACCTCTGTGTCCTCAAGGATCAAAGAAATGTATTTGTCTTTATACAACAAAATGAAAGTTTGTAGTCGTCTTCATGCTGCACACATACAAAGTATTACACAGTTTGTATATATGCAGATATATGTATATATGCAATAAAAAGTCTTTGAAGCGAAGATGTAAGCATAATAATGATGTCAGATTAGGTTAGGTCAGAGCTATGGAATATTAAATCATCCATTTTTGCTCCCTACATCATCAAAAGCAGGGAATCTGTTGTCTGTATCAGCATCCCAAAATCTTTGCAGCGCTCACCTGTGGCTGCAGCAGTGGCAGTCGGATGTGAGCCAGCAGCGAGGGTAGGTGACGTTCCCGCGTGGCGGCGTCATGGCCGACCCACGACAGCAAAGAGGTTACCACGGTTTCCTCGTCTGGCACGTTGACATCATCAGATTTGAGCAGCCTCTCCATCTCCTCCAGTGGGAGCAGCAGGAACTCCTGGCCTCCCACCACCTCTAAAAAGTGTTCCTGGTGTACAGAGAGATAAAAAATAGTTTTAAGAGTAGAGAGAAGAAAAAGAAAGTCCCACTAGACTCGAAAGATTAAGGATGAATAAATAATGAATTGCAGATGAAAAAAAATGAATGACAGGAGGAAAAAGCAGAAGAAGTGGTGAGAGGAAAGGGATGAGGCCTGGAGGGAATGGGGGGGAAAAAAGGAAGGACATGCAGGCATGAGAAAGGTCAGAGGAAGATGGATGAAAAAAAATGGTTTGGATGAGAAAGATTGAAATGATTTAGCAGTATAAGATGGGGAGGATGATTGAGAAATAGAGAAACCTTCAACAATAATTACCTCCTTCAAGGATGTTATGTGATCGGTTTGGTTTGTCTGTTTGTTTGTTAGCAGGATTACACAAAAACTAATGGATGGATTTACAGGAAATTTTCACCAAACATGGACCAGCATCGAGATGAAGCCACATCAATGACATAATTACCCCAAATTACAGTTGAACAATAGTCCACTTAAAGAGAAACCGAGTGAGGAAGGAAGAAAGAGTGGAAAACTGACACTGAGAGAGACGGACTCACAGAGGGAGGCAGGGTGCAAAAGGCACATAAAGACAAGAGAGAACAACAAAAAAAAAGAAGAAAAAAAAAGTTGATGGAGAGCTATTTCACAGTCACCATAGCAACCATGTGCTGAAAACAGCCATTGTGGCGATAATGCTGTGTGGTGCTATGAGAGCAAGGAACAAATTCGCTGCCAAGAATAACGTCAAGGCTGGAAAAATGACCAAGTCTAACAGGGGAAAAGGGAGGAATAGCTCTGAAAGGTGGGTTGTGTTTGTTGTTCCTGATCACCTGTGCTCTACCTGAATCTACATCATTATTGCCAGATCCATATTTTCAGAAGCGGTCGTTTCTTCCATGTCTTGTAGAGACTGTACAGTAGCTGGAGGCGTACCCACCATGGTGAAGGCATGAGCGGCCCTCTGCAGGTCATGGCAGCCCTGAGCGTCGGCGTAGGAGCGGATACCCAGACAGTTGGAGGGGTGGAGCTGCTTCATGAGGAACGAACAGCAGGCCTGAACCACAGCCGACAACTGCAGCAGGCAGGAGGCTGACAGCAGAGACTCGATGGTGTCCTCTCTCAACTCGAGACGGCCTGGAGGACAAAGCAAGACGATGGAGAAGAGAGGGCGACATTTTGAAATCAAGAGTTGCAGGGTCATCAACTCAAACAACTGCTCACGAAAGTCGTTTTTTATAGACCCCAGAGCAAAATGAATCTATTTAGTCAGCATGGAAAACATTAGGACTGCTGAAGACCACTATCTGGACATGTTTTTTCACTGTAAATCCCAAACCAAAAGCTACCAGTGGTTAATTATACCAACCATATCCATGCTTTCCCACTGTATTAGCATTCTTGTTGGAGGGATTACAAGAAATACACATGCAAAACAACAGGAGAAATGCTTTCTGAAATGTCTGTCACCAATGGAATTTTCCTGGCAACCCAAAAAGAATATTTAAATCTGTGCGATGGTGCAAACACAGAGTAGTCTGTTGGTCTCAAAATTATAGCCTATTCTTCAATTTGCACAGCGTCTTCTTGTCCAAACAGTCACTTCTGCTCAGTCTAAGATGTGCATGATGTTTGCACATTCAGCCACATGTTGGAATCTGAATCCTTCATTTAACACAGTAACAAAGTTAGTGTTATTTTTAAGGGAATAGTGTGTTAGTTCGTGTGTGTTTGCTCAACCTCAGGACCATTTGTTCCAACTGAAGGTATTAATTTTTTTAAAATGTATACAAAATAGTAATACATGGTTTCCTAATAATAATAATAATAATAAAATAAAATAAAATAATAATAGGGAAAGGGAATAATTGAGAAAGTTGAGGAGCCTGACAGCATGAACAGATCTTTTTTTTCTAATAAAAGCAATCTGTCTGTCTGTGTACCTGTGTATGCATACTGCACCAGGACCCACAATGCATCAGGGTCTACTCCTTCCATCTTCACCTCATCCTGCTTGGCTTCCCTTACGTCACTGGTGAACATGGCTGCAAAGTAGTCCGACACGGACGAAAGGACCAGTCTGTGAGGGGAGAGAGTGTCGGGCATCAGTCAGGATTTCATTTTGGTTTGATTTTGATAATGTTTATTCCGAACACTGCATTATAATTCACTTATAGATTCCTTGCATAGTCTTTCTTTCTTTATTTCCTGCTGTAACTCTTAAGAGATGTATTTTTTTACATGTATTTGTCTACATTTTTTAATTCTTTGGTTGCACATGGCTTATTGTTTAAAAAAAAAAAAGTCTTATTTAAACAGATGTGTCCACAGAAACAATGTAAAAGAAGAGACACCACCAGCCACACCAAGTTCTGGCCTAAGGGGACAAGGAAAGAAAGAGAAACAGAGGCAAATTGTTAGTGTAAAAATGTAAAATGTAGAGATGAGAGAGTCTGAAAAAGAAGATCTGAAGCGTGACGGTGAGCAAACCAGATGAAGGATGGAGAAGAAATTATTTAAAGGTCACTGGTAAAAATAAAGTTAATTAATTCCCCACTGAAACAATTCATTAGCATGTCATGTCAGTGTGAAGTAAACACACACGGATGAACGGACCATGATGAAGCTCACATTAGAGCTCTGTCTGACAGGAACAGGTGAAAATGATTTTTTGCATGTTTACAATTCTATGCTGAATTTCTGTTTGCACTGTGTGTGTATGTGTGTGTGTGTATATGTTTGCACTTAACGTGTATGTGTTATCCATATGTGTAAAATCTCATTAGTGAGTGTCACACTGGGACCTTCACAGACAGCCTGAAGCAGAGAGGAGTGATGTGTGTGTGTGTGTGTGTTGTTTTACAGAAGTCAAAATACACTATAGCCATGCAGGAAACTGTCATGTGAGTCTCTTTCTAACTCGAGGTGAGCGACACAGGCTATAAACAACATTGGGTTATTTACATACAAATGCACCCTGTTGAAGAAAGAGACGTAGGCATAGTGTCACATTGTGATGGAAAAGGCACAGAGCAGACAAAAAGCCTGAGTGAAGAGATCAGGAAACAGATGAGTTAGAGTCAGGAAATGAGAGGTTGGAAAGTGAACCTTCGTGTTGGTGTTTCAGTGTGGATGTGGTGCATGGTGCAGAGATACAGAGAGGGGGAACCAACAGGAGGGCTGGTGGGAGAGGCTCAACTGTTACAATCTACACAGACCCTCAGCTATAGAAGCACATGTAGTGAGCCATGCTTCATTAATGGCATGATGTGATATGAAGATCTCCCCGTCTCTCAGGCAGCCAGTCATCATTTTTGTCTGAACTGAAATAACTAAAAACTACAGATTGGATTGATATTTATTTCAGACGTTCACAGTCCCTGGGAGGATGTTTTCTATAACGACTTTTAACCCCAATGGTACCAACACATCAAATATTTCAACATCGACACCGTGGAAAGGCAAACATTCATGTTTCTCAGACAATAATGACTTTGGTAATTCCCTAACTTCTCCTGCAGAACCACCATTAGGTTTCGTTTTGTGGCTTGGAAAGTAATGCCTTAAAAAAAAGAGAGAAAAAAAAAGTTGGATTAAGATGATTAAATTTGCCTAAAGTTTTAATTTTTCTTTGTGATCAAATTCCTGCGAAACACACGAAAGCCCCATCTAGCTCAGTTATACTTTGTCTTTAGAGCTAATTAACAAATGTTGGCACAGTAACATGCTAAACTTAAACGATGAACATGGCAAACATCATGCCCGCTAAACATCAACATGTTAGGATGCGGACTTTAGCCTTTAGCTCAAAGCTAAGGGCCGCCTGAGATGTTAGCATGGGTATACTCCCAGTCTTGTTGTAATATGAACAGACAAAATCCATACCATACTATGGCTCACATGCATTGCACACCAATTGATCTATACAATGACAGCACTGAATTAAAGGTATACTTACTAGCATAGATAGATATTAAAAATAGATTTGCAAGGTAATGTATTTTTGCAGGGTGCAGAGGGAGAGAAAATATGATCGTGTTCTACTTTTTTTTCCTTACACACAGACCTTAGGTTTTCCTCAAACTGCACTGCTTGCAACAAACTCCACACGACATATGGAGCATGCAGCTATACATAGTATAAGTAGCCTATTCAGCATGTGTGGAGCATTCGTTTGTGAGAGCATGTAAGACAGAGGGGGAGAGAAAGAGGGTGCATGTTTTGTTCCTAGGAAAGCTCTTTTATCCGACACATACAATAAATCGATTGCAAACAACACAACCACTTTCAAACAAAGACGTCTTACTTCCAACCCCCCCCCCCCTTTGCTGACACACACATACACAACATACAACTTTAGACAGCACCACACACTTTCACGTACACCATTAGGAGTCTCATGCAGCAGGATCTTTTGTTTGTCACCATCTGTGCCTGGAGGACTGAATGAAATGAGACAGAAGAAGAAGACAGAGAGAGAGAGAAAAAGAGTCTTTCTGCTGCTGGAGGACTGCTCTTCTGTCTCATCCTGCAGCAGTATAGCCACATGCTTGTGTGTGTGTTAGTGTGTGTGTGTGAGTGAGTGAGTGATGCATGATTCCACTGGCTATAAGTGGCACAGAGAGACTACAATATAAATATAATATGTAAAAATATAAGGGGCTTTTATGAGCGTGACTGTGGTTCAGCTGTGTGTGGAAAGTTTATGTACAGTGTCCTGTGTGTGCGGTGTGTGTCATGATTTATGTGCGTCTGCTTTTGTGTGGAACACACGTGTTCAGATCTTATGATAAATGCATTCAAATGTCATCAATGAATGCGAGACTTAATCATAATGCTTGTGAGTGTGAGTGTGCATAATTACAGGTTTGACATTCAAGTTGGATTTAGGGCTGCAACTAATGATTACTTTCATTACTGATTAATCTGACATTACTTTTCTAATTAAATAAATTAGTCAATTGTCAATAAAATGTCATCAAATAGTGAAAAATGGCCACCACAGTTTCTCATATGCCAAGGCGACATCTTCGAATCTCGTCCAATCAAAAGTCCACAACAGTTTGCTAAAATATAAATACTCCACACAATTAAAATTTGACTATTTTCCCCCAAAAAAGAAAAAGAAAAATGTTAAAAAGACCAAAAGGCACCAATTTTGCACATGTTTGATGTGTTGGCCAAGTTTCATGGAAACATATCCAATGGTTTCTGAATTATATCTTGGACAGGATGGACAGAAATAGCTGTATCCCTGCATTATATATATATAAAGATAAAAATCTATTTTAAACACATCACCCTGTTTTTTTAAAATTGTGAATATGAGGATTTCTCAAAATGACTCAAAAAATAATTATTTCGCTAAAACATTCGATCAAATAATCTAAATGATATTATGAGATTAACAATAAGTTGCAGCCCTAATGACGTACATATATTTCCAACATCCTTGCGATGCGTGTTTGGAGGCTCTTACCTGTGCGCAGGTATCCGTCTGTCTCCGGCCACCAGTATGACGTCACACAGCTGCCGGGACCTCAGGTAGCCCTCCATCTTACGGAAGGTGACATCGGCATGGGACAGAGCAGTGAACATGCACTCCTCTGGACACGCACACGGCTCCATCGACACGCACGAGGACAGTGTAGCGCTGCTGTTCGACGTCCTTTGCCCACACAGTGACGCAACAGACACAAAAAGAAGGACACAAAGGCTCTGAGTGCATGTGTGGATGCAGATTTTCTTTTGCTCAAAACAAAGAGACACACTGCATGTGTGCAGAGAGATACAGCTGCTCTGTGCTGACCATGTGCCATCTTTTTCTTTACATCATTCCCTCACACGTATTTGCTCTCTCCTTCACTTTTTAACTGGGTTACTGTATGTCGCCAGAGGCGGACAAAAGACCTTTAATGGTCCAATTACTGGGACCAAATGGCCAGATAAATTTAGCCCACTTAAAAGAGAAGATGCCAATTAAATAGCTGTGGGAGCCGAACCCATGAGATATGCAGTAATTTACTCTGCTCCCTAATGGCAACCGGTTTACGTGCATCTCTATCAACAGAGACAAATGAGGCCGGGTTCCGAGCTAGAATGGCTTTAACATTCGCCATACATTGCAGCCCAGGCCGGTTATGTCTTTTTCTTCCAGCCTGAGCTGATGAGGCGTGTGTGAATGAGCTGGTTTATTTATGTGTGTTCATCAAAGATAAGCTCCAAAGTGCAGCTACCCTGTGAATCATCAGCCATCATGGCTCCCAATCCAGCATTTAATTTATGAGAGCCAGAGTTCTACTTCCATTTTTAATTTAACAGCACAAGTGGCACCGGCCCTACAGCACAAAAAGATAAGAAATGAATCGATGCTCCTATGATGAATTATTTCGACTCCACAGTGTTGAGAAATCACACTCTTTCAGGAATGTGGATGTACGGATGTGTGTGTGTGTGTGTGTGTGTGTGTGTGTCTCTGAGTGTGTGGGTTTCTTGCAAACTGTCCTACATCGCAATTTTCCACACGCTCATATACTCACAGGAATAAACAGAGAGAGAGGCAGACATTCTGGGAAGGCAGTGGGAATGTGGCTGGTATACACACCATGATTTTAAATGTGAAGACTTAATGATGTAAAACAGGACTATAAAACTGAAATCATTCACATGTGTAGTTTAGTGTGTCTTCTTTCTGGTCCAGGTTGTGCTTTGCTGTACCTGGAAGCTGCTTGCAAGCTTCTTTACTTCATATCCTTTCTACATATTTGCACTATAGTTAACAAATATTTACAAATAGGTATATAGACCTGCAGAAACATGACTCCCAATGAATGCTAATATTGCTCCTCGTCTTTGGTTTGCTAATGAAGTCGCTATATCAACTTAAGTGAAATGTCAGTGTTGTGTTTACATAGATTTCCACAGCGAACAAAAAGCCCTAAATGTCCCAGCAATTATAGGTTTAAAGCACGCTGGAAAATTTGTGATTTTGGGAAAGAAATTAAATTTATTTGGATTTCATTTGAAAATAAAATCAGACACTGTTAAAACAAGGCAGGACATCAAGGACATGACATATCCCTGTGGCCCCTGCAAAAATGAGTGTTTTTTCATGAACACAAGCTCTTTCAGTTTTACAGTCAGTTAGAAATAAATCTCAAAATCGTGTTTATGAAAACTAAAAACACACCTTTCTCTTCATTTCTGATATACATGCACAATTTGTCAAAGAGAGAATTTGCAGTTTACAAGATTTGCTTCCAAATCGAGCCTCACTCTTCTCTTAAGATAGGTATAAGTTGTTGAAATGGAAACGAGGAAAAATTAAATTTGTAAAAATGTCTACATAGTAAAAGGCAACACTCCAGCATATGGTTGATTGATGTGCATAATTTGTCGAAGATTCATGAAATAGTTTAAAAGTTACGCTCTGGACAAACGGTCCACACTCAAAAGTTGAACATTTTTCCCTAAACAACAAAAATAAAAATGTTAAAAAACCCAAAAAGCACCACTCTTGCATATGTTTGACGTGTTAGCCAAGTTTCGGGAAAAAATATTGAATGCTGGTCAAATTATGGCCTGGAAATTTATTTTTTTTAAAGACAGACGGAGAGGCGCACAGGGAGGGAGCTATATGCAGGAGAGATTTAAAAAGCTAGAAGAATAGTTTAAGTGGGATTTACAGAATATGTTCATGCACACATTCTGCCTGTCTGTGCTGCTGCTGCTGATGTCTTTCCTCTGTCCTCTACATCTGTCTTTCATCCTCTTCAACTAATCCATCACTCACTTCATTCCACCTCATCCCATCATCCCGAGATCCATCTTTTGCCTCTGTTTCCTCTCCACTCTATCCCACTCTAACTCCTCCAAGGAGGCTTTCTGGCCAGCTTTCCCGTTTGTCTGTGTGAGTGTGCATGCATGTGTGTCAGTTTTTGAGTGTGCATGCATGTGTGTCAATTTTTGAGTGTGCATGCATGTGTGTCAGTTTTTGAGTGTGCATGCATGTGTGTCAGTTTTTGAGTGTGCATACATGTGTGTCAGTTTTTGAGTGTGCATGCATGTGTGTCAGTTTTTGAGTGTGCATGCATGTGTGTCAGTTTTTGAGTGTGCATGCATGTGTGTCAGTTTTTGAGTGTGCATACAGACAAATGGTATGGCTAAGCACTGCCAGAGGAGATGGCTTTGAAGTGGGGAGTGTTGCCTTCAAGTCCCCTTAATTGAACCTGGCAAACACTCAACATAGAC
Organism: Chaunax sp. Z400; assembly: GCA_037577475.1. Classification (NCBI taxonomy): domain Eukaryota; kingdom Metazoa; phylum Chordata; class Actinopteri; order Lophiiformes; family Chaunacidae; genus Chaunax; species Chaunax sp. Z400. The sequence goes on along the minus strand of CM075191.1, from coordinate 25,584,101 downwards.
AGAGAGAGGGATAGAGAGAGAGGAGAAAGACAGAGACTGTCTGAGGCAAATCAACACCGAGCAGCCAGATTTTTTAAATCCCAGCACCAGGCAAGGGCACTCACACAACTGCCATTCAGTGTCTCTCCTCGCCTCTCTCTCTTTCACACATGCACACACACAATCCCTTGTGATGAACTATATAGCCTCTTTATTCTGTAGGCTAACAGCAAATGCTAATGAAACTTATTCCTGCAGGGCTGAGAAACAACATCATCGTACGGCCACAGTGCCTGCCTGGCCATATGTTACAGCCTCCGTGACACACATACAAACGCTTTTGTTTCCCCAACACATTAGCAGGAGAGCAAAAAAAAAAGAAAAAGAGGGCGAATGAATGGACATGGTTGGGAACAGATGACCACGGGACAGAGAGAGAAAGAGAGAGGGAGAGAGTAAGAGCCTATACCAGGATTAAAGGGGTGAAGCTGGGTGGGGTGAGAAAGGGGAAAAACGAGACGAGATCAGTGGAGTCGAGGCGAGCCTTCAGTCACTTTGGGATTCTGTGTGCGTCCCTTCTAAGATCCCATTTGGGATTCTGTCGCTTGTGTTCTTGAGGTATCATACTGTGCCCAGGAGGTCTCAGTCGGAGAGGAAGAACAGCATATAGAAAGCCACACAAATCACACATGCAAGGCGATGCACATGCATGCTGCAGAAACTAATATCAGTGTTGGTATGGCAACCATGGCATGTGCAAGGGCAAGGCGACATCCATGCACACTAACAAAAAAATCTGTTCAGACTCACATCATTTGCCTGTTCTAACAAGGCCAGCATGCATGTGCACCATGTTCATGTGCATGACTATAGTGATTTCCTGTGTAAGCATAGTCAGAATCCCATCATCATCCAAAGATATGACATCAAGCCTTGCATAACAAAAGATATTTTTAAAGCCATATTTCTCTCCTTTCTGTCTCTCATATACAAACATACACATCTGTGGTGGAAACAAATGGAGCATCAACATTAATTGATTTTAGAAATGATTTCTACATTTGTTCCTTGAGAGAGAGCGAGAGAGAGAGAGAGAGAGAGAGGAGAGAGAGGGAGAGAGAGAGGTGTGCGCTGTGCATGCCCTATAAATAATTTATTTTTCCTGATGTGTGTCTTGGGAACACAGAGCATGATGGGAGGCTTTCGGATGCATCATTATGCCGGCATAGTAAACACACATGCTCTTATGTCTGCATGTCTCCTTTTACTTCATCTCATTTACTGCTGCATTATTATAAAAACATAAATCTGGGAGATACACTTAAAGCGGAGTTACGACGCCCTAAGTGCTTTGTTTTGCTTGCTGTCTCCATGGCAGCTATCAATTAAAAGTCTTTTCACACCGATACACTCCGTCATACATATGACACCAACATGACGGATGCTGAAGATGGTGAGTAAAAGCTGCAGAATCAGTGACTCAAAACAAAACCATATAAATATAAATGTCAAGTGCAGAATGTAAGAGTGTGTATTTGTGAGTCTCTTCTGACTCTACTGTAGCTGGTTGGTGAAGCTTTATTAGGAGGCTGAAAGGAGAAATCAGTGAATCACATGCTGTCACTATAGAGCTCAATCATAATTTTCTCTCCCCTTCTTTTTATCAACCTGTTTGTAGCCTCCAGTAATGCATAATGTGTAGAAACATGTTACTTTTCCCCATTCGCCTTTTTTGTCTCTCTCCACTTACAGATTCCACCTGCCCTGAATTGCCCTGAATGCCTCTTGCTCTAATTTTTTTTTATCCCCTGCCAAGAAGTAGGTTTGTGAGTAAGTGTGTGCATCACACTTCAAGTTCAAATTGAACAAGTTTTTCTCAAAAACTGTTAAAGATATGCGAATTAAACTTCGTGGAGCGCTTTAGTGTGAACTGTAGTAGATTGAATTGGAAAATTACTGCCGAAAAACTATTTTTAGTGGAGTTACGGCCCTTAATTCAAAATTTGCGCTGAGGTGTTGGCAGTGTGTTGCAAACTGAACATGTTTTCTTAATGATAAGAAAAAGAAATTTTATGTGCAGCTTTATTATGTGTTGTAGTCAATTATATTGGACGTATGACCCCTGGTTCGATTTTTGCACTTAGCACATTGTTCATGAGAACAAGTTTTCTCAAAAACTGCTGAAAATAGGAAAGTCAGAATTCTGACTTCTTCACGTGGCCTTTAATCCTCTTCTGTAGCTGCTTCCATGACTAATTAATTTTTTTTCCCATTTTACGCATCTATCAAGATCGTTTCTCTCCATAAATAAATGATGTTTGTTTGTTTGTTTGCATATTAGAAACAAACATCATGTGGGCATACTGATGACTGTGTCTTCTTGTTTTATAATTAGCCCTGTATGTTTAGTTTCACCTACAAGGTCCCAAAACATACATTGAACCAGTCAGCCTCCCCCTCTAACCTGCAGGAGCTGGAATCTGTCTCTGGGTGGTTGTTGTGGTCTTCGGTGCCCGACGCTGCCGGTGTCGCTGGTGTCGCTCCCGCCGCCGCCGCCGCCGCGTCCTCCTCCTCAAACCCGACATGCGCGGAGGGTTCGGGTACCAGCTGAGGCACAGGAGCTTCTCCAAGAGGCTCCATGGTCGTCACTGGCCTTGAGCGACACTGAGGCGGCGGGGAGACCCACGACAACGCCGCGGCGGAGCTCCTGCACTCTGGCTGGCTGAAGGAGCGGGGACAGGAGTTCCCCGTTGTTCCACCCGAGCCGCCCCGGCTCCCCGCCGGATCAGCAAACTTTCTGTTGCTGCCGCTGCCGTTACACAGGTTGGACCCAGCGCTGCCGCTGGCCACTAGCCCGCCGTGACTCGCCGCGCTCGGGTTTACGCTTCCAGAATTCGGGCTGCTACAGCCGCTTCCAGAAGGTCCGTCCCCGGAGCTGCCGCCCGTTCTCCTTCCAGCGAAATAGTCTCCCAGCGGCGGGGAGTGAGGTGGAGGCACCGCGGGGTGACCAAACCACCTCCATCGGATCCTGAGAATCTGCTTCACATCGAACTCCTTCCGCGAGGAAGAGCCCGAGCCGCTACTCGACATTCCAGGGCTCGACACGAGGAAATGGCGGGGGAGAGCCCGAGCCGCTCCGTCGTTAAAGCTATACTACTGTACGCGCGTCTCCCCGACAGCCGCACGCCCGGTAACCGCGACTGAAGACAGAGAGCGGAACACAGCGGAGTAACTGGGTAGAGAGAGAGGGGGGGGGGGGGGAGAGGGGGAGAGAGGTCTACACGTCAGAGTCAAGGCTATTTCATATAACCGCAAACATTTGGCACAAGGAGAAATTAATGTCACATTTATGGCAAATAAAGCAAAATAGTCCTCATGCATGTTGTAGCAGAGAGAAATGATTGTTTCCGTTAAGGTCAGAAAGTCAGTCAGTAATCATGTAGGCCTATAGAGACTGATTACAGATTAATTTCATGTCGATTTCAATTAATTATGCTTCCTTATACGAAGTTATTTCCAAGCAGACATTATTCTCTACTTCTCCAATGTGCAGTTTTGCTACTTTTCTCATGCCACTGCAAAATAAGTATGGAGTTTGGAATAAACCAAACGCAATTTGATGAATCAAAAATCATTAATAAACAAGGCCTACATGTATTATTTATACATTTGTCCACACGGCCACATGAAGATTCACCTCTAAAAGCACATCAACATGACATAAACCTGGTTAATATACAGCAGCGTCAAGGCTGGGTTTAGGTAAACAGCAGTTTTGGTTATTTAGGGTACCATCTCTTAAGGGAATAAATATATGTAGATTAAATGTCCTCCTGTGAAAACGTGTCTGTGTGTCTCCATGAATATGTGCCAGAGTGAGTTATCAGGCTACAGCAGTCATTACATATTAATCAAAGACTCTGAAATGCGATGAGGCGGGCGACACATCCTCTTTATCATCTTCATTTCTCCCCTGTCTGGTTGTCTTCAATCACGCCTCTCCGTCTCTCTAACAATCACAATCTGGATGCAATAAGCTGATGTGCTGATTTGTTGACACCACAGATATTTAAATCAAGGGAACAGCCAGCTTTACTTGGAATCATCACAGTGGGGGGGGAGAGGACATGAGTGTCCTTGAAAATGCAATTTCACTTGTCCCTCCCTACATGCACGCAAACACACACACACACACACACACACACACACACACACACACACACGCGCACACCTCACTCCCCATTTGCCTGTTTGTCCACAAACCAATCCTCCCAACCCATTACAACCCTTCCTTCCCCATCTACCTCTCCGTCATCTCTCTCTCTCTCTTTCCTCCATCTGCAATGCAGCAGCTATTCATAGACAATAATGATCAGTGGGATCCTGTGGGAGCCATCCCGTTCAGGCGCCCGGGGCACCCATAGCAGACCAGCCAGCCAGAGCGCCTTCCTCACCTTCTGCCAGTGTTATAGAAGCTGATTTGAAATGTAGCTTTGCAAGCTACCGAATCACAATTGACACTGGATGAAGTTGAAACACAGGGGGAAATAGTTGGGTGAACTAAAACTGCTCAGAAAAGTATAGTTCAAACTGTAATGTGCATGTAACATGAAATTAAAACAAAATATAACACAAAAAAGTCCTATGAAAGTAAAAAAAAGACACTCAGGTCATACATCCTGATGCACACAGTTTAAGTTTAGTTTTACAGATTAACAAAACATGAAAAATTATAGCATAATATCTTTGATAGATGAGTTGACAAATGGCAATACAGCTTCCTGGAACCTTGTTAGTTAGTATCATGTACAGTATTTGCTTAGGTGTTGCCATGGTAATTCTTTCTGCGGCTGGAATTTGGGAGGTTTGTCGATGATGCTGCTGCTGTGGTTATGTGTACGATGAGAAATGCCTGCCCTTTTGCTTGTGCACTACACAAAGGTCAAGTGTGTGGTGGTGGCTTCCTGACAAATATATTGCGTCCGTCATGTAAAAGTTATGAAGAAAAAGTTATATATTTGCTATACAGCTGTGAAAAGTGGTTATAATTAGAGATAAAGATGGCAACGCTGGTTAAAGGGGGTTTAATTACAGTGGAGAAGCAAAAGTAAAAAAGTAAAAATATAAAAAATATGGTTTTGTAGTTTCAGTATTTAATAGACAGCAGTCACAAAGTGCGAATCTCTGCCAAGGCAGCCCAGTTTCCCCATTATGTCATTGTATCTGAGAGCAATAGCCCAGTGACAGTTCATAATACAACTCCATGACCATGAAAACGTTCCACTAGAATTTGGAATCACAATGTTATCAATATTATTTTGATAGTAATTCAAGAAAAAACAATATTTCACTAATGTTGGTTTTCTTCAGGTTTAGTTTAGTCTAGTTTCAGTCTGTATCGTTTTTATTTGTTATCTCACGTAGCAAATTTTCCATTCGCCCTATAACTGTAAACATTATTCTGATCTGATTCAGATCTGGAATATTACTCTACTTTTTGTGGAAGATCTCATGGGATGTCACTGTGTAATTTTTTCTCTCTCCAAGCATTGAAGGCATAATCCATGAAGTTAGAAGCCAAAATCTTGTAACTGCCCCTATCTGCCCCTATTTCCCCAATGGTAAAGAATTCTCTGAAAAAGTCTGGATCCAGATGTAATGGATTGTTCCCCATACCTCTCCAAAAAATGTAATCAGAATCCGTTCTTAACTTTTTGAGTAATCCTGCTAACAAACAAACAAACAAACAAACAAACCAAAGCCAGCGAATACATAACCTTCTTAGTGGAGGTAAAAAAAAAAAAAGCAAAAGAAGTAGTTGAAGAGCATCTCTATTCAAATATGGATGTATTTGCAATACCAGCAATCAACAAACTACTACCTTGATTACATGTAGTCACTTCTCCCCCAAACTGCCTTCTGCAGTCACCCTGAGATGACCATGAGGCAGATCCACAGGGCTGGAACACAGTGTGCTCTGGGTGGAGTCCCACCAACAAGACAGGAGGGATGCTTTAGGAGCCCCACTCTAGCAAAAATCAATAAGTCAAACAGCCGAGGTCAGTTTGTGAATTACACAGACAGGAGATTTGTTACTCATAAACTGACCACACAGACTACAGAACCCGGCATGGAGACTCATTTTTTCCACGTATAAATGGCTGAATGGAGCCAATGCATACGGGCGATTTAACTTCTACGGCTTTTGTTTGCCAGATTTCTTCAGTTTCGGGATGTACTGACCACTAAGTGCCAGACATCCCCACTGCTCTATCTGATCAATACTGCAAAGTCAATACACACACACACACACACACACACACACACACACACACACACACACACACACACACACACACACACACACACACACACACACACACACACGATGAGTCCGCAATCAGACGTGAAAACAAGCAGAAGCAGTAGGGCAAAGAAACAGCAAAGGCTCAGAGCAGAGGAGCAAGATGTCACGGTGAAGCAGAGTGGATACTCCTTCCATAGCTTCTGGGATCATTTGGGATATTAGTAACCCAAGAGTTAATATACTGCCTGACCCCAAACAGACTTCATCTCCTATGAAAGATAAGTTCATCTGTGCCTTTCTTTCATGTTGACTGACTGTATTAATTCTGCATAAACTGCATCAGGAGGCAGATTTAGCCATGCTCCCTCTTGTTGGTTGGTATCTACTTTACAAGAATATGCAAGATGTCTTCATCGGCCTGTGATATGGGGAAAGAGAATGCATTTCACATGCTGTTGTGTGCTGCTGGAGTTTAGGAGCCTCAGTATTAAAGGGTTATCTGGACAACTTCATAATGCTACACACACACACAAAAAAAATAAAAACGTGAAAGGACTGGCAGCAGAGTTCCCAGACGGATACCATCATATTTCAGTAACTAACCAACCAAATTACATGTAATAAACTGGACAAATAATGAACAAATTAATTAAATTACAGTGTATTACTGTTGATAAATGCTCATTAAACAATAATAATCTTAAACAATAAGATTTACCTTCAAAATACAAAGACAAATGTTTAATTTTTAGCATGGACATTAATCCTTATATAACAAGCTACATATTTAATTACAGTGAATTCATTTAATATTACATTTATTTGTATGTAATTTAAGAAAGTAGAAAAACACTGTATAAATAATAAAGTAATTATTCTGTTGTTGTAATTTGCCTGCTCGTATTGGTCTCCTTGCTGTGATAGTCCAGGACTTCCACTCAAACTCTCTTACAGTCTACAGCTGTATACGACTCACTGGACACGAACACACACTTAAGCACAGATACACACACACACACACACACACACACACACACACACACACACACACACACACACACACACACACACACACACACACACACACACACACACACACAAGAAAATGACACCATGAAATCCCATTCACACACTCTTCACACTCGATAAACGATAATGCCTGCATGCCCACAAGCAGCACATGTGCAAATGGCAGCATGCAATCCTGTTTAGGCACTCTTAGTACTCTGTAAGCATTTCACTTCACACACACACACACACACACACACACACACACACACACACACACACACACACACACACACACACTCACACACACACACACACACACACACACACACACACACACACAGACAAATACAGAGCCATATAAAAGCAGGTAGTGGTCTTCCTGGGAGAACTGTCGTAACAGATTTTATGGGGGCAGAAACAGTTACATTATTGATTTGGCCTGTCTGTGATGATCAGCTGATGTTCATCCTCCATTGACTTTCTCTCCAAAACCTCTTCATCTCGCTGCTTTTCTATCTTTCTATTCTCTCTATCCCTGCTATTGTGATGCAACACCACGGGATTGTGTTTGTGTTTGTGCAAAGGTGGGACCATGGATGCGATTCCCTGAGGTGGAGACCTGCAGGGATGATGCTGCAAGAGACATTATATAAACAGACGCACACACAGACCGGGAAAAACAGATTATACTGAATATAGACACATTTTACATTCTGTATGCATGAACAATAAGTCAAGTCATGACCCATGCATTTAATACAAGGCACACACACAGATATGCTTAGACTCGCACGTCTGTTTGTGATGTGTAATCGAGGCGTTGTTTGGTACTGTTGCTGTAGGCGAGTCTGTCCTTGAGACTCAGAGCTGGCTCAGACTGGCCAAGCAAATAATTACTTCTCCACACTGACATGCCGGCTGCTGCCAACATATAAATAGGAAGGAGAGAGAGAGAGAGAGAGAGAGAGAGAGAGAGAGAGAGAGAGAGAATATCTGTCTGTGTGTGTGTGTGTGTGTGTGTGTCTGGTTGTGTGCAATTAAATTGATTTGGAGGCATAATAATCAATGTTATTGAACAGAAAATTTATTTCACACCAAAGCAAGAAAGCTTGCAGGGAAGCCAGAGAAGCCAAGGATTAAGCATGTTTGTGCATTTACTTACAATTACAGGACGAGTTCAAAATCTGGACACAGTTTTCATTGAGTTGCATGAGAATCTGTGTCCAAACCTTTGACTGGTACTGCATCTCTGCATCATTTAAACCTCGGGACCTTCAAAGGGCAGGTTGGTAAAGACCTGGTTTTTGGGTTAAGGTTAGAATTAGGCTAAGGTTCAGATAAGAGTAAGGTTATTTAGTATTATGGTTAAAAGAGCACACCATCATTGTAACATTGCACTACTATGAAACTGTAGGACTCATGATGGACAGTTGAAAATTAATGCATCTGAGATATGATATTTTTTTATTCCATACATTCTTCTTCCACATTAGCCACAATGCAAAATTCATAAATTTGTCATTCAACTAGCAGCTAGCGCAGCCTCCAGCTGCCTCCGTTTGTTCTCTGTTTCTCTTTTCATCACCTCCCGTAATAACCTCCCCTGTCCATTCAGTAATGGCTTCCACCACTTCTCTACCATCCCCTTGTCTTCTCATTTCCATCACCATCCTTCCCCCTTTGAGAGGTGAATCTACGGTTTGAGGAAGTGTTAATTAAGCATGGGTGTGTGACTGGTAGACGGGTTTTGTGCGCAGATTAAAATTAGTGGGACGAAGAGCTGAAAAAAGACTGAGAGAAGGAGGCGGAAGGGAGGAGAATCAAAGCCTGTGTGATCTGAGAGATGGTAATACAGCAGAACAAGATCACAACACCTAAACTGCCCCTGTTACATCTATGCATTGAGCTGACAGAGAGAAGCAAACACACCCTGATCTTATTCTGGAGCAGAAACCTTCCTCCCCCAAACCATCCTACTCCCTCTGCATGGAGCAAGACTGTGACACACTTTCACCGCCATTTTTAATCAACACAAACAGTAAGAGACAAATATGTTATTGTGTGTACGTATGTGTGTGTGTGTGATGCATGATTCCATCGGCTATAAATGATATAACAGATACAAAAATATAAGGGTTTTTATGAGCATGACTGTGGTTCAGCTGTGTGTGGAAAGCTTATGTACAAACAGTGTCCTGTGTGTGCTGTATGTGTCATATATCTGTGTGCATGGTTTTGTGTGTATACACGTCTTACCTCCAGAGCTACTGGGTCAAGAAGGAAGAAAATACACACTTAGCCATCATAAACACATTCATATGCACACAAGGCTTTGGAGTCTGAACAAAAGTGTCCATTTATTTTAATCCATGCCTGCTGGTAGGCAAAAGGAAATAGTTTCTCCATTTTTGCATCACCTATGTACACACAAATGCACACACACACACACACACACACACACACACACACACACACACACACATACACAAACATAATGGCTAAGGTTTGCCTTGCTAGGTCTGGTTCATCTAATTGCCCAAGAGGAGGGAGGATGGAGAATGCAAACTGCATCTGTTAAGCAATCCCAGAGCATGAGGATGATGATGGTGATAACAGAAAAAGCCGTAGCTAAAAAGCACTGGCCTTCATCTCTCATCCGGTCCTCTCAAACTACTTGTTATATCAGCTCCTGTCGACACACACACACACATACACACACAGGCATCATTTCAGAGCAGAGGCATTAATCGATCAGTCATTGATCTGTCGGGGCCCAACATTTGGCCTTGGTGTGCACACCTGTACAAATCAGACATTAAATTCTGCAGCTGCAGGACAGGAAAACAATTTTATGAGAACATGTCATGAAATTATATGACCCTGACGAAACAACACTGCACCCTCCACAGCAGCAACATCCATCCAACAATGTCTATGGAGCAGGGAAACCATGCAGAAATATTTCATGCAACTCATCCACAAAATTCAGTTTGAGTTTGGAAGTCATACTGCTACAGAATATATATCCATGTTCCAATAACAGCCCATAGAAAATGTAGCATGTAGCATTTTTGTCTGTGACACTTTTTCAGTTCCTTACTTTACTTTAATAATTTAAATGCTTTTGAATCTTTTAGCATTTTGGTCAACATCTGATGTTTTTGCTCGTGTCAGCCTGACTTTGCTAAAACCCAACACTGAAACTGCATTAAAAGATTTATTGGTTGGTGTCCAATTTTCTCTCTCTAGCTCCAGTTTGATCTCCTCCTGAAAGAGCTTTTTATCTCCTGACCTGCTAAATGTTCTGCTATGTTCAAAAACTAGTTGTTAATTCTGTCTGTCTGTTGTTTGGTGCCTGAGAGGTAATGTACAGTGGGTTTAAAGGGACTTTTTCACTGAAAACGGCTGCCGACAAATATGCTGATGAGGGGGGTGAAAAACTACAGGTGCTATCCAGTCAACCAAAACAATATATATAATTTTCCATGCAGATTTATCACTATGAAAAACCTTGTTTACTTTATGCATAAAAGACCAAATATACAGGAGAAGAGAAACTCATAACATAAAGAGATTGAGCAAATATTTATTATTATTTAATGTAGACTTATAAGCAGGTTAAGGTTGATAGATAAAATAATAAAAAATCTACACTAATAACCTGGACACGTCTTTTTCCTTTTCACAGTAAGAATCTCATCCTTACATAAATTACCCCTCTGTGTGCAAATAGCAAAAATGATCCCTAATCCTCCCGTTTGTGTGTGCGTTTGTGTGTGCAGATGTGCAGATGTGCACGTGTTGACTTGTTTGCTGCTGTGAAAATCGCTGAGGCATGAAGTTTGCAGATGCACACAACAGGAGACAATATACACCCTGAATTATTGATGAAAATGAAAACAACTCAATTTTCCATTCCTGCTCACTTCCTTTGTTGGTAAGTGTCTCCCCTCCTCTATCTGTTTATGTCATCGCCCAGTTTAACAGCTCTCTAATGGCAGCATTACTCAACTCAATAAACATATGCATGCTATGTACACACACACACCTTTTCAAAACATATCTCTATTCTTATGTATAAAGCAGGTGTGTGTGTTTGTTCTTGTATAATGTACTCAGGTCTCCTTGCAGGGCCGGTTGCAGATGGAGGATAGTAACATGTCTTCAGTCAACACCCCAGCAGTTTATCCCTGCAGTTCTCCCTGTTGTCTTTAGTGCTCCATAGCTCTTTTTCTCATTTCCCAACTGACATCCTTTCTCCATTTCCATCCATCTCTACATTTGTTAATGTATTAATCCCCCCCACACACACGCGCACACACACACACACACACACACACATTCACACACACACCACCTACAAGGCCTTTTTATCCTGTCCACTTTCTTCCTAAATGGGCTGAGGGTTGAGGGAGGAAAGGAAATAGAAAACACAGGGGAGAGAGATGAAGCGAGAGAGTATTTATGGTTAAAAACAGAGCAAGCCTCAATAATTTACTCTGACCTGCAGCTACAAACCAATCACTGCCATAGAAATACTGATAGATAGATAGATAGCTAGATAGATGATAGATAGATAGATAGATAGATAGACAGAGAGAGAGAGAGGCTGCTATGATGGTACTGTGATAAATTATTTGAGGGAGTACAGTGGTCTAAAAGCCTTGAAACATTCACTGTCAAATGTCTGGAGCAGAAAAACTGAGGCCTCCATTAAAGAAAAACTGAAAAGGAACAGTTTAATTTAATGATACACAGCAGAGCTTTGTAGCGAACCAGTGTTTGGGTTGTAAAGATATAACTGGGATATTTTTACACATGGGATAGATAGATAGATAGATAGATATTTGACTACTGCTTCCCCCTTGTGTAATTTATAATTCTGATTACAGATCACCGAAGATAATGAAGCTGTGTGGTCCCCCTTCGGTGATTGGCTCCTGCAACTGACGTCCCTGGTCCGTCCCGCCTCGGTCGTGGGTGCTGACTTCTGATTGGTGCGGTACCTCATTCAACCAACGAACCCGGTCAACGCAACACGAAGGAGAGAAGACGAAAGTTTAGCCAGACAGTCGCTTGAGGCGGCCGATCAGATGTGTGACACGCATCGCCCTCGTTGTGTTACTATAAACTGGGTTTGTGAAAGTGAGATAATTGTATCTCTGAGGCTTTAGTTGCAATATTTTTGGGTTTGTGCTAAGTTTTAATTATACAGGTACTGATAAATTCATTTTCACACACTCAGATCCTCTCAGTTAGTCACACAGGTTTAGGGGTGCTGCATGTTTTTCCACACTCCACCTAGCTGGAGAGGTTTTATTTTCATAACTCTTTTGGTCACAGTTCAGTGGTAGTGTTAAGTTACTCTTCAGGTTATATTGCTTTCATTTATTTAAACAGCATCCAGTTGCCCTGGAATAAATATTCACCTTTAACAACTGTTTTTTTTATGTTGCTTCCCTTTCCCCAACGAGCTGGGTCATAACTATAACTATAACTATATATACAGACATACATACATACATACATGCACTGAAATACATACATACATATATACATATGTATATATTTCAGTGCATACACAGATTCTGTCCTGTTCTCTGGTGCATTTTGCTCCTGCATTGGAGAGAAATATAGAGTGCCTGAGAAGCTTTTTTAATCTTTCAACGAGCCAGCGTTCTATCCAGCATGCTCACGGATTGGTCAGTCCGAGGAAGGTCACCTTACCCCCTACCCATCATCGATCCATAAACCTATGAGACAACAGAGAGACACGCAGAGAAGAAAGCAGGGTTGGACAGAGAGAAATCAGAGAGCAGTGAAAGAGGACAATTAAAAGGTAATCAATGAGTATTATAGCAGTGGTTAAAGACCCAGTACAATTCTGACTTCTGATGTACCTGAATGTCAGTCCAATCTCTAACCAGTCATGGCCCACGAGTCACAGTCTCAAAGTAATTTGTAAGCCAGTTGACACTTGATCAATTCTGAATCAATTCCTCACTTAGTGTGAGAGTCTGAAAGTGATGCCTCTGTTACTTAAAGTATTTTGGCCATTCTTAAGAAAAGAAAAGAGAGGCAGATGAGTAAAGCTGCAACAACTATGAGAATGCCCTCCGCTGCACAGTGTCATTCATAAAAATACATGTTTATCACCCTTTGTTGTTTTATAACAGCCAGTATTACATCTGAGTAACATAACCAAAATGTTTGAAAATTCATTATTTAAGGAAAAACTGTCTCTTTTACACACACACACAGAGAGAGAGAGAGAGAGAGAGAGAGAGAGAGAGAGAGAGAGAGAAATGGTCACAGTGAACAAAAATGACTAAATGTAGAAAATCACTGTAACAGAAGTAGAGGTCAGGCACATAAAAGAAAAGTTATGAGAATTAAAATGTTCTTTTAAGAGTACTCATTTGGGTTTTTTTCCATATAGTTTGAATAAATTTTCCTGCTTGTAGGTGACTTTCATTTAAAACCCCTAAAGTTGTGGCAAAGTGCATGAATAGAGGAAAATAACAAGGATGGAAGATGAAGAGTTATTGGATTGAGGCTGTGTTAACGATAAGCAGGAGAGGAGGGAGAGGCTGGAGGCCTTGACGGTAGATAATTACAGGACCGGCGGCATTTAGAGGATGCTGACACTGCAGCTTATCAAATCCTAACTGGCCCCTCATATTTTAGCACAATGGAGCTTTGAACTTGCATCTGGTTTATTAAGAGTGAAAGAGAATGATGGGATGACAGAAGAGAATTTGGGATGGACAGCATGTGTGTCAAAAGAGAGTCTGGAGACGAGTAATAAAATGCTAATCAAACCGTAATGGCTTGAATTTGCTCACTGATTTATGATAATATTTATCCATGCCAAAAACCATTATAACTATCAATGCATAATTCGCCTGCTTCCTCTAAATGATAGAATTTATATTTTATGTAAAGCACAACAGAGAATTTCACCAAGAAAAGCCAATAAAATGTCAGATATACTAGCGAAAACATCTGTTTGCTCCTTTATCTAACAAATCCATGAATAACATTATGCTAAAATTAACTTCCTAAAATGAGAGGACTTCTCATGCGTGACAAAGTGTGTTTCTGTGTGCGCCGCTTTCCATTATACCCTTAGACAGAGAGCTAATTTAATTCTCATTGTACAAGCTGCGGCTGCATGACGTGACAAGAATAGTCGGCTCTAGAGACACTGTACACTTTACAAACCAGAGAGAAACATATACTGTGTTCATCTTTTAAAGAGCTCTAAGAGTATATGTGCTAGAAGAGCTCTATAAATAGCAGGGTCATAGTAGCACAAATACTGTACATAAATCTATAAATTCCTTTATAAAAGTCTGCTGCAGTTTCATCCGGCCAATAATCTTCACCCACTTAATGATTGACTGTAGTGTTTTTATTTTAGCTCGAATCGCGCCATAATTTTGGCAAAATACTTAGAAACGTAATACAATACCTCAACATGTTTGTTTCATTGTTGATAATAATGACGAAAATGCAAAGAGAGAAAAACCAGCTGTGCGACAAAAGCTCCTTTCACCCAGCCTGTGAGCCTGTTGTGCCTTTAGTGTGCGTCACCATCCTGTCAAAACGTTACAAAGGCGTAATGTTTGTTGTTCTGACTCTGCAGCAGCAATGGAGGCAGTGACAGCGGCAAATTGACATCTGTTATCCAAACATATAACCTCCTTGGTGGAGGTAATTATCAGACACATGGTTATATATGTTCAGGTTCATAATCATATGTCTCACAACATGTTGAGATAAATACAAAACTGACCTCTAATCACCAGTTGTTGAGGCGTGCGAGTCACCAAACAGCTGCCTATTTACAACATTAATATTAATTATTATTATCAGTCATGTTTGCTTCCAACTGTCTGCTGGATAAAACACACAACAAATAGCCCTGAATGTCTTTTTTGTGCTCGGAATAATTCCAGTAAGTCAACAAAAGTCAACAAAGAAGTTTGGATTGAACATTTCATTGTTGGGTGTGGATATATGAAGCATCTTTATCATGCATTTTATTGCACTTTAATTCTCTTTTATGTTTTTTTTTTTATTGGAACTGTGCCTTCAGGTCTTTCCCTGCAAGAACAATTAAAGTTGATGATGTGAGACGTAGCCAATATAGCACTTTAAAGTATAAAGTGTTTATGTGAAGTCGTATCAACATAAGTGTGATTTTGAGAGCCTTAAAAAGCCTATGGATTTTTATTTCAATATTAATATGAAGAATATGATACTACTGAAATACTGCTTAAGAAAACAAATGAGGACAGCCGCTCATTTGTTCGGTTGGCAGGATTGGAAAAGATGCAATCGGAGCACATTGATTTTTTTTCCCTCATGTGAAAAAGCTTTATTGATATGGCATTTTCTCACCAGAAAAGGTTACAGCAGAGGAGAAAAGAGAGGAAGAGAGAAGGTGAAACATCAATGGATATAAAGAGATGCAGCACCGCGATGGCACCGACCTTCCTGTAAATTCACCCCACTTTAGCCCACTTCAGTATATGTGCTAGAGTTTGAAGTATTACCTCTATAGACACATGTATCAGAGCTCAGAGGAGGATGAGTCTGGAAGCCTTCATCACCATTACAGGTTTGCCCATAATGATAATCTCTTTGTGAAAGATTGTTATCTCTCCATTAAAAGTCATAGCTTCACGTTGGTGGCTTCGCCTCTGGGGAGCGGGATGATGCCATACCGCTGACACAGCACTAAATCACCATGCTCCCCTCCTCCTCCCCCACATCCTCCTCCTCCTACTGCTGCTGTTTTAAATGGAAAAAAAAAACATGCTCATTACTCATAGCTCATTTCCCACTATTTCCCCCCAATGTGTCTCTTCTTTCACTTGTTTTCCATTTAATGAGTACAGCTCATCTTTTCAATGTACCGTCACCACACAGTGTACTTTTAAAGAGTCAAAGGATTTTGTTTGACCACTTGTGAGCAGTGGAAACATATTGTGAACGTGGCAAGGAAATACTGTAGTTTAATCTTGTTAGCAATGATTTACACACCCAACAGTTGTGCAGCCACATAATCAGTCATTTGAAGTTATGTTTCTGGCCACATGGTGAGTCCAATACTCACTTTTTCAGCTCTGTGTTTGGTCTCCTCCAACTGCTGAAGTATGTGGCCACAAGTTCACTGATTGTGTTTGTCTGCAGTTTACTGCACTCACAAAAGTATTTAGGCCTAATATTTAAGGTTTATGTGATTTAATTGCATATAAAATTTCCATGACAACAACATAATAAACTATTTTTTGTCACTTTGACGTGCTGACTTTGACTTGGTTGCTAGCCGCAACCGAAAACAACACTATGAGAGCAGTGAGAGCGAAGCCAGTTGTGAGCTGGACACAACGATCATATCATAGATAGATACACAAAGCATGAACCGCATTAAAAATTTTAAACAAACCTGCAAACCTGACCTCCTTTCTGTATGTAAGAAAGAGAATTTCATCCTGTAACGGTAGCTATTGATGACTTAGCCTGCGTTCATCATTCTGCAAAGCATTTAGAACAGATCAAGAGATTAAGTTCAGACATTCCAGCGTTGACATAATGGGAAGGATCAAATGAAAGACATCTAATACCTGAAATCCAGCCTGTAGCCTGTTGTTAAATATCCTCTCTTACCTAAATCTCTAATCTCATTAGGCTGTTTCATTCAATGACATCAGATTCTACAAGTCTGAGTCCTGGCTTGAATTCAGTATGCCATTAATGATAATGCAAATATTCTGAGATTAAAGTCAGAATTCTGAGATTAAAGTCAGAATTCTGAGAATAATGTCAGAATTCTGAGAATAAAGTCAGAATTCTGAGATTAAAGTCAGACTTATGTGTACATATACAAACACTGTACATATACATATACATGCTGCACAATGAAGCAAAATGAATTTTTTCACCGAGTACAGGAAGAGGGAGGTAGTGTCATGCTAAAATAAACACCCACACACCCACAAACACACACAGCTGTTGTAAATGCCATAACCTCTGTTAATAATTGCAGGTTTATATTTTGCAGTTCCTCAACATTCAAGCGGTTTTGACGGTACATAAAAGGACAGAAAGAGTTTTTTTGTTTTTGCTGCTTCTATCTGGTTGTAAGCGAGTCGCTGAGCCTTGAAAGAGGAAAGCTGCTGTAGGATGGAGATAAAGCTCCACCTGCCAGCCGTGTCCATCACTGTGCCAGTGTGGGTGAGTGTGTGTATGTTTGTCTGAAACTCAGTGTGTGTGTGTATGTTTGTCTGAAACTCAGTGTGTGTGTGTATGTTTGTCTGAAACTCAGTGTGTGTGTGTATGTGCATGTGTCTTCTGGTCCCATGCTTGCCATGATAAGCGGCTCTCAGGAACCCAAGAGTAAAATCTGAGCCACACTAAACACCCAACAGAGATCAAGCCAAACAGTACAAAAGATAAATATGAATTTTTTTTCAGTATAAAGTGAAACTAAAAAGACAATCAGGAAGGTAATCACATCACAACAAATCTTTGAGAACGCACAAAGACTCCAGAAGTCAAGTCAAGGAAGAAGTCAAGTTAGTAACATGAATTAATGAGACATGAGTGTATAAAGACGAAGGGGGAGAGGAGGAAAGAGGTGCTCAGTGCATCATGGGAAGTCCCCCCCCAGCCCAAGCCAGCCTTAATTATAAGCTTTATCAAAAAGGAAGGTTTTAAGTCTTCTCTTAAATGTAGAGAGGGTGTCTGCCTCCTGGACCCAGACTGGAAGATGGTCCCACAGGAGAGGAGCCTGATAACTGAAGGCTCTGGCTCCCGTTCTACTTTTGGAGACTCTAGGGATCACAAGTAACCCTGTATGTCATATCTTTGAGGAAAAAGATATAAGATTTCTCACCTCATTTTAACAACAGCAAAGTGAAACTGTGGGCTGACCGTCGACGATCTCAGGTTGTCTTTTTCTATCACAGGAAGAACCTCTCATTGGTTCTGTCTGTTTAAAGCAGGTTTAAACCATTACAGCTGATCTTCAGGAGCCACAGACCACACATACACATGGGTTGATCGTTTACCTCAAACAGAATTTCAATTCAAAAGATCAATAAAGCCTATTTTATCTCTTCTTTAGAGAGGAACATCCTAACACTATCTCCCACATAAAACCACACAGCCACACAGACACGCAACATTACTACTTACATCCTGCTGATGGAAACTCTGTCGTTTCTTCAACTCCCCGATTCTCACTCCTTCTGAAGAAACGACAGGAAGTATAATAGGAAGTGAAGTTGCTCTGCGTTGTGCATGTGTCATTTTTCTTCGTCGCCTGACTCCACAGGAATTATTTGAAATATTGCAAGGGGTGCCGTTGCCTCGACCGAAGGCTGCTCCGATGGGTGGAGATAAGGTGTGAATGAATGTGTTTGTTTCAGGAAGAGGAAGCAGATTTCACAAGATACAAATCAAGTCCGTGCCAGCCTAAAGAAGCACACATGCCTGTCTCTGTGTGATCTTATGGTGAAACCATGACAAGAGCAACACTTATTAAACTTCTCATCCTTGTGATCCTTGCCTTTATCGTCTGCCTGCCAGATTTCTTCACATTGTACAGAGGTGGGTCACATAAACGGCTTCGGATGGAGGTTCATCCTCTGTGTGTGTTTTTCCAAATGCTTTACCATCAAGTTCTCGACCTTTTGAAGCTTTAAAAGGGAAGAACTTCGGCGCTTTGGCTTGTTTTCATTCAAACTTTATAAAAGCCATCCTTTTAAAGCAGTAAGTTTTCTGTTTTTCTCCTTGATTCAACCTCTTTTTCTGTCTCTCTGCTCAAAGTCATTGGCAAATATAACTCCTTACAACTCTGACAACTGACTGACAGTGGCTTTGAAAATGATTCCGTACTGTGCTGCCTTGAAATGCTTCTCTGTTTTAGTGGTTTTGCACTTGTGCATGTGTTCACCTTCAATGGTTTTACTTCGTCTGTCTCTCCTGTCTGTCTTTGTCAGCCACATAGAAACCGGAGGCAACAGTTTCCATCGTGAGATCTTGCTCTGATTTCCAACTTAGGAGAAATTGGATTGTGTTTCTTCTCTAAGGCTGCTTCCGCTGAGAAATCGTTCTCATTCTCTCTCTCCTTTCAGCATCAAAAGTTAACCTCCACTGTATGCCCTACCGAAAGTGTGAGCAGGAGAATCAGGTAAAGACGGAGGAAAATGGGAATATCAGGGTTGCTGAAATTACGAGAGGGGATATGTGTGACCCTTTTCAGCCTCCAGAACGTGGAGAGTGGGAGCAGGCCTGCACAGAAGAGAGTCAACGCAACATGACAGATCCTGCATCAGACTCCAGGAGAGGCAGTGAAGACCTGGAAAAGAGCTGGTTCATGTGTGAGACAGATACAGGCATGGCAGAATTACATAGAAACCGTTCTTCTTCAGGTATTTCAATTCTTTCAAATGAAGTGTTGTTGTTTTTACCACTCCACACAGTCATTCGATAGATTGCATTACATTTATTCCGACATTCGTGGTTCCCAGAGGGTGAATCCTAATGACATTTCTTGAGGTTATTATTGCAGGTTTTCTCCTCATGTCAGTTTAATTGAAATCTTTACGCTGCAAATTGTTCTGTACTTCCCAAGATTTAAAATCTTGGATCTGGAAACATGAGTTTAATTATCTTGTTTTAAAAGTTGTTTACTTTTTTTCTTCTTTTTTTTTTTAATCTAGCCTACTTATTTCTAGACTGAGCAATTTATTTTAAGATTTCTTGACAAGTTAAATTATCTTCCTGCATGGACAGATCATTTTAATTGTATCAATCCATTTTCTCTTCACATTCAGTGTTTATCTCTTGTATTTTAGCTGCTCTCTTTTGCAGTGTAAACTTTGACTAATAATATATCAACATTTTAATCTGGTCAGTTTCACTGTTCTGAATCAGGACCTTCATTATTTGGATTAAAAAGCTATTAGAAGCTAATAAGATTTATTATTTCTATCTATCTATCTATCTATCTATCTATCTATCTATCTATCTATCTATCTATCTATCTATCTATCCATCTATCCATCTATCCAGCTTTAAATGAACATTTCGAGGTGTCAGTGAAGCTTCAACTCAGAGATGCAGACACCCTGCACCTCGTCTTGTATGGCCTCAATAATCACAACTTCTTACACCTCCAAGCGCCTGTGGAGGAGGAGAAGGAGGAGGAGGAGGAGGAGGAGGAAGAAGGCGAAGAGGAAGGGAAGAAGATGGACGATGAAAGAAGGAGTGAGGCTTTTTTCTGCTGTCTCCCTGCTCTACCCACCTCAGAGTCAGCCAATCAAAGCCGCTGTCTCCTTTGGATCAACAATCAAACCTTTCTGGCTGCAACAGCGAAGGAGAAGCTGAAAGGTTGGTGTCTGGATTGATGGATGGATGCTTCTTTGTTCCTGTGTGATCAGCGTGGCTTTACTTTAAGATCAGAGAGCAGAGGAGATGATGATAAGACAGAGAAATTGGCCAATTCATTTTCAGTTCTCATTCATTTCACCCCATTTATTCCAATGATGATAGAAGGCTACAAAGGGAAAATGAAATAATTATTTCAAGAAATCTTAACCTTGAACTCAATTCCACTCCATCTACAGTATTTTGACATTGCATAGAATAAGTAATGTACTCTGTCTCTATATTAATCCCTCTCTTACCTCCAGATGAGTGGCGATATGTGTTCAGGGTGCTCTGGCTGGTTCTGTTGGCTCTAGTGCTGCTGGCTATAGTCACAACTGTGCTCTTGAAAATCTACAGGGGGAGATACAGTAAGGCTCAAAACACACACACACACACACACACACACACACACACACACACAGTAAATGGGTTAGTTTGATCTTGTAAAGTTGACCTGATAATATCTCTTATTTCATCAGAAAAGCCCAGGGTGCATCCTCTTAGCTCTGACCTCTCTTGCCACCATTTGAAAGGTAAATTTAAATGTGTGTCTTGTGATTTTTTTCAGATGTTCTGAATAGAAAATTCTATTCTACATTTTAACTTATTTTTTTCTAACAAAATGTGAAGACATCTTATAAACAGATACCCCGTAATAACATTACGGCCTCTTTGTATTTTATATAAAGGTAATAAAACATGAACAACACAATCCTGCACACGAATCCTGGTTTTAGTCATTACCTCTCAAAGCATTTTGTTTAGATGCAAGGTTGCTTTCACAAGTAAACTGTTTGGTCCTGACTTTTGATTTGATTGGAGTTCCTCACTCAAACCAAAAAGCCAATCCTTGGCCCCTATAGGGTGAATACGGAATATACAATATGGAGCCGCATGGTGTCAGCTCATTTTCTGAAATATCGATTAAACTGCTCACCTTATTGGTGTCTCCTGAAATGGAGCAGCCAATGCTCAGGATTACTTCCAGTCTTCGCCGCCATATCTGGTCGCTGACGACAAAATTTTTGCACGTTTGTTTGGCAGATTCTAACTCGTCTGGATAAGACTAGACTTACACTTGTCATTATAATATTATTACAATAGCAATGAAATTATCTTTTTTTATTCCATTCATTCCAAAGATGATAGAAGGCTTTAGTATTTATATTTAGTATAGTATAGTGTGTATAGTACACCTCTTGAATGGTGATATGTGGATATACTGTATGTATGATATACTGTATGTTTCCATTGATCTTTAAACTAGATCTGGACAGTGAGAAGCACACAGACATCTTTCCCAAAGGTAGGAAAGAACTTACACAATATGACAAACATTTACAAAATGTCATTTTTAAATCGAGTAAATTCTAATTCTAATTGTTTGTCTGACAGGGATGATCAACGAGCCCAGATCAGGTCAGTTCCATTGGATGAAATTCATCTGATCTGTGTTTTCTGTCCTACAATAACATTTTGTTTTGTTTTAATGCACAGAGCTGTCACCCATTCAAGAAGTTGATAGTCAAGGTATGCCTCACACACTTTAACTAAATTAATCAGATTACATGTACATACAATTATTTCTGTGATTTGGTGTTTTAATATTCTTCAAAAACATTTTTCAGATGACATAGAAACTCAGCTGGATGGAAATATTGACCAGTTTTATACAGGTAAAGTCAGACAGAAAGAAGCTACTTTCAGAAAATGTAGTCAGATCCTTTTACTTAAGTAAAAGCAGCAACATCACAGAGTAGAAATACTACTCTGTAATACTCTGTTACATGCATTTTAAATTTTAAAGAGTAAAACTATTTAAATATTTGCATCAAAATATACTTAAAGTACCAGCAGTAAAAGTACCCACAATTAACGCAGCAGACAGGCCCATTTCAGAATTCATATACTGCATTTATTATTGAATTATAGTATAAATTAATGATGTGTCAGTGTGTAAGGATCAGCTTCATTTTTACATTTTTACATTTTAACATCACTCCACCGTATTTCGTCATCTAACCCCTTTCTGCTTATTATATGTTTCATCTTGTCTATATTTAGCAAATCTGCATCATTGCAGTCATCACTGACCCCTCCTTCACAGAGGAGCAGTCCGAGGACAGAAATTAAACCAGACAGAAATGGACTTCCTGGAAAGTACAGCGGAGAAAAATAAAAATGACTCTTTTAATTACCAGCTGTCTTTAAAGTGAAAATAAAAAAACTTTAGACACAAAAAAAATGGTTCAGACTTCTGTATTTTCAACATCTCATCCTCAAACAGTCTTAGGGCACTTTATTGGACTATCTCTCAAAGAGAAAAAACAGAAGTAATGATGGATGATATGTAGAGCCAATGTAACTGTGGACTGGAAAAGCCCATGTAACACTGGATATTTAACTAAACAGATTCACTTGGTGCACTATGGGATTGCTGCTGCAACTTTACAGAAAAAGGGGTCATGGAAAATTGAGATGAGAAACATACCTCTGGTTTGCATAAAGTTATAAATTTAGATCCTGGTGTTAAAAGTCTTTATTCAGGAGGGTAAGAAAATACACCTTCATATTTCAACTAATGCCTTCTTAAAGAAATAGATGAGTTTGACGGGGTCATGACATGTCATTTTCTTATTGAAGAAAACATTCAACATTTCTAAAACTCATTTTCTTTCTTGCTAAGAGGTTGTGGATGGTACGTATGTAACTGCCACCAGCTGCAGGTAGCTTAGCTTAGCATTACCGAAAACAGTGGAGGGTAACAAAAACCACCTGCCAGCACCTGTGCATCTCACCAATCAAGACATTACTGCCATACCTGTATTTATTTAAGTGGCTTTAATGGATTGTATCTATTTTAACAAGCTCAATCTGCAGTTCCCCTCAGCTTAATTAAAATATAGAGAGAGTTTTAGCTCATTGTTAGGTCACTCCATCAATTCTTATAAACGTCCTGTACAGCATAAAATAGAAAGACACACTTAATAACTAGCTGTTTAGCTGCTAAAGAGTCAGATATTTAGCTCAGGATTAGCTCTGGTAAAGACACTGTGCTAGAAGAGAGCAAATATTGGGCTTACATTCACCCTGTGGCCAGGAACATGACTTAAATCAATGATAATGTTGCTATGCGTCTACTGGATGTGTAAATACTCCTCTGTTTCTTAACCATGTTGTTTTCACTGCCCTCAAGAGGCAATAAAACAGATAAAACAGTCATTACAGATTTAAAGCTGCATGAAAAGGTGCAAAAGTGACCCTTCAGTTTGTTTTTTTCCATGTGCCAAACACAGTCACTTCCTGCATATAACCCCCAGCTACTTATTTTCTGTTACACTTTGTAAAATTGAAACACTGTAAGGTGCTGGTAGATGAATTTTGTTATCTCCGGACAGAGCCAGACTTCCTGTTTCCTTCAAATTCTAGTCTGTGTGCTAAACTAATCTAAGCAGCTGCAGGCTGTAACGTCATATCTATCATACAGATAGTGATGTCACTCTTTTCATGGAAATCTTTAGATGTAAAGGATTAAGCAAATCTTCTAACCTGTCAAAACACACCTTTAAGTGTAGCAGCATGACAAAGACAAAGTCTTCAGTGTACAATAAAAGGGAGAGCTAAATGTTTTCTAATTTAAAGTATAAAGATCAGAATGTAAGGTGGTGTTGATTCACATAATTTAACCTAAAAAAAACTAAAACAAAATATAATCAACACAATAAAATAACGTAAAATCACTGATACAGGCATTTTGTCTCAAACCAGATTAGACAAAGTCAGTGAAACAGACGTGTTAGTCTGTTGAAATAACCTTAAGCAGTGCAAAGAACGCCGAATATACATAAACATAGAGTCACTTCAACACAGTCAGTCATTTCATGTTTTTGGTTCAGTTTTCTGAGATGTTAGAGAAACATTAGATTGACAGATTGATCACATCATTTAGTTCCTAAGACAGACAAAGTAGAACAGATGCATGTTCTGCATGTGGGTCAGTTCTGCATGTTTCTTCTTGTTAAAGTTGTAACTTGAAGATTATGATGTATATTTAAACATCTACCTGTTGCTACGACACTTAATGT
Organism: Chaunax sp. Z400; assembly: GCA_037577475.1. Taxonomy (NCBI): domain Eukaryota; kingdom Metazoa; phylum Chordata; class Actinopteri; order Lophiiformes; family Chaunacidae; genus Chaunax; species Chaunax sp. Z400. The sequence continues at coordinate 25,559,273 of CM075191.1, read as the reverse complement.
AGATGTAAGCAGTTAATCTGGAATAATATATTCTCCACACTTTACTGTACAACAATAGATACGTTAAGACAAGCAGGTGAGTAGGTAGTGTGTGTGTGTGTGTGTGTGTGTGTGTGTGTGTGTGTGTGTGTGTGTGTGTGTGTGTGTGTGTGTGTGTGTGTGTGTGTGTGTGTGTGTGTGTGTGTGTGTGTTAGTGCTGTGTCTGTGCGGCTGGTTCTGTGTCTGACCGACTGTGCTGGCACTGAATGTGGGATATCTGCAGGACAGGCAGCAGCAGCTGAAATGCATTGTGGATGTAGTTGGTACTGTTGGAGCCCTGCAGACAGGAGACCCATAAACACCATGACCATCATCATTATCATCATCATCATCATCATCATCATCATCATCAATATGAACAACATCATCATCATTATCATCATCATTATGGACAAAAAAAAAGATAGAAACTTTTAAAACAATTGGTACCAAATGGCTATTTTGAGCAGCCTAAATATATTCACCACAGCCACACAGCTGGGATGTACTGACTTAAGTAGAAAATGTATTGTAGAAAAAAATGTATTGTAGAAAAAACATCTTAAGAAACATAAAAGCAGCACAAGAAAATGCAACAAACCCCAATTTAATATTAAATGAAGCATTAAAACATAAGAAAATCTAAAAAAAAAAAAAAAAAATAGCCTGAAACACCTATATCTAAAATAAAGATTGCAGAGCAAGATTTGTGGTTCAGTTTTGATTTAAAGCGCTGATTATACTTGGAATAGTGTATTGAGTCTATTCCCAGTGTTTAAATTTCCTTTTTAAATGATGTTTTTCTTCATTTACAAACATATTTCCTAAACACCTCTCACTTTGTTACCATTAATAAATGAAACATGATCGATTACCTCATTAGTCGCAGTGATTGTTAACACGTTTCTTATAGTTACTCGGTTATAATCAAGACCATCTGAGGAAAAATGAGTGCCTCTCACCTCTAGCAGCACGCTATCTACCAGTGGATTTATCTCCTCTGCTTTCCTCTGGCCCTGAGGGACAAACAACCAGAGAAGAGAGACATGAAGCAGAAGTGAGCGAAGATCTAAGATCATCATGAAAAGACTCGACTTGCTACTAAAAAAATAACTGGTTTGGTGGGAAGATGCAGTAAAAACTACAAAGACAAACATAAAAGGATAAGGCTGTATTACAATGCAGTATGGTAGCTTTTTCCTCTGTTACCTCCACCAAGGAGGTAATGTGATTGGTTCAGTTTGTTTGTCTGTTTGCTTGTTTGTTTCTTTGTTGGTTTGTTTGTCTGTTTGTTAGGAGGATTACGCAAAAACTAATGGATGGATTTCCATGAAACTTTCACCAAAGATGGACCCTTGCATATCCTAGAGGTGATTACATTTTGACGCTCAAGCGCCTCATCACGCTACTGGTGTTTGTAGCGTGGCGTAAATACGCTGCGCTCCCATTGCAAATAATTAAACAAATACTCTGGCCTCAGGAAAAAAATGCCTTGGTGGAAACAGGCCCTAACAATTATGTTGAGGATTGTTGGGCCTTGGCGGAGGTTTGCGCTCTCAGAGCGCTCTTGTTATAATTTCCATGTGTTTATTTGGAGTCAATCCCACATACGCTTTCATACTCACTACTGCATGACATGTATATTAATCTGCAGATGAAAATAGTCCCAAAACAAATACATTATTTCCTCCTGATTGAGTGACGTTTTCTCAAATAAATTACTGAGAATTCTCTCATTCTCCACTCATACACCACACACAGAATCCCTCTCACCTACCCCAACAAGATGCAGTGTGTCAGAGAACCTCTTGGCCAAACATTCCACCTCCTTACACATGGCACATGTCAACCTGGAATGAAAATGTAGATCTTAGCAAGAATCATTCATCTCTGTCTTACACACACACACACACACACACACACACCCACACACACACACACCCACACACACACACACACCCACACACACACCCACACACACACACACACACACAGACACACACCTGGAGAGGATGTGTGCCTGGTCTCTGGCCGGTTTCTCCAGCTCCTGGCCGTGGAGGATGAGCTCTGCCACCTTGTGGAGCTGCTCAATACTGCGAGCCGTCACTTCAGCCAAACTGCTGACTGATGACATGTAGACACTCTGGAGGGAGGAGGGAAATTAAGTAAAAGAAAAAAAGAAAAGAAAAAAAAGTCTCTATTGTTGCTTAACATTGCTGAGATGACCTCACCTGTAAAGATCTGGGGTCGTTCTCCTTCTCTTCCTCCTCTCCTCCCTTCATCTCCGTCCTCTCGCTCTTCTTCTCCCCCTGCTGCTCTCCGTTTTTCATCTCCTCCTCCTTTTCATTCTCTGTCAGTGAGGCCTCTCCTGCTGCCTGGTCCAGTGTTCCCCTGTCAACCATCTCCATAGCGGCAGGCTGTTCCACTTTGCTCACCCAATCATGGGCCTTCACTCGAGCCTGGAGATGCATAATTACATCCATCAGTTCTGTATGGTGAGAGATTGTCAGCCGATCTATGCTAATCACATGCATGTACACGACTATATGCTAATGTGGGATATATATATATATATATATATATATATATATATATATATATATATATATATATATATATATATATATATATATATATATATATATATATATATATATATATATATATATATCTGTATGCAGAAAGACTTCAAAGTGATCACGTTTATATTTCTTGCAGCACGAGTGAGTGGAACGCTGCAACGTATTATTATTTAATATGGAAATAGAAATAGCTATATAGAAGGATCCCCCAGCACTGGTGCTTTTCATTGAAGAGAGACAAAAGGCTATTACTGAACTGATAATGACTGAGGCTGAGTTATGAGCCACTGTGCTTCGGCCCTCTTGCAGTAAGTAACTTAGGTGTTTATTAGCATTAAGCAATAATAATGCCTATTTTATAATCAGCAAACATAAAACACAAGCAAGAAAACCTCATATCCCTGCACAAGATATGGTTTTTTAAATTGTGCAAAATTAAAGTTTTAAGACTTGGTGATGTGGAATCAGTAAGTTATTCTTATTCATTGCATATCTGAGAAAAAGTTAAAATTTCAAAATAAGAAAACTGTAAATATCAGAAGGCACCTCTCCAGTACATGGGAGGAAAAAACATTGAACAGTTTTTGGGTTATTTCCCAGAAAATCTCATCTGAGACAAATCCCTCTAACAAATGAACCTAAATTCCTTTGTAACCATGGAAATGAAAAAAAAACACAAAAAAACACTACAATAAAAGTTCCCAAATAGCAAAAGGCACCACTTCAGTACTTGTAGATAGTTTGTGGAACAAAATTAATATTATTTGAGATCTGTTCAAGAAATGAAACCAAACACCACAATGAGCCTAAGTCCAACTTGTAACCACGGAAACGTAAAAAATAAATATGATAAGTCCCTAAATAGCATAAAGCACAACTTCATGTAATGATTGACTTGTTTACCGACTTCAGTGAAAAAAATATTAAATGGTTTTTCAGTTATGCTGGTGATGGAAGAGACAGACGGACAGCTGGAACTTCAATTTGTACAAAGTACTGAGGAGTAAATAATAATACAGTCAAATTAGAATAGATATACAAGTAGAATTACATAAATGTAGTAATATGTTTTTGTGCACAAATCTTAAATTCTAAACTACTGTTAAACTATAGCATTATAGTAATATTAGAGTATTTCCCTCTGAAATTTAGTGAAGTAAACGTAGAGAGCGGCACGAAAAGAACAGACACATGTAGAAGTACCTCAGATTTGTACTTTAGTGCAGTACTTGAGTAAATGTACTGGGTGTGGCTCACCTTGTTGAGTTTGTCTGGAGTGGCAGCAACATGGAGCTCAAACAGCAGCTCAGTGAGAACACTCACAAACTCCTCGCCGTCAGCAGCTAGTGGAAATACACAATACAGACACACAAACCCATGTTATGTGAGGATATTTCAGTTTACACAGCATATTTTAAAGCCACAGTGAATTAAATTTCAAATGAGAGCAGCTTAAACCAATGGTTTACTGATAACATTCAGCCAACAGCAGACCAAAGATTAGATTTGTTGCACTTCTGATTCTTGTTTTCATACCAAATTAAATCAAACTACTGCGTATGAATTATAATTATAGCTTAATGTTCACAGAATACATGCAGATTTCATGTCTTGATCAGGCTGCTTCTTTTGTCTAATAGGGTGTTTAAAACTTTACACTGAACTAAAAGATTAAATGTGAAAAATCAGCTCTGATCCTGAACCACTGATCCAGTATCAGTACTTATGTCCATTTGCCAGAGTTCAAACAAAAAATGGGAATAAGACCAACTGATCCTGGGTCAGTGCTCATGACCCGTCTCTGCTGGTTGGTTGGTTTGGTTGCTCACATAAGGAGGTAGAACAGTGTAACTGGGAACTTAGATCACCATGATCCTTCGTCTTTCCCTCTTCTTCTCTTTCCTCTTCCTCTACTCCCTCCTCTTCCTCTTGCTTGATGAAGATATCCTTGATGAAAATCAGCTCCTTCTTCACCTCGTCCTGCTCCTCTTCCACCAGGGAGGAGAGGAAGGCTTGGACCTAAAAGCAGATATAGAGCATGACTTTTTCAACAACACTCTAAAAAGACTTTGCTTCTGAAAAGTGACCTGTTTTCCTCACCTTGACCTCACTCTCATTGGACAGGATCTCCAGGGCCTCCAGGTGTGACAAGCCCTGGTAGTCGTCAAACAGAATACCATAGTGAGCTGTGGGGGCACTGATTGGCTGGTTGCCTAGACGCGCTCGCTCTTTGTCTTTGGCTTCCTTCAACATCTAAAAAAAAAGCACACATTAAAACTGGATTAACTTTAACAGAGCTGTCATTTTAGAGAAGACACAGAATGTGGATTTCCACTGAAAAATCACCAAATTATTCCATCCATGCAGACACACAAAACACAATTACAACATTATTTAGATGACAGGAGGAGATGTATTGCTTTTCTGTGAGTGTCTGTGTGTTTGTGTCTGCATGCCTGACTCAGTGATGCAGTCTTCTGCATCAGGGTCTTGGTCTTTTTGAAACCTGGGTCACTTTCAGCAAGAACGGTCATGGTCTTCTTTCCAATGAACTCCAAAGCATCCAAACCCCCACTGATCACTGACTTACCCTTTGAGAGAGAGAAACAGGGACACCAATAGACTAAAATACAGACATGAGATTAAAAAAAAGAGTACCAGAGTGACCAAAGAACATTTAAAGAAATTGATTAAAGAATAAGTACGGAAGTGTATTGCATTCAGTTGAGAAAAAAAAGCCCTATTTTTCTGAATTATTGAGATAATTATCTCGTTAATTTAGAAAAACAGATTACAAAAATATCTCGTAATTACGAGAAAATATCTCCTAATTATGAGATAAATTGTCCAAATTTTTTTTCATTGGTTAATGCAACGCGCTTCCATAATTTTGAAATGTGTATTTGTGTGTGTGTGTTCACTCACCGTGTTCTGCACTGCGTGTGTGATCGTAGAGAAGACACCCCTGCCAAAAGCTGCAGGACTCGCAGGGGACTCCCCAGCGCTGGACGGGTCAGTGCCACCTTCCTCTCTCTTCTCCTCTGCTCCCTCCTCTACTTCTTGTGCCTCCTCTCCCACTGAGGTCCTGTGGAGACGCAGAGCCCCCCCTGCCTTCGTCTTAACTGAGGTCAGGCTCTGACCTGCACACACACACACACACACACACACACACACACACACACACACACACACACACACACACACACACACACACACACACACACACACAAAGGTAGACAAAGTCTTGAGGGAGGGTTGTGGATGTGGAAATATGAGCCGGTGAAAGTAAATGACAACAGAAGACATACCCATTGTGGAGGTGGCATTGCTCAGAAGAGACTTTCCCCATGAACTCCAACCTCCCCAACCTTTTTCTTTCTCCTGAGGTGATTTCTGCAAACACACATACATTTTAATAATTCATTCATGTCCATATATAACAGTACCCAGACCCAAATAGTTCATTCACAAATGATGCAGCAGTGACATAGGTGGACTCCAATACTAAGCATACAGCAGTTCTCAGAGATATATATAGAAGCATTTCTGCCATATATATGACAGCTACCACTAATAGCTGAGAAAGCACATTGTTTAGGCTGCTTTTTGGACACAAATTAATTAATTATAACATTAGTTTTGTCTGCATTATTTGTAGAACTACCAGACAAAGTGGCTGTTTACTCGCCTCAAAGACCTCAATTATTTTCATGATCAATAAGTCCTTTGGTGCATCTAATGCCAGAAAATACATTTTGTACTTAAGTCTTACTGTTGGATTAGAAAGAGCTTTCTGACATAAGACAAAAAACAAAATGTATGTATTGAGCGTATAAAAAAAAGAAGCATTGACAAGAGATTCTTTGCCATTTTTGCTTAGAAGTTATTGAAACAATTAATGCTATAATTAATAGACTGATGATTTAAACTCTCAAGTCAATTATTCAATGTTAAGCCATAATTGACCTGTGTTAATCGAGAATGTGGGCTAAAGGTTAAACTGATAAATATCCTCAGCTAAAACATCAGTTGTCGTTATCGGTTATTGCAGACAAATCCGTGCAAATGAATATTTTAACTGATCCGTAACAAGAAACTACAGCACAGAAATGTCAACAATATATCTGATAGAATTTAGAAGCTGTGTCATCATCACACATTTTTTTCCTCCAGCATTGACAAGTTTGTTTTTGAAATGCAAAACGTCCCGCTCGAAAAAAAGAAGAAAAAAAACTATTTTAAGGGATCCTTGTCCAAAATGTTTGTGTTATGAGTTTATATAAAATATTGAAGAATGTATAATTATTAGATTTCTGAACTCTCAAATATAAATAGGTTAAAGTATAGCATGCACTGTATGTAAAGAAAAAGTCATGACCACTCTTCTGCAACCAGAGAAACAAGAGCGACAAACCTCCACATCCTCCTCCACAGGCTCTGCCTCAAGGCTCACCGGTTGGTCACATTCAATCACCTGACCCTCAGCAGGAAGCACCGGTTGGTCACACGGACCCTCTGAATACTGAGTAGTGATGTCCTCTGTGGTCTCCTCCCTGGTGGACTGTGGGAGGACAAAACTTTCCGGGATCAAAGGAGGCTGCAGAGGAGCTGAGAGAGATGCCGGGAATGCTGGGTCATCCTGACCGGAGCCGGGGTCAGTGTAAAGGGATAGAATGGGTGGAGAGGTGATGTCATCAGAAGGGTCTGCGTCAGAGGGGACGACCTGGGACATGGTGATCTGCAAGTGATCTTTGATTTTAGAGGGTTTGAGGAAGTGTTGATCTGTACTTCTTTATAAAACTTACTATCCTGAAGCCAAAACAGTGTTTATCATATTATCAAGAAATGGTTAATTATCTAAATAATTTGTGAAGACTTTTCTGTCTATAAATCAATTCAAAAATCTACTCGTCATTATTAGGTATTACGTCTGTAAACAAAACTCTGAGTCACATGTTCAGACACACAATGAACACACAGTTCAACATGTTGGAAAATATTTCTGAACAGCTTTGTGACCATCATTACAACATAATTGCAGATCACATCACCACCAGTTCTGTGCATTTCTGTCTTTCTCTTTACTTTTAAAATGTTGTATTTTTTTGTTTTTTCTTAATGTATTTCCAACTAGGCAGCAGTTAGAGAGCATAACCTTCTGCCAAGGCAGCTCAGTTTCCCCATTATGTCATTGCACCTAAAAGCAACAGTCCCATGATAATTTTACCCTCATAATATGAGCCAGTGACCATGAAAACTAATGACTGGAATTTGCTAGATCCTATGGGGATGTCACTGTGTAATTTTTGTTTTATGGGAGACACAGAATACAATCATTTACAATCTTTATTTTGCCTTGTATGAATCTAAGATTTAAGAATGAGACTACTCAGAGGCCTTACATCTTACTGTACACTCATCCTGTGTTACAATTAGTTAATATCTGACAGCATTATTTAATTATGATGCAACAAGAGTCAAGGACATCTCATTAATTCAGAAAAACAGAGCAGAATTGTACTTTTTCATGAAAACTTTTCCCAGAATTTTGAGTTAATTATCTCATTAATTCTCAAAAACAGGGCACTCTTTTTCTTAAGTGAATGCAATACGCTTCTGTAGATGTCTAATGTATTCAATTCTTTTGCACATTATATGAGGACAAAATTAGGCTAACACAACTTATGCAGAACAAGTTCTGTATTTCAAAATATTGTGAAAATTGAGCTAAAAATCATTAGTTATTGCTTCATGATTCAACACCACCATCTTGTGATCAGTTGCTGCCAATGCATCGTCATCATTTCTGTCATCCACTATGCCTTCAATCAATGTGAGGTTTGTTTGAGGTTTTTCTTGACAGCAAAATGTCATTTAACAAAAATGTATGTACAAGATGGTAAACAAACACAACACCAATATACACTTATCCGGAAAAAAAAAACAGCCTATAATATAACTAACTATAGCCAACTATAATTATTTTTCTTTTGATCCAGAATAACAAATAAAACTAATTAAATGTAGTAGATTACTTACTTACTACTTACTCCACAGTCACGAAAACCTGTCCAGATCAGATTATAGCCTATAACTAATCAATCAAACTAGTTAAATCAAAACAATCATTATACAAGACTTCAATAGGAGCCTTTCACGCAAAGTCCCAGCCTTCCTTTAACACAGTTTGAAAACATTATTACAGTGTGACAACACGCACAGCAACGTCAGGAAGACACCAGACAAAGACTACTGTTGTATTTGAAAGAGAATGTGACTGTTTGGTTAATATTCGCTGCTTTGTGTTCTCAACGAGTGACACAAACACTATTCCGACACCGCAGAAAATAAATGAAACTTTATCACCAGCTTTTTCATTGCAAATGTGAATCTTTCATTTAAAGCGGGCCCAAGAAAGATATTAAGCTCAAACATAGTTTTGTTTTTGTGAAAGTGACGGCGCAGCTCACCAGTTCAGTGTCCGCCAGCAGCTCCTCTTCCTCACCGCCACGTCGGCAGGCCGGTACGTGATTGCACCAAAGAGTAACAACAGACAAGATACTTCACTGTGTCAGGAACCACTGTCGTCTACTGCTCTATAACAACCAGCTAGTAAGACATTTGCAGCGGGAGGGAGTTGTAGAAACAGCCTTTAGATGAAGCATCAAGTAAAAACAGACAAGAATCAACATGTAAATAAATCCTAGTCCGTCAGAAAAGCCGTGAGACGCAGGTTGAATCATCTCACCTTCATCTAGATGTTTGTCTCGGATTCGATACGTTTGGAGTCGAAAAGCTCCACAACAATACTTATTGAAAACAACAACCTTGCAATAGTATATTAACTTAATTATCGGATTGTGCGCAACGCCAGTGAGGTCATGCTGGCTCGTTGGTCTAGGGGTATGATTCTCGCTTAGGGTGCGAGAGGTCCCGGGTTCAAATCCCGGACGAGCCCTTCCTTTACTTGTATATGATGGGATTTTGATTAAGCATATCATGTACACAAGTGAAATTAAAACACTGGAACGCAAGACAACAGGGAGAACGCATATAGCACCATGATTCCGGTGTTTCTAGTCGCTCCGTGTATCTGTTGGTAATTTGATTTTCGTCTCACAAACAGATATTTAGAAATGAAAAATGAGTGGTTATTTGATTTTTCAAATGCAAAAACCAAAATTGAAATACAAGGCGTTTTCCTTTTCTTGGCCAAAAAGGGAGGAGTGAAATAAAAAATAACGATTTGATTGTCATTTTGTGTTTTTAATAAGAAAAAATATTTAAAAAAATAAAATCACTAGAAAACACCGAGTCGGAGTAGCGATGGCGCAAAGTGTAGTTAAACTAGTGTTAGCATGGATGTAAAGATGCAATACAGCTAAGAACACTGAACATTCTATGAGAACACTGAACATTCTCTTGTGCAGAAATGTTTCATTTCATCTATCCACATCAGCATTTGATGCTCTTATTTTGTAGCCAGATGATCCCATCCGGTCTCTGAAAACGAAAAAACAGACCATTTTTTGTATCTGTTTTCTAGTGATTTTATTTTTTCTTATTCAAAACAGAAAATAAAAAACTAATCTTTTTTTAAAAATTTATTTCACTCCTCCCTTTTTGGCTATGAAAAGTAAAAACGCATTGTATTTTAATTTTGGCTTTTGTTTTCTGTCAATCACCTGATCCAACAGCAACTTCTTAAACTGTTTTACCACAAGCATATACATATCAAATTTAAGACAAGTACTCCAGTTTCCAAATATTATCAATAGGTTTATTAAGTGGTGTGAATATTCTGTTTTAAAATAAATGAAAAATTGCAGATAGACCTGTACAGTTATATGTTCACAGTTTAACATGTTCCCTTTGAATTGCCAATATTTAGATTAAAAACTGATAAGATTTATTATAGACACATTATACAAACATATGATATCCATTATTATGGGGGTATCAAAATCATGCTTAATAAAAACCTTTAATTGCCCTTTCAGTCTAATAATCAATTATAAAATATATATATATGTATATATTACAACTTATATTTGCAGAGATACAAAAACATTTACAAGCAAAGAATATTCAGAGGCAAATGCAGTTGAGTCGCTACATTCGGTGTCTGTGTGTGCATGTGTGTGTTTGGTTGAGTGTGTATGTGAATAAAATAGGATCACAAATAATTGACAAATGTTTTGCACCAAAGTGTGCGTATATATATATATATATATATATATATATATATATATATATATTGCACATTGGAGACATGTACAAAGACACGATTAACACAAAGGTTTGTTCTCCAGAAGCTGTTAAAACCGAGAGTTGTGCTCTAAAAATTACGGGTTGGTGGTTGACTTAAAAAAAAAAGAAAAATGCTGAAATAAGTTGCATCATTTTCTTTCAAATTGCATATCTTGTTTTGAAGGCTGGAATAAAACTTATCTGCTACAGAAAAAATAATAACAATAAAGAGCAAATTTCCCTGCTTTGCACTTTGTATTTTAACAATATAAACATGTCAATATAAAAGGCTACCACTGTGTCACACCACAATCCAAACAATAGTTCATATAGATACTTACACTAGAGATAAGACATAAAACATTTCATTGCTTTTACCCTTAAACCAACCGAGTGGTGTCTTTTCCTCACTAATGCAATAATGCCCCTGTCCAGCAACTTTCACATTTCTGAATGAAAACATATAAAACACTTCACTCTGACAATTATTAAGACCCACATTTCCCCTCTTTGTCAACCCAAATACCAAAAGCACTCAAGACTGATTGTGAGCTGCTTTTATTAAGTGCATGCTTTCTGCTGTGCGGGCCGTGTGCATGTATATACAAAAGAAAAGCGAGCATTAGCTGAGTGAGCTGTTAGCGGTTTGGAAAAAGGCACTTCATGATGTAAGCTGTAGAGGCAGGTGAGGTCTGTGAAGGAGGAGTTAGCATTAGCGTGATGTCACAGCTACTGTAGCTGCGCTGACCAAAGAAAGCTCAAGTTTGCATGATACGATGAACAATAGGTGTGATATGATACATTCTGGAATGTTTCACATTATGTTGGCCTAGCTAGCAAATAAAGTGTTTTTGCATGTTTAAGCTCACTATCATTACTTGAATGGATGCAGAGAAATGAGAGCTAATGTCGCAAAAAAGAACCTTTAGCGTACAATAGCCAGGGTCTGTGGTTTAAACTGTGCAGGTGTGGATGCAGTTTGATTTTGCTGCCACAAGAAGGTGCTGCTCTCAGGCCAGCTGAGATGCTGCAGCCTCTTTTCTTTAAGTGTCTGAACCTTTCACAGCTGATCAGAGGTCTATTTCTATTGTAATATCAAAATGAGATTATGGTAAATCTGCAGAAACGATAAAGTGTGTGATGATTGGCTGATTAGCAGGCTGACAATATTCAGGAAAATAAGGTGATAGGATCTAAGCTTGCACCCTGAGGAACATTTCCCCTATTATGTTTCAGAGTTCAATGTGTAACGTCAGCTCTTTAAAAACCCACCCTCGAGTCAAAGTGGTACAGTCCAATGGTGAAACTAGCACCGAGTTTCTTTGAAGTTTCCTGGTCGAGGTTTTCACACCAGGAGGTGGCGTTTCTTGTGCAAAGCTAGGTGGTCAGAACGGGAGAAGCTGCGTTCGCAGTCAGGGCACTGGAATGGCTTGACTCCTGTGTGCTTGCGGAAGTGTCTTGTCAGTTCGTCTGAACGGGCGAACTTCCACGTGCAGCCTTCCCACATGCACTTGTAGGGTTTCTCACCTGCACATATAGAGAAAAACATACATCACAATGAGTAAAGCTGTCCAAAAGGTGAGTTTTCAGCTGATTTTGGAGCGTACAGCTTGTGTGTGAGTTCAGGCCCCGTTTACACGGCAATGTTTTAGCTGAAAACTTTGCGTTTTTAAAACCTTCTGCGTTCTGAAACGATCCTCATACACACGGATCTGCAAACACGACTGAAAATGCTGTAGTCTGTATGCCAAGACAGTAGTTGGTGGTGTAACTTTTCAAAATAAACACCACAGAATAAGATCACAATGGTGGTTCAGCAAGACTACATCGGAGGAGTGTTAAATTCAACAAAGTCTGCTGCACAAACAAACCCGGACATTGTAGTTTTGTTGTTCTGGCCATAGTAGGCTGTTTGCTGTCTGTTTACGTGACAAAGGCTTGCAGGAACCGTAATAGACATGCATGAAGCAGGGCTGTGTCGTCATTGTTTCTAGCCAGAGTTGCATTTTGCCCATTTACACGACACCGATACAGTGGTGTTTTGGAAAGTTTCCACTCTGGCGCCCGTTTTTAAAAGTTTGTGGTTTCAGTCCCCGAAAACGCCGTTCTCATATAAACGGGCGGCCAAAACGCAACAAAAAGTTTCCATTTTTGGGTGAAACGGTCATCGTGTAAATGGCCCAGAAGACTCTTACCGGTGTGTGTCCTGCGGTGTGCCTTGAGATGGGAGCTTTTTGTGTACACTTTGTTGCAGCCAGAGAAGTCACAGCGGTGAATTCGCCGCTTTTTCAGTGTGTCAGGAGATTCAGCGGCGTGAGGATGCTGTGTGCCCGAATGCACTATTACTGATGGATTGTTACCCCTAAGAGAGACACAGAGAAAAGATTATTATGTTAGAGTTGACTGCTGCTGCGTCATCTGGTTTGACAAGGAGAGGGCTCTGGGTTGAAGTAAAAGCCACCTCCCCTCATGATGTTGAAATCGAAATGCAAGTTTAATACAGTTGCAGCTATTCTAACAATGCAATAACAACTTCTACCAGTCAGGAAGTTGAAAAACACCTCCCGCCTTTTTCTAGTCTACCACGCCTTTGCTTGTTCTGTCACCTCTCTTCTGTTTATAACTCTCATTCAACAAAACCATTCCCTGGAATTTGATGAACATCTTGTGTGAACTACATGGAAATAGTAGATGCACATTTGCACAAGTCATCATTCTTATACACAACTTCAATACACTTAACCAGATAGAGTGGGTACAGTTATTGAAGAAAACAACAACAGAGCTTTTCCTCTGCACTATCAATCTATCATCAAAGTGTGTGTGTGTGTGTGTGTGTGTGTGTGTGTGTGCATGTGGGTGTTGGTGGCAGTTGAGAGCAGGTGTCGAGTGTTGAAATATGAATCCCTCACAGATAAATTCTGTGTACAGGAATGTTAAGACAATCCCTTGTGATACACAAACACAAATATACACACACACACATACATGTTGGTGCAACTATACTAGTGAGGACCCTCATTGACAAAATGCATTCCTCAGCCCCTTACCCCACCCTGAACCATCAGAACTAAAAACCAGACTCCATCCCTTATCCTAATTCTAACCTTAACCCCAAAACCAAGTTTTAGCCCTAAAACAGTGAGGATCGCCCAAAATGTCCTCACTTTCAGAGAATGTCCTCATTCTCCAGGGTCGAAAACTTCAATTGGTTTCCACAAAGATGGCTGTGCAAGAACATACACACCCTATCATTATCATACACACTGAGTAAACGCACCTATTACCATATACATGCAGTATGTTGACATCCATGTGAATTTTTTTGGACAGGAGAGGTGATGACAGCTATACATACCTACTTTTTCCCCCCAAAGGGTCCAATTATTTCACGTTTTTCCTAGAAATGACAGGACCCTGAACATGCAATTATTTTCTCTGTTACTCTCTAGAAGAAGAACCACTCTTACAAAACAGATGGAGTCGCAGACGCTGGACAATGAGCTGTAAATAAATGCAGGAAGTGCTGAGTGGGGAACTAAAGTAGAGATGGGAAGGAAGGAGGAGGTGACGAGCTCAAGATGGCTGATATGAACCTGTGTGGCTGACTTGAAAGCGATAAGGTGAGCCAGGAAGGAGCCGTAATGAGAGGTGTGTCAAGACTAGAAATGACAGAAATAGAGACGCCACAAAGGAATCTGACACACCCCACACACAGTTCAGTCAGTGCGTGGAGGGTGTGCTCATGACAGGTCCTGTGTTATCTCTGTAAATTGGAAACTCATCTCCATGTTCTTAGTTTTAACTTCTATTCATCTACACCGTGTCAAACAAAGAAGTAACAGAGATACAAAGGCTGTTGTATGTCACTGAGTATTTCCCCAAAGAGTTTCTGAACAAAGTGAAAACAGAGGTACAACTTTGTCTATTTAACTTCACTGAATAAAGAGCAATCTTCTAAAAAGGAAGGTGGGTGTTGAACCTTAACTTAACCAAACCCTGGGGCATTTTAGCCTTTTTTTTTTTTTACATGGTAGTGTGCTGACAGGAAACATGACAATACATATGTGTCTCAATCCAGAACTCTGAGAAAAAAATAGCAAATTAGAAATTACCCACTGTTACTCTGCAGGCAAATCTTAGACTGTACAGAGTGGCACAAATGAGTAAAACAAAGTGACAGAAGCAAATACATGGAGAATGAATTAAATAAAAATCATTCAATTATTTAAATTATTCATTGCAGGTCACAATGTATAATTTAAATGCTAGATATATGTGCTCAAATGTCCCATTGCATATCCAGGACTGAGACACAAATATAACTACATAAAAAAAGAGTAGAGACAGATGGGAATGAATATGGAATAAATGTCTCTTTTTGAATTTTAATTGAGGAAGTCATATATATGGAATTAGCGCTCAGGGTGATATGATGCTTTTTTTTACAGTCGTTCATTACCTCTATTACCAACTATTACAAAAACTATTCAAAGCAAACTGAAGTGTCTTAAGAAATACTTTCAGATGAAATGTTCAACTGCCAGACTTTTAGGAACAAAAGACATCAGTGATTATAATGTGTTTACTTATAGCATTACCTGTTTTGCTTTTCTTTCCTGTGTAAAATCAGCCTGTCTTGTACTTCACATGTCTTTTCATTGCCTAAATAAATCTTGCTGCTACATATGGATAACCCAACAAACATTATTGGTTATTTTTCCTATATGAATCTGATTTATTTCAGGTCAAATGTACTCCACGTTTTTTTCCCCTGCAATGCCCCCTAACTTGAGAGGTATTCATTAAGATTTCGAAAAAGGGATTTTTTTTTTTTTTGCTATCAGTAAATCATATCAGACCAGTACCGAAAAAAATCAAACCCAGGCCTAGTCTTTGGGCTCCACCTTTCAAAAAAAATAACAACAGGAGCAGATATGGATCCAGACTGCCTCTGACCACCATTACCATATACAGTGAAAGAGGAAACACTGCAGCAGACAGAAACACTTATGAAATGTTTGGTGCCTCTTTCAAAATATGTATGGGTGTATCAGTGTGTCACTCACCCGTATTCGTGTGGTATTCTGATGACGGATGACTTCATGTCATGGCTGTTATGGAAGTCATTAGTGAACTCAGAGCGTGGCTCTGTTTTGATTGGCTTGGGCAGGTCGTGGGTGTTGCCTTGCAGCTCTAAGGGCTTTGTAAAGTGACCTGGGTAGATATGAAATATCACCAACAGTGAGCTGGTCAGTAAGGTCAGTACTGCAGCATGGATCAGGATTTATTAACAATTACATATTGTTATTATACAGAGAATTAAGTTTAAATGTGAAACAATTTGTCTTCCATCATCAGCATATTAGTGTTATCATTGTAAGCATGCTGACATTAATTTAGCTCAAAAAGCACAACCTCAATATTATTAATTTTTCCTAATTTTGAAAAAAGAACAACCTACTGTGTAGAAAAATATGCTACTGAGTGCAACTCTCGCTTCTTAATTGTGTTTGTCTCATTTTGCATTCTACATTTTTACTGCAGAATATTCATTTACTTCATCCCACATAATAAGTGTGTTTGTTTGTTTTGTTTTATTATTTATCCTACTTCATTGGTGCTTCTAGAGAAGAGAATCACAACACTGTGATCAAAATGTATCAGTTATGTTTGCATTTTGGCAATTTGTGTGTATGAAATATAAGCGGCAGAAATTGTGACCTCTTATAGATACGTTTTAGAATAATCTAAAACCCGACAAAATCTGAAGGGAAAAAACCCCCATTATCCTACATTTTGAGACACATTTTAAGTGAACTTTTCCTCATACAGCATACAGATGTATGCTTGATATCTCGATCAGGGAGGTTATGTTATTATTTAATTGTTATATCAACATTTTTCCACGTTTCGTTTTAGTAAATGAATGATTATAGTTAGTTTTCATTATAGAAACACATTGAGTATGTCGTGCCAATAAAGCTCAAATCAAATTAAATTGAGTAGAAACTGAAAGTAAAATAAATAAGACAATAAATGAGTTTTCACCTGTCTTATGCTCCCTGCTTCGATGATGGTCATTGTCACTTCCGACAGGTGAGCTCACCATTATTGGCTGATGCAGGTGGAGAGGTGAGGAGTAGAGGACAGACAGAGGCAGCATGACTGGAGACACCATAACCCCTGACCCCTGGATGACCCCGGAGCCGGAGCCAATCAGAGGAGCCACAACAGTGGGGTAAGGAAGTGAGGGAGTGGGTGGCGGGAGACCATGGGAGGGCGAGGACCGCAGCTGGGAGTGTGGGGGGGAAGCACGGCTCGCTGTGCTGTAAGGGGAAGGTGGGGAGCTGCGTGAGGAGGCCGGAGAGGACGCTGAGGAGCAGGGAGGAGAGGAGGACGAGGAGCCGGAGGAGGGGCGCTTTGTCACTGACAGATCCACAGGCTCCAGCTGGGTAATTGTGGTGTTGCTGGGGGTGTGGGGCTGGGTGAAGGCGTGCATGTGTGAGGAGTGGTAGAGGCGGGTGGGATGGGAGAAGATCACTCCATATGGCTCTGGGGTTTTCACTAACGAAGAGTATAATGACTGCAGGAGAGGATGCAGGAGAAGGAAGCAATGAAGGGAGACAAAAGAACAGAGAGTTAGACATTTCCCGTTCTGCATTGACTAACAGGGAAAACATGCTTCTGCCACACAAACAACAGTATTAAGCCAAAAAATTCAATCCAGCTCTGTTTGGGATGAATAACAGTTGTGTGCATGTGTGTGTGTGTGTGTGTGTGTGTTTGTGTTTTCATTAGCCTGCAGCCTGGCAGTGTTTGTAACCATTGTATGCAAATGTCCCCAGTACAGCTGCCTGTTTGTCAAGGAAGAGCAGGAATGTGGGAAACAGTCAGTCTAGAGACGTAGAGTAGGTATGTGTGTATATGTGTGTGTGTGTGTGTGTGTGCAGGTCACAGTTACTAAATGGCATCAAAAACATGTCCGGGCATGACAGGAGCACACAAACACCCTCATACACAGGCTCACAAAGTTATTTTCACAAACACTTGTGGCTTACCGTCTCCATGTCTGGCTTCAGAGGGTAATCATACATCAGCATGGCTGCATAGGCCAAGCTCCTACAAAATAAGACAGATACATGCACATTAAATATGTTACAACACATTTACACAATTTCAAGAATCATTTCATTTACTTTTATGTTCAGTGCAGTTCAACAGGAAAGCCGGCAATGATCCGGAACAGGTATGGAAGAAGTACACAGATCCTTTAGACAAGTAAAAGTACAAAATAAGAGCAAACATTTACCTTTTTTTTCGTGAAATATTGGAGTTTTATATTTAGGGCCCCAAAACATGTATAAAAATAGTCATATTTCGGTGGAGCTGCTAACAACTCATCAACACCGGAAATACGACGGTAAGTCTAAATTAGACACTGATTTCTTGTCAAAATGAGGTCAAAAGCCAAAAAGGAGCCATTGGTTTAATCTTTAATAATGTATTATATTTTATAATCCTATCATATTTTGTACAAATTATCATATTTTGCATTTTATATTATATAAAATATTAACTGAAAAGGGACTAAAAATAATTGTCAGATGCAGCAAAATTATAATAACATAATATTTCCCTTTGACAGAAGTATAAAGCAGTGTAAAATGGGAATATACCAGTAACAGTTCCTCAAATGTGTAAATGTACTTGAGTAAATGTAATTCTTACATGGTCCACAACTTTCCTCGTTTACTTTGTTTTCATCTTTTACAACTTAAATACCATGGTTGTATTTTCTAATAGAAATACCTTCAAAACTGCTAGACAACCTTTAAAATGACAAATGTGTGCAAACCAACACGTGATGAAAACTAAATCACAGAGGGAAAGGCTAGACAAAGGCCTGCAGTTAAGTATAGGTGCCTGAAAAGTGTCTGAAGTGTGTCTGTGTGTCGGTGGTCTCCTCCTCACTTCCAGTAACTCACATCATTATCCAAACAATGTTTCTGTCAGATTTCACATATCTTCTCCTCCTCTCTGCTTTTACAATCTCTTGATTCTTACACTGCCGTTCTCGTCCATCTGACAGTCTGTCAGGTCATGTAAAAAAACAAAAAAAACAATTAAGAGCTGTCTGATACCGGTCACTCAGACAATGCTACAGACAGCTTTACGACGGGTCGTTTTGCAGGTCTAGAGATGGTTGCAGGCGCGATGGCTAAACTGCTCGAGACGAGACAGCGTCAGTACCTCACAGTTTTCTAAAGAGGCAGAGACACACACACCACCTAATGAGGCCTGGAGAGTGTTTGGATCAAAAGCATGTGAGGTTTGTAAAGTGGTTCCAGTTAACTGGGACTGGAACGTCCAGGTGCTGCAGAGAGGATTTTGTTTGTGCCCAAACAAAAGCGTGTTTATGAGCATGGTGGTGGTGGTGTGTGTGTGTGTGTGTTGACAAGAACATTATAGCACCACAAACTGTCAAAGAATGTACCCTAAGGGAGTCTTTGTGTGTCTATGTGTGGGTGTGTGTGTCCGTGTGTACCCGTGTCCATGTGTGTGTGTGTGGGTGTGTGTGTCCGTGTGTACCTGTGTCCATGTGTGTGTGTGTGTGTGTGTGTGTGTGTGCGCGTATGTGTGACCTGATTAAAGTCCACAGTCTGGAGACAAGTTAGCCTGTAATTATTAACAAATAGGCAAGAACACAGGTCGTCACACCCTAGCTCACACACACACACTCACAATCACATACACAATCGCACATACACAATCCAGATGAGGACCAGACCAATGAGAGAGCAGGATGCTCGCTTGCTGGGTCAGGAAGGGTGTGAACATGACGACTGCAGCCTCGCCCTTTGCCCGGCTCCGAGGAAACAAAGAAACTGCACTCAGGTGGAGACTGGTGTCTGTGTGCGAGTGTATACACAGGTCTTTGAGGGTGTGTTTTCTGATCTGGGTTCGTATTGTATCGTAGTTCAACTGGAGGTCACACAATTGTTCTATTGTGGTTGTGAATCACCCACAAAGAGGTGATAATATGAGCAGGCACTACATGAAGCACAAGCAGATAGATCACGAATCAGAACAAAAGAAGAAACGTCTCAGCTCGGCAATTAAAGGGTAGCATAGCGTACAGGTATTTTCCCCAACAGATCCGTAGAAATGAAAACGTCTAACAGACTGTTTGGGTTTGAAAAATCACTCCTCATTGTGGAAGTCCCCCATGTCGGATCTATCCATTTTATTATTTAACTTCTATAGCAAGAAAACACTGCAGTAAAGTATAAGTGTTAAAAGAGTTTACTTCTGCAAAAGACACAACTCTGGCTCCTTTTACATAGCCTGCTGTAGGCGGGACTGATGCGCCTATCTTCTGCCCCACCGCACTGTATTTATGGTGCGTTCCATTACGTCGGAAGACGGAGCTGGGAATGACGTCACACCTGAGTTGACCACGTTCCAGTTAGACAAGTCGGGGAAAAAAAGATGGACGCCTCCAAGAAAACACTAGTTGTGTTTGCCCTTTCGGAATATAAACAACTAGTAGTAGTAGTAGTAGTCGGAAATTACGATTTCCCAGCACTGTGTTACAAGTCACGCCTCTTTATCTTGCGGAACGCTTTTAAAATCAGACACCAGAGCAGAAGGGTGTTTGTTACTGGGCTGCTGAGCGATCTCTGAGGTTTCAGTCCCACTTGTATGGTGCGAACTACTAATAAAAAGTACATTTAAAATTTGTTTAAAAAAACATAATAAAATAGATTAAATAAATAAATAAAGTTCCCACGATCAAAGATGACATCTTCAAATACTTGTTTTGTCTGATCCACAGTCAAAAACCCAAATATGTAACATTTTATTTTAAATCCTCCTATTTAGCATTCATAAGAAGAACATTTTCATCTTCCATAACTTGGCTATAACACATAGTAATGTAGCTGTGAGCATATTTAAGTGTTTATTAATGTGTTTGTTATAATTGTGGGCAAAAATAACTGGATGCTAGTAGCATATGATGAATGACAATGTAGTAAAACACGGTTGTAATAATTCAAAATAATACAAATCTTAAAATCATCAAAAGAGACATTATCAAATTGCTGCCAAATACTGTCCAGTAATAAACATTTAAAATATCCTTTTAACCAGTTACAACCACATTAAACTGTTTTAAACCATTTATTAAATGTTTGCAAACTTTAACTGACCAGATATTAAATTTGCAATAATATGAAGATTTAAATGAGCAAACCTGCCCATAAGAGAAGCTTAAAACACCTTGTCACTGCAGGCCTGGGCCTTTGAACACGAGTCATTTGAATATACTGTATGTTCACATAACTGAAGACAATGCCATGATTAGCTTTTAGAATACCGAGGTCATCCCTCACAAAAACTTCGACAAACCCCTGAAGCAGTGTTTGTGAATGTAAATGTACACCCCTGTGTACATTTACATTCACAAAGGAACACGTGGAGACACGGCAGCATACCATTCCTCTCAGAGTTCACCTGACAAGTCGGGTCTGAGACACAAATCCTTCAAGTCGAGTGAGCCAAATCACCTCGTCACTGGTTTGAGTAAACACTGGGCAATTTGGGTGATGGTAACAGAGCACTCTAATTAATGATGTTTGTTTTAATCCACATGGAGGTGCATGCCAGGAAAGCAATTTGAATTTGTGGCATCTTCCTCAGTACACCTCCACAGACCATAAGGCCTCAGGAGGGAGAAGATTGTTTAATCACCGCAGCATCTAGAGCTACAGTGATTTGACGTTTAGACATAAAATTCATTAGAAGCAACTTTGTTGATGAGTCGAACGAAAAATGAACACAACGTGGATTTTCTGCTTTCTGCTTATGCTAAATTTGATTTCTTTTTTGGTTTAAGAATTAAGAATGATCAATGTTTTAATCAAGGAGCTAATCTACTGATACATTAATAATAAAAAATAACCATTCGTCACTGGCAGAGTTGCCCTGATCCTCTGACAGATTTAGTTTTGTAATGCATCAAACAACAAAATCTTTCTGTGAGGTAGAAATCAGAGGCTGTTGCACCGTTGCCACATCAGAACATCCCTCAAATGTAAAAAAATAAAAATAAATCACAGGTGGACACAACCTGTGAGGTGAAGGAGCCGGCCTGTACTGCACCTTATTGGTAAATAGGCGGCCTTACCTGCGTAGTTCAGGACCATTTTCTCCCTGAGCGCACAACATGCGGGTGTGTGTTTGTGCATGTCAAGTGTGGTCTGCAAATATTGTCCTTCTCTGTCAGTAGAGCTACTGTGTACTCAACCCCAACCCACTCAGCAAACACTTCCTCTGCACCCCCCCAACTCCTCTCTCTCTCTCTCTCTCTCTCCCCAGCTTTGGACTCCAGATCTTTATCTCTCGCTCTGTCACGTCTGTACTACTGTATTTATCTGCACCACACACCACCGCACACTCTTTTTCTCTCCCTCTCTATGAATGATATTAAACAACATGACTGAAGGGGGAAAATATTGTGGCTTGGAGTCGCTGGCTACTGACTCGACCACATACACACACACACACACACACACACACACACCACACACCACACACTGTTATACACACTCGGCGCTGCACACCAAGTTTCTGCTAGCTCAACAGAATACACACGCTAAATCACTAAAAGACTACATTATTACACACATGCACACATGCTCAAACATACGAAGACACAAACAGGCCCATGGGCGCGCGTTGCACACACACAGACACACACACACTCTAATGGCAACAGGCTGGAGATGATGAGATCACCAGAGAGACCAGAAACCTCCAGACAACAGCTTTGTCCAAGAACACGCCGCAAAAGACACACAGACACACACACACACAGACTTACAGCATTCAGTTTCCTCCTTCTTTTGCCGTTCTTCACCAACTCTTTACCTTCTCACCTCATGTTAGTTTTGTACCGTCTTACACCTGACCATCATTTTCATCAGTTTGTCTCTATAGTCATCACTTAAATAAATTCATGTAGCTTGATCCCACCTTATTACTCATTAATTATTTATCATTTAATATCCCAAACTGTGTGACTCATCGCAGCAGATGGCGTGCTAACACCGCCCCCCCGTTTAACTTCTCCTTTTTGTGCGCTCACCTCTGATGTCGGTTCTCATTGCTACACACTCCTTCTGTTGCCGTTGACTCACTTGAATTTACCCCCCTACTGCTCCTCCCTGCTTCCTAATGTCAACTCCTTACCTCACTTCCTACTCTCTGGACTCCCCTAATAATGCCTTATATGCTCCGACTTTGACTCGTCTGACTTTAAGGCCCCTGCTGAAGCCTCCTATCTTCTTCTTTTTGGCTTCCTATTCCTTCACATTAGCTGCACATTAGCACGCCCCCCCGCCGCCCCAAATCCTTTTACTCCCCCAAACACACATGCATATAGAGAAACACTCAGAAGAGCGTAGCCCCTCTCAGGTCCTCTCCAGCAGACCGTGGGGCTTCAGGCCTGCAGACCTCGGGGGGAAGCCAGAGGGGGCCCATCAGCAGGGGAGAGAGGAAACAGGATCCATCATCACACACACATGGAAGCACAAAGATACACACATTTAAAGACACACAGGAGTTGACACAAGGCTCAAGCACTATAAGAAAGACACTCATGTGCACGCAAATAGGGCCATACTTGTCAAAGGGAGCGAAGTTTTGAGGCTTTCCAGACAACTAAGGATAGAGAGATGGAAAGAGGGAGAGAAAGTTCCAAAGAGAAAAAGAGAGGGAGAGAAGCGGAAGCCCTGAGAGTTTGGTCTGACTGTTATTATTTCCACACTGCATGATGGGTCGGGGGATGTGAGAGAAGGAGGACGTGGAGGAGAGTGAAGCAAAGGGGGGGGGGTGCTGCTGCAGGGGGCCTGCGGTTTCCTGTTCACCCCCCCCCCCCCCCCCCCCAAACACACACACACACACACACACACACACACACACACACACACACACACACACTGCACCTCCCTCGCTGAAGAATGAGAGGAGAGAAGGGGGAATAGAAGGAGTGAACGGGCGAAGAAAACAGCTGCTCTGACCAAACTATGTCAAAATGGAAGTGGAAAGAACAAGAAGACAGAGACGGGGGAGAAAATGAAGTGGGTTTTGACCAAAGTATGACAAAACTTCAATGGACCTCAAACATGGGGAGAGAGCTGGGGGGGGGGTAAGACATAGTCACAAAGGCTCAATCCGGTGGTTTTAAAAGCGGTACCAGACACACTGGTATGTGTGCGTTTACATGACTGTATATGTGTGTGCATGTGCTGGCACGCATGTGAAGTTGTGTAACGACTTACCGCATTTAACATTAATGACTGTCTGTAGGCCACAGTGTCCTTATTCCCTTCATTTCACCACTCACCAACCATCCAGCATCCAGGAGTTTAATGTTTAGCCCTAATGTTCCCTAGGACATGCCCTTTGAGCGGGCTGTGTGTGTGTGTGTGTGTGTGTGTGTGTGTGTGTGTGTGTGTGTGTGTGTGTGTGTGTGTGTGTGTGTGTGTGTGTGTGTGTGTGTGTGTGTACACTTGCGCATATTGTTCCACTAGATAACATCAGCATGTTGATTCAGGAAAAAAAAAGAAGAAAAAAAGGCATAGAGGTGGGTGGGGTATTTGGGGCGTGAGTGCAGAAGTGTGTCTCAGCTTTAATGGGAGACAAATAAGAAATAGATAAGGAGGAGAGGTCAACTCGTCTTTTTCTTCTTTTTTAAACTTTCTCTAAGGGGAAAGAAAAGTGTGAGGTACAGAGGAAGAGAGACAGAGAGAGAGAGAGAGAGAGAGATAGCCCTCATTCCACCCGTCCACCCCCCACATCCCTCTCTCCTCCCTTCGTTCTCCCTCTTTCTCCCTCACTCCAAGCTCTAAACAGGATAAGGGCTTCATATGCCAAGTGGAATGTGTGACGCAAGCGTCAGCCTTGAAACAAAGCACAGGAAACAGGGACAGACAGAAATGGAGAAACACACACACAGAGAAAGAGATGTGTATTTTAAAGGTAGTGAAGCGAGAGGACAAAGAAGTTCAGGTGTGACTGAATTTTTTTTATCTCTCTCTCTCTCTCTCTCTCTCTGTCTCTCACACACACACACACACACACACTCACACACACTTGTCACATATGTAACACTGCATTCAGCTCTGACACCGCTCAGTAACCTGATGGTCATCCTGTACCAGCATCATATTCAACCTCGACTGACGGCTTGCCAATATGATTTACAGCCGAAACAATAAATCAATGAATCAGTGAGTCAAACGACAGAAAATCAGCAATCATTTTGAGCAATTCATTGTTTCAGCTGTTTAATCCAGAACAAAATAACCTTCTCACTGATTACACATCTTTTAAAGGGTTACATTTTATATAAGATCATAAGATTTCGGACAACTTGTGACGGGCAGCCATGAATGGTTTCTTGGTATTTCTCTAAGGCCCACATTGAACCTTTATTTGTAATATGCCGCTTATATGTTTTACTTTTTCAGATTAGATTACTGTGAAATGTAATTCTGCTTCATTCCCATTTCTGTGCCACCATTGTTTTGTCCACAATGATCTATTTATGCTTTTAATTCTTTTCTTTTTTTTAATCCATGAGGGGGTTACTGTTAATTGTCTTGTAATTTGTTTTCACATTCTCTGCTAGAAAAGAAAACTCAATAAACATATCGTTAAAAACACTGAGCCCCAGCAGAATACACTAACTGTAATATAGGTATTAATCTCTATATATGTAGCCAGTCTCAAAGTAGATTAAGAGCACATAATTAGGTCACAGGTTAAATACCATTAAGGCAAAAAAAGAAGAAGAGCTGAACAGAGACAGAGACATATCACTATAAGAGAGATTCTCTTTCTCTCTTACAAGCCTGTATTTTTCATTTCAACTAATCAAACTGAATGTTCTATAAAAGGCTCTGATGGCTATAAATAGCACCGTTTCTCTGCTGCGTTACTGTGAGGTTATAAACCATCAGTTATGTCAAGTCATCAATTATATCAGCGTTAAAAATCATTAGTCATCGGGCCAATAAATGCATTGAAGACGCTCATTTTTTTTTTTTAATTTAAAAAAAAGTTTTACTATTTAAAATAACCGAAAATGTTGATTCAACACACAAATTCAAGAAAGTTACACAAAACATTTTTGATCATAATCAATTCGGCTAATTACTCACAAACAAGCAGCTATTAAAAAGAAAGTAAGCGTATGGACTCCTGCTTTTCCCCGTGATAAATCCAACACGTCTTTTCCCCACATGTTACCTTAAGAGAAACACGCAGCAGCCCACAGGCTTTAACCTCAGTACATCCGAAACCAAACGAGACCAGTGTGAATGGAACTGTTCCGATACGCACTGTGTGAATGAAAACTTATTGGAAGACTTACTTCTCCGTCGGAGTAAACAGTCTATTCCTGTAGGACAGCTTCACGGCTGCCTTGCTTTTAGCGGCAATAGCTCCTTTCAGTGAGAAACTCAATTAGGCAACTCCGCTGAAAAAGTGACGCAGGCGACGATCAACTCCGCTTCGTCACTGACATCAGCTCAAAAAAAACAAGACGGTCCACTGATCGATGACACCACAAAACTTCCCCAAGTTACGAAACTGTGTGCGTCTCTCTCTCCGCTTTCGTCGTTTAGAAACTGTTGCTGTCACATGATCCGCTGTCTGTCTGTCCTCCATGGGGTCGGGCCGCTGGGCGGGACCGGGGCGGGGTGGTTCATCTCGGGTGTAGCTGTGTGTCTGAGTGCGTTTGGAGAACTAGACTCCTTGGAACAACTTTTGGCAACAGCAGCAGGCGGCTATTAGTGAACCAGTGCGGCAGCCTACAAGGTGTTTATTAGACTACTACACACAGTGTGAGTCTTCATTGGGCTTATGTGAAATTTAGCACCCTGATCTGAATGGTGCATTAAGAAGTTCACAATTAAGTGGTGGAAAAAATCTCCTTCAATACATAGGCTACATATTTTTGCCACATTGAAAAAATTTTGTGTTACAGAAGTCGAGTAAAATAAGTAAAAAGACAAAGAACTAGACGAGAATGGTCCTCAATAGAGAGCAGACCTCCATCAAGGCACAACAGTCCACTTTAATTCAGTCAAGCTTGATCCAAAATCAAACTCCTTGTTTTAAGGTTACTGAATTTAAAACAGCCAACTATTTAAATCTGGTGGATCCGGAGTTTTTGTTTGGATCCACAACAAACTGCACAACTCATAGGTGCCAACCCCCCCCCCAAAAAATATATGCCGGATTTTTCAAATCTAGATCCAAAAAACTCCTGGATCAACCCCATCAATCCCATCAAGTTTGATGGAAATCCGGTCAGTGGTTTTCATGTAATCCTGCTGACAATTCAACAAACAAACCGACTGACCTACCAACCAACCAATCGATCGACCGACAGACAGACCAACTAACCAACCAACCAACCAACCAACTGTGTCTGCCTGTGCGGTTTGGTGCTGAAAGGCACACTGGGGTTATTTCATGTTAAATGTGCCACGTTCCCTCTGATCGAAGTCCAATGCTGTTTACACGCAGGATGACAGACCTCAGTTAAACTACTGTACTATAAAGCCACAGACACGGACAGTTGTCGCAGTCGTTTCTGAGATCATTTAAAGCCACATGAATAAAACATGTGTCTCCTATCTTCCTCCATGTTGTCTCTCTATACCAGGACATAATAATAAGTGCATTAGTTGACGGAAGACAGCAATTAACTGAAATCTTTCATCAGACAACCTCACCCAAAATTCAGGTCAACATCCTTGGCAAGGAGCCGTGCTAAATTGTACAATAAAGCGCTGCACTGTGATTGAGCTGTATTGAAAAGGTAACACACAGTCGTACAGGACATTCTGTACACTCAATTCACTTTACATTATTATTTTTGCAGCCCTGTTCCTCATGCTGTCTGTGCAGGCAGGTGTGACAGGGCTCGATGCTGCTGTAGAGCTCACTGTTGAAACAAGGCAGTGATGACATGATAAATGCAGTTTCATGAGTGTGTCTTTAATAGGGTATTAGGGTATTTGTAAGCCTTTAAAGTCTGAGTACACTGTGCAGAATTAGACAAATCCTCCTGCACGAGAAGGGCTGATGGAGCCGGATAAGTCACTGTAACTGTGTTTTGGGGTCAAAAATTTGGGGTAACTTTTAAAATGCTTAAAGCACCAAAAAATTCATTTCAATCGACCACAACTAGAATGTGGTCATTTTTTGACACCATTTTGATGAGCTCCTACAAAAACATTAATTTTTTGTGCTGTCTTCATCATGCATTACTGCATACTTGCAAGATGACTTATGCTGCCTTGTACGACACTCTGTGCGTTACAGTATATACGTACACATGTTGGCTATATATCATACATTATGTCTGCAAGTAGACACACATGTACCAACGCCTATGGCACCATGCAGACATTGTTTTTGCAGAAATGAGAAATGAAAGTTTTAGGATTTAAACCAGAACTTTTTTCGCAACAGCATCACTCCCACACCCTGGATTGTTCATTCTTCTCTCTCCCCTTCTGTCTCTGTATGGACATGCATGTGTCAGCATGTACATAAAATGCAGAGTTGGTGTCAACTGGCTAAATTTTTGAGAAGGAAGAGCTTTAACTTTTCAGCACATTGACCATCAGCTGTAAACTGCTAAGAAGTCCATTTATGTGTACATGCAAACACACGCCCAGACATGAGCACTAACAGGCAGCCTTCATAGTTAAGGCATTTAGCCACCCATTTCGGAAATCTTCAAAAGGCTGATTAATTTATGATTTTATTCATAAGATTTATATTGTGTAAGAATAAGATTGTAATGGTTTACTTCAAATCTCAAAGCCTGTATTGTTTGTCTACATGGGATGACACTATGATTTTGACAAGCATAATTACAAAGTTGTTTCTGCTTGAATTAATGAAATGAAACGATGCAATTACTTCAGACAGTCAAATTATAGCTTCTGCACCAGCACACCTCATTCAAATGAATGGGTCATTGTGAGGCTTCTGCAGAGCTTGATGACGAGCTGATCATTTGAGTCAGGTGTGTTGAAGGAGGGAAACGGAAACACCTCCAGGCCCAGTTAGATATAAGATGTTCATTCTGCATCGCCAAGGGTTCAAACTCACAGATACAAGGAGGAAGTCATGCTCTTACCTGCTTAGAGGAATCCAGAATTAGCTTCACACTATGACTTATAAAAAAGGTTGCATTTAAAAGCATTATTTTAATTTTAAAGTAAGGTTGTTTTGCTCTTTCTCTACTTTCTCTTTATTTCTTTTTCTATTTTATTTCTATTTGCCGTGGACTTAATTTCATTCATTTTTTAAAATTTCTTTTTATTATTTTTTAATTTATTATTTTTAGAAAGATAAATTGCTCTATATGTGAGAAGTCGATGGTTAAGATGCTCTATTTTCCACTGACTGCAATAGTTTAGACTGAATCCGTCTGCCATGATATCAAGATTTTCCTATTTTTTTTTACATGAATTTAGGAGATTAATTTAACAACAATTTGTAGTATCTGTTCATATCAAACATTCCGAAGCACTGTTTGCTCCATTTATAATGATTCAAAAATCTGGCAGGATGAAAAGGACAGTCTGAAGATGAAGGGTAGCCAATCAACTGAGTAAAAAATGTTTGAGGAGGCGAGTTTAACATTAAAAAAAAGAAGCAGTTGAGGAACTTTGTCATGGGACTGTCCCTCAGTGTGTTTTCCTGGTTGTTTGTACGGCCTTCCATGTAACAGATGATGCGTCATTGTTCAGATTTAAACACCTTCACAATTGTTTGTTATTTGCATAATTGTTTGCTTGTAAATAAATGTGCTATGTCATGTTGTCTTCAGTTGAAAAGGTTGGAAGATTTTCCTAGAATCACTCGTGTAAAATTGATGACTGTTCCAGGGCATGGGATGATTCACTGCTCAATAACTAAGAGGATTTGTAATACAAACCACACTCAGGCTGCAAAATGTAAAGTTACAACAGCATTACTGTACTCTCACTTATTGTTATCACACTCGGTCACTGTAGAATGATGGTACAGTTTTTCCTATGTTGAATACATGTGTGCTGATGTGTGTTTCTGTGTGTGTGTGTGTGTGTGTGTGTGTGTGTGTGTGTGCGCGTGTGTGGTAGTGGTAAATGTCAAGTTTGGCCAGAGGCGAAGGTGGTGGCACACAGTCAGACAACTGTCTGCACAGACACAATTCAAATACTGTACTAACATCTGTCCCTGAGGGGGTGGGTGGGGGTGGGTGGGGGTGTGATAGACAGGAGGCTAGCTGTTTGGGTGTGTGAGAGACTTCGAATGAATTTCAATGGAAGTCATTAAGTGTGGTTCTTGTTAATGGAAGTAAGCAGGAAATTCGTTTGTCTCTTGGCACTGAGGACTGGTTGAGAGCTATGTCATATGATGCAACAACAACCACCCGATCCAACCACACTTTCAAGGTGTGTACCCAAGATCAGTGCCACTAATTAAATTCCTGACGAAATGGGAAATATGGCCACAGTTTCCCCTTCTGCTCCAGAGTTACGGTGTTTCATGATGGTAAATAATGTCCAGAAGTGTATTTGCTGAACTATGATGTCACAGTTATGTTGAGTTTGACCTTTTGCTTAAAGATTGTGTCACTATTTTATCCCATTAGGCATGTGTGTGAAACTTTGTCATCATAGGCTGTGAATTCTAGGCTTATGGTCACAGAAACTTTAATATTTGACCATCAAAATGTAATTTGTCACATTCAGAAGGATGGGACGCACCGACATATGGACAAAACATCCTGCCGATGGTCATGGCTGTCTCTGGTGTGTTTCAACATCCACAAATGAGATTTACCTCCTTCAGCCTGTCCACTGTGATGTTAACATGTACTGTATATCCGCCACCAGTCCTTAAAGAAAACACAAAACACATGTTTCCACATCTTATCTTTATACATTACACAAATCCTCTATGCCTTTAATATAATTCTGCACACTGTATATAAAGTCTGTGTATTTTTTCTGTCCTGTATTTTTTTAAATTTTTATTTATTGTCTAGTACCTTGAGTGCATATTACTTGGCCAATAAAGCAGATTCTGATTCATACTGTGGACTTTTGTACATTCCTTGGTCAATGTTTTAAATATTTTTTGTTGTAAATGTTTCTTTTTAAATATTTATGTTTCCTGATTGTCTTGATTCGTCATAAATATTTTGTCTGTAAATTGGTGAAAAATACACTTCACAACTTTGCAAGCCCAACATGATGTAATTAAACATTTTATAAGACCAAAAAAGTCAAAGACATTCAGTTTGCTATCTAAAAAAAAAGGAGAAAAAATATACTCATAATTCAGAAGCCAGAATTGGGGTATTTTTGTCATTTTTGCTTGAAAGATGATCCAACGATCTAAATATTTGCCAGTAGACTGATAATTCTGCTCTAAAAAGAATAGAATTCCTCAAAACCCATAGACCTTAAGCTTAATGAACAGGATAAATCCACTACACTATGTATAGTATGGCAAACTTGTACTGAAGTGACAACCATCCCCATAATCAGGACCCTGGCCAGCTCACACAAAACAAAAGGCCACTCCATTGACACAGTTGGGATGGAGAGGCAAAGTCAACTTGACAAAACCTGTTTCAAATTTGAGTTGAGATATTAAATACATGCAAGGACACATTCCTGTTAGATGCATGGTGTATTTTCACTGTTTATCTGAATAAGTCACACTCATGCATGTGTTTCTCAATTTGGACTTTCGACTCCTGGACTGTATTTCATGGTTTTTTACCAGTAGCTGATACAGATACACACATGTCCTGGCACACACGCATAGAAGTTTATTCAAAAGTTCTTTGCAATGTGTTGTTTGCTGACCACGATTAAAGCTAAAAGCTGATTGGTCGAACACCGAAGTTCGAACAAGGCAAAGTGCAGTATCTGCAATTTTTGCAAAAGTCACTCTTTTGCTCCGATCAAAAGCGTGAGATCTTCTCTACAATCTGTTAGTTTTGCTTTTCTACTGCCATATTTCCCAGTGATGCTGAGGTTTTTATTAATTTTTTTGATGCTTAAACTTGTTTTTTCTTTTTTTTCCTTTGTGATTTGATTTGTTAGTTCTTTTTGTCCCATTTCTTTCTATGTCACTCCAAATGTCAGGAAGGTTTTATGACTAACTTATGAGTGAAGGGAGAAAGCTATTAGTACAGTGTGTCAGCTGGAGCACAAAAGACTTAAATACTGCAATTGAAAAGGGGAAAGGTCTTGGCTAATTAAAAAAAAAATGAAAGGATACATTATGTTCCTGTAAGAGACTTGTTTATGAAATCGGGATCATTTACTCCTACGCAAGGGCTGGGTAGGGAAAATCTTTCAATCTTATTTTCAGTTTAAACCCAGAGGAGCTGCCATCTTGATTGGTGAGAAAAATCCTTTCTTCTCATGGTTCTGCAGACCCTCAAGGCAAATATGTTGTAGTAACAGTAACAGGGCGTCTTTATAACCTCCCTCCTGCCCTGGCTAGTACTTAAACTCCAGATTATGTCGATTGATGATGTTATTTGCTTCTCTGTCTAATTTCAATTCACAGTCTGATTTTGGGAGGTGACAAGTCTGTGAGTCCAAGATCCTCCCCCTACCTTTCATCAAGCTATGACTCCTCTCTTGCTGAAGGAGGACATGGATCCAGGTTCTCAGAGACCAGTTGGTCTTTTGAGTATTAATGTGAGATTGTTTGCTAAAATACCTTTTCCCATCTTGAGAGGGTTCTTCCTCGTGTTATTTCTTCGGATCAAACAAGTTTTATCTCTGTATGTCGCAATGTTATGGAAACTTTCTTGTATCCACCCCTCTGTATGGATCTGCATCATAATTGGAAAAGTTCTTTCCACATCTGTGCCCCACCCCTCCTCCAAATTTCATGGAAATATGTCAAGTAGTTTTTGCATAATCCTGCTCACAAACCAACCAACGAATCAGCAGGCACAGGTCAAAATGTAACCCCCTGGGCAGAGGTAAAAAAACAACAACAACAACAACCAACCAACGGACATGGATGTCAGAGGTAATTATGAACCACAACACAGCCCGAGGAGGCCTGCACAGCTTCAAGCAGGGGTCTCCTGGTTGTTCCAACCAAATCTGGAACATCCTTCAAATCATTTATAGGAAAGGTATTTTCTTAGTTCCTAGTTTTCCTAGTTCCATTGTCTTGTATTCCCATTGTTGTTGTTGTTGTTTACTCTGTTGTCTTCATTTTAAAAAATGCTTCATAAGTGAAGAAATAGTTATTATCTCTAGTATAAAGAACTGATTACCCTAAAATAATAATAATAATAATTTCTTGATGAAACTCAAAAGGAAGGAAGTTGACACTGGTAGGAAAAAACACGAGTTTCTTCATTTCCCTCCTAAAGGCACAAAGACACACATGCCAACAACAGGCTGCTTCAAACTCCAATACTGCCTGATTCTCCCCGGGGTTAGGTCTACCAACCTGACATATAGGTTTAAGGATGTTTACGAACCACCTACAGCTGGACTGATGTCTAGATCATACTCTTACCACTGCTTTCATTCATGCAACAGTGGATGAAGGCACAATAGCACAAGATAATTCACCCACACTGGTGTGTGGGTGGTAGGATTTTAAAGACAACTAAGATCAACAAAAAATAATACTATAAAATGTGACATGCATGGGTTGTTCTGAGGAAGGCAGAGACTGCCAGGAGGCAAATACCAGGTAAGATTTCCCTGGAATCTCGGGCCTCTTGATGAGACTGTCATTCCTCCTGCTGCTGCACTGAGCGCTCACAGAGGCCCAACATCGTCCTCAAACCTGAGTGAGGCTATGTCGAAACAAAATCCTGTAACAATGGTTTATCAGCGGCTCTTTTTTTGCGAGTGTGTTTTGTCACTGCATCCAGAGCATAGCACACACCGGGCTGATGTTGCCATGACGACATGTCTTTATACAGATCTGCCTCATGCTTGACACAGGAAACCAACTCCTAACATTCATAGCCAACTATGCACAGTGGTGAACCATTATGGGATGTCTATGCCAGGGCATTTTTTTATTTTGTTTGGCTTATTATTATTTTTCATGCTATTGGCAAAACACTAAAAAGGCCCTATGTTGCCAGATTTAGGGGAGAGAATAAAAATGATCCAGAATCTGCATGTGTACCTTGATCTGCCTCAGTTTTTTTCAACACTTCCTTGGCCTGAGATCCAACCCTAAAACAAAATTTAATCAAATTCAGCATTTATTCATTCTTATTTATGTAGCCCAAACTCAAAAATGTGTCTTTATCAGTACAATAACCTCATGAGACCCTCTATAAATATGTGGTTGTTTCTTTACCCTGAGAGGATATAGAAATACATTTTCAAAAAGTCAAATAAAAATTAAATAAAGCATGTGGTCACGATTATCACTATATTCTCCGTGTTAACATGGGATTCTGGTATTGACCACCACTCAGGACATCAATGAAACATGTACTTATTTATTTATTTGTTTGTTTGAATACTTTTTTTATTGAATTTTAAACAATAGCAACACAACACTCAATACCCCCCCGCAACCCAGGCAGCCATATAACACATCCAACTTAAGTACAGAAAAATGGATAAATAAAAAAAAAAAAAAAAGAACAAATAAATAAATCCGAATATAAACACAATAGTAAAGAAAGACAACAGAGGGGGAAAAAAACACTGTTTCCAGTCTGCTATGAGTACGTGAGGTTAGGGTACCCAGTCATCAGTAGCCGTGTCATATTTTGTCCCCCATGGTCGGGGCTGTGAGAGGCATCTTAGGTTTACCCCTCATTAATAGAGTTTTCATGTCAGAAGGTCAGTAGTCCAGGAAAGGTGACCAAACAGTCATAAAAAGTTCATCTTTTTCCTTCAGAGCAGCTTGTAACCTCTCGGGGGAGGCAGAGGGTGTTAAACATTTCCCCACACCAAAGGGTGAGGCTTGGCGGGGTGTCCTTATTCCAATTGTGCCAATTAAACCTTTGTGAGAAACGGAGTAAAATTTGGGTGGATTAATAATAAAAATGTCATAACTGACTGTTGCTCATCAAATTTATGACTCCATGTAATTATAAGTGAAACAGGAATTTAGGCTCCGTTTAATCCTGACAGCAACATGACGACTGGTGTGAACGCACCCTGGAGGACACACTGAGATACAACCATTCGGGCCTCATTCGGCGGTGGTCTTGGCAGCGCTGTGTACTCTCATGTGTCATGGACCCACTCAACTGACTTCCTCTGCAAAATAAGAAGAAGCCACAACAGCAGGCAAAAATGGATGCTTGTGCACACAAGACACGGTGTCCGGTTTCCATTTGGTTCACTAGAATAAAAATTATGTGTCTGGACTCTCTTACTTGCCAATGTAAGCAGCGGACGCTCCAAACACACTGACTTAAAAATGATTTTGCTGTTGACATAGTAATCGCAGAATACCTCGACTTAAAATATTGTGAAATTTTGAGAGCTGTTGAGTGAGGGGTAATAAGAAGTGTCGGTTTGTTGCAGCATCACTGTATCAGCCTGTCAGCAACTCTGGGTGTAAGATTGCATCTTACCAGCAAATATTTAGCAGCTGTTTGAACCCCCTGTTTCAACGGATTTCACCATTTACACTAAATTTATGAAAGAAAACAACATTTTATCCACTGTAAACATGTCACATTTCATGAAATGAACAGTAAAACTAGCCTACTTTGTTGCGCTCCATGAGAAAAGTCCCTCAGACGCCTGTGAAAAAAATGAGTGTGAGTTGTTGAGTAAGGAGAAGCTTATTGAGCCACATTAGGCAAAAAAAAAATCATCCTGGTGATGCAACAGTTATAATGGCAACATGTTCACAATAATATTGCTATGCAGGTTTAATGCTGAGTATTTGCTCATTTGCACTAAATGCAAAGTAGAGCTGAGGCTGATAGGAATCTCATGAAAGGTCACAAAAAGAAGAGAAAAAAAGCATTGAAATGTTGGATACACTGATTTTTTTTTTACCTGATGATGACACTAGATTAAAAGTCACATGATCACCAAAGTGATTGCTCATCATTTTGAGATGATGGGATGTCTGAACCAAATGTCATGACAGTAAATCTAATAGTTAAGTCTAATAGTCTCATAGATGTGAACCTCATGGTGGTGCAAGAGGAAGAGTCTGAGGTTCATCCAAGTCTCTGGGATTCATCCACTGGTGACCATGAATGTATAAGATTTTGGGCCAATACATCCAATAAATGGAGATCCCTCCATTTATTGGATGTATTGTATAAATCTTTCAGTCTGAATTGAAGTGGTGGACAGACAGACTGATGGACAGACAATGTCATCGCTACAGCAACGCAACAAGCATGGATGAAAATCATGCAGCAAAATTCAAACAGCACGAACTGGAGCTGAGGGTCAAACAACGACCAACACAAGTGGGTCACTGCTTGACAATTAGCTCTCTCTCTCTCTCTCACACACACACACATACACACAGACAAACACACACACACACACACACCAGTCCTGTGTCCACGATGTGACCCGAGGGTAAAAGGGTGTGTTCAGCTGTAAAAGATAAACCATAATAATTACTCAGTTGGACCTTCCCTGAAGGAGCACGCTGTTGACACACACACACACACACACACACACACACACACACACACACACACACACACACACACACACACACACACACACACACACACACACACACACACACACACACACACACACACATCTAAGTTAAATTTTAATATGACATTACAGATGTTCAGACACCATGAACAGTGATTTAGGAGTCAGCTGTGGTTTTGACAGGTAAATGAACGACTGTGGCCTCACTGCTTATTGTTAGGTATGAACACTTTAACATTAGAGTGTTTGTTTGTGATGTATTCCATTATAATATTAATGAAATCTATCCATTGCAATTATTAAAAAAATTACATAATAATTACATAATGGAAGGGTTACTTTAAAAATGTTATATGACACAGTGAAGTTAGTTAATTACCTCTTTGAAATGGAAGACAGGGACCTACTCCAAGTATCATAGCATGTTAAAATAATCTAATTTGATTACTAGACTAACTACAAATCCCAAGATGCATTTTGGCATGAAACATCCCATCATCAAGCTTAAAAATTCAGTGATGTGCATCTGCAAATGTTGGAAGCAAAAGATGATCATTGTTGAGGAAACTGAAAAGACAATTTTACCACCTTGGATTTATTACTTTTTACGATGCATTGTTATTAAATTTTTGTTTGTGCTGCATGTTTGACTTTATTCCATGTTTTTGTAAGGTGTCCTTGAGTGTCTTGAAAGGCGCCCATAAATAAAACGTATTATTACTTATTATTAATTCTTATAATAAATCTATTCCCTTTCGAATTAGAGGTGAATTGTGGGTAGATTTTGCACTTATGGAACTGCGACGACAAAGTCGCTGCCATTTTAGTTTGTGCAGCCGACAGGCCTTTACTCCATGTTATGTTATGTAGTAATTCAAAGCATCACTTCCCTACCTCCCACTAACATTTTTATAAGTGATGAGGGTTTATTTGTTGCTACTGAAGGGAAAAGCAGATGAAGAGACAGATTAAGAGACATTATGTCCATACAGTACATGTTAATGACCACAAATGTGTTTGTACCGTTATCTACAGTCTGTTCATGTAAAGACTGCTTCAAGCTCCTCTCATACAAGCTTCTACAGATCAGATCAGATTCAACTTCATTGTCATTGATCATAGTATAAGTACAGTACAGTGACAACGAAATGCAGTCGACCTGCAGCACACCTGGATCCAGAGCTGGTGAGCAGTGCAGCGGACAGAACAGGCCTGAAGGAGGCTACCCTGTAAGTCAGAGCTGAGCTACAATAATACCCGGCTTTATGATTCTTTACACGAAACAAATGCTGATTCTTGAGGGGTGGGGCAAGACAGTGAAAGAGACTCCAGGCTCAAAGATAGCCAGTGTGTGTGGGACACGTGCCAATGGATCAGTGTGTCTGTGCGTGCGTGCATGTATGTGTGTCTATGTTGGGTGTGGGCTGCATGAATCGACTCTCCACCCTGCAGGGAGTAGTGCTTCCTCTTCAGGGTTCAGAAATAACCAACAGACAGCTTTATTGTTCAAGAAAACATGCCTGCTGTCTCTGTTGCTCTGTTGCTCTCCCTCTCTCTCTCTCTCTCTCTCATACACACACACACACACACATATACATATACATATACACACACCACACAGACACACACAAAGAACCCCCTCTCCTTTTACAGATCTGAATAACTGACAAGTAGAGTCTTGGTTACACCCTGGCTCTGAGTTAGGCAGGAAGAAAGAGGGTGAGACAAGGGGGGGGGAGAGAGAGAGAGAGAGAGAGAGAGAGAGAGAGAGAGCGAGAGAGAGAGCAGGGGGTAAAGGGAGGAGTTTTGTGGACACTTGATGTGCTGACATGACAGCGGTGGTCACACCCAAACTGTGGCGCCTGACCTTCTACAACAAACAGAAACACCCTTACACACATACGTTGACTCACACACACATACACACACACGCACACATACATGCACACATACATACACACACTTTAACTTCATCCTTCTCAGTTTTCCAGTGAGGATGTTTTTTCTCTCCTCAGCCTGCTGTTCCATGTTTGCAGATTGTGACTCAGCAGGATGACTACAGTTGGCCTCTTTCATAATCTCCTCACTCTTTTGTTCTGATGTCACCAGTGGAGGCTGTGCAGCACACTGTGGTCATAAGTCCTGAGCATTGATACTTTCCATCTAGAGCAGCTGTAGATCGTACTCTTTATTTTACAGAGACCCAGCATTCCCACATGAGCAAAAGCACTCTGTGGCAGTGTTGATGAAAAAACTACCGTTTGACAGCCGACAGGCACCAACCTTGGAGCAGACCCTGGCTCTGGACAGGCGGCCTATCCAGTTTTAACCTAACCAAACCTTAACCATAGTATTTTCTCATAAAAAAAAAACAATAAAAAAAAAAAACAAGAGCGCTCATAAATCATCCGGATCATCACCAAAATATAATCTCCTCTAGGATATGCTAGGATTCATCTTTGGTGAAAAGTTCATGCAAATCCATCCATTAGTTTTTGTGTAATCCCGCTAACAAACAGTCAAACAAACAAACCAATCACATAACGTCCTTAGCAGAGGTAACAAACAAAAAACCCACAACTATTTAACAGTGATTTGCAACGGATTGGAAAGACGTACGGAAGTGTCTCATGTCCCACTAATGGAGACGTCAGATGAGAAAACAGTGGTGTCATTCTAGAGGACATGGACTAATAATCATTGTTTTTTAATATGACAGTCCACAAATATAAAGTTGATTAGAAGTGAGTCACATTCAGTCTTTTGTGACTATTAAAGAAACCTCATATTAATTACATTAAGTTTCCTAACTCATCATATATTTGCAATAATAACTAATCTGTATTTTTGAATAGTGACAGAGGGGTGAGCCCAATAAACAGAATATTTTTTAATAACTTTTGACCTCTATAACTTCAACCAACTCTATTCTTCACAGTTCTTTTAATTTATAGCCCTGTTACCCATTTAAAACAATCACTGACAGTTTTAACTTCAAATCAACACAACATCCAGGACAAATTACAAATGTTTGCATAAACAAAATGCTTGAAAGTGTTTGTTTGTGATCAAATAGTTGAGCTGTTTTTTTTCTGTTGTTCAGAAGCTAAACAAGAAACAGACGGGAGAGTTTTTATTTTCCATAAATTAAGAAAGGAGCTTCCACATAACTAAACACATACACACCTTTAGTTCAATTAAGTCCAGTTACAGTGGAATGTGTGTACATATTATTCATTGAACACAATATTACGCAACTCTGACCTGTCAAATAGCAGTTTAGACACGTGGATCTGCAATATCTGAGGGGTATGGTGAAACACAGACACACACACACTTACACAGACAGTGATGTTGAAATGTGCAGGGAGGGATGTAGTCTATGTGCAATTTCCTTGCCAAACTGACATTTTTAAACAGATCTTTTGTTTCTCTCTACAGACTAATTATAGCCTATAATACAAAGCAGAATAAACCAACCTGAACTATCGAATTTATTGATTGGAACTTTAAAAGCAAACAATTTAAATGCTTACTCTGGAAAAGATATGACAGGATTGTGCATGTTTCGGATTCATTATATTGGTCACATGCTCATAAAACATGTGCAATTGATAAATAGTATGCAATCAAGAATATGGATGAGAATTTGAATAAAAATAGAACCTACATAGACACATAAAGGATAAAAATTCAAAGATAAAAATGTACAGAAATGCTCAGTTGTGTGGTATCTGTGGCTAGGTTGAAAAGTATAAAATGAAAAATTATATATGCTTGACTGCAAATTCGCAGGGTAACGCAAAGGACTCAGAGGACAATGTGCTGGACAAAGCTGAGGACAGAGGTCAGAGGTCACCATCCTGTTGGCCTGAGGGAGGAAGCGTCTCTGAACTGATTGAATCTATGAAACAGTGGCAGTGAGGAAATGAAAATGTTAAAGCTCCTAATATTGACTGTCTCATCATTTATGACAAAACTACAAATAAAATCAGACTTAATTCCAGGCTTTCACTTCTTGATGTAGACGGCAGGTTCCTCTGTTTCCTCTCCTATTGTATTTCAGTAAAAACACATGATTCCTTATGCAGTAGAGATTTGTCCCAAGATTATTTGTGCACAACCTTAAAAAAAAGCTTTAAATCAAATCATAACTGTTATCAAAACACACATTTTCTCAGGGAATGTCCAACAGATTCGACAGCTAACACTGATGTACTGAGAGTAGCAGCATCACCTCACTGAGTCACAGGTCCAGTGTGATGAGGAGCTGACTTTATGGCCTCCGTCGCTTTGAATTATTCAGGTGATTCAGGTTAAGTAGCTGCTTATCAGGGTTTAGTGGTGCAGTAGAGTTTTATGAACTGTTACTGGGACCTTTTGTACGCGACAACACTCCCTCATCTTAGCACTTAGATGTGCCTTTAGACAAACAATCATTAACGATTACATGCATCTAACATACCTGAGATAACTCTCACACATAAAAGGATGAAGCTTCTATTTGTTGGTGTGTAAAGGTGAGCTAATAAAATCATATCAAGAGCTACGATCAGAATATTGTTGGGTAGGGCAATGAACAGTCCACCGCTGTAATATTCCACACTGAAATACTCCTTGATGACCGTGATGAAGGCCACAAGACCAAACGCGTTGGTCAAGCAAATAAAGTTGTTCCTAATATTGCAAGTGTAGCTGGAGTTTTTGCCTTTTCAGAAAGGCGTCACAACACAGTGATCACAGCTCGCTGCGTTTGGGGCTGTGTAGCCACAGATTCATCTTTGTGCCCACGGTCACCCCTGTCCACCAAAGCGCCTCCGATGGGCACACGTGAATCAGAACTGGACCACAAAGCAATGGAAGAAGAGGGCCTGGTCTGATGAATCTCTTTTTCTTTTCATCAGGTGGACTAGTGGGTGCCTGTGTGTCGCATACCTGAGGAAGAGATGGCACCAGGATGCACTGTAGGAGGAAGGCAAGCCGGAGTCAACAGGCAAGCCTGTTGCAGGGGCCCCTGATATTCATGTGGTGTTACTTTGACAAGTACTGCCTGCCTAAACATTGTTGAAGACCAAGTAGTTCATGGAAACGGCATTCCCTAATGGAAATGGCCTCTTTCAGCAGGATGATGCAACCTGCCACACACTGCAAAAATGTTTTTTGAGGAACACGATGAGTTCAAGGTGCAGACTTGGCCTCCAAAATTTCCCAGATCTCGAGATCTCTGTGGGATGTGCTGGACAAACGAGCCCGATCCAAGGAGGTCCCACCTCGCAACTCACTGGACTTAAAGTGAAGTGTGTGGACCCTTAATCTTGCTTTATACTAGTTGAATGGTAACTTTCACCACAAAATCCCTCTTTCAGACTCATAGTGTGTTGAAACAGGTTTGAAGGAGGATCTAGGTGTATGTGGTGGATCTCAGCACAGGGCAGGGCAGGGCAGGGCTGGGCTGGGCTGGGCTGAGGTGGCGTGTGGAAGGGTGAGTCTGCTTGGTCTGGCAAAGAGATAAATCAACGCACACATACATACTGTAGAAACACACTAAACACATACACTCCGTTTGCACACAGCATAAGCGGCACTCGAGCTGATGAATGATCTGTTTTGTCAATCAGAGAATTAAGTAGATCTGACAACAGATGAGTTTTGACCACAGTGACAAGAAAAAAACAACAACAAACAAACCCCCCCCAAAAAACCCATTGCACCTGCACAGGCAAGATGGTTATATGCAGTCACCTAACATCACAACTGTACAACACCTAGATGAGATGATAGATGAGATGGGCAGGGTTATATATCTTAAAAAAATAAAA
This sequence comes from Chaunax sp. Z400, assembly GCA_037577475.1. Classification (NCBI taxonomy): domain Eukaryota; kingdom Metazoa; phylum Chordata; class Actinopteri; order Lophiiformes; family Chaunacidae; genus Chaunax; species Chaunax sp. Z400. The sequence continues at coordinate 25,516,856 of CM075191.1, read as the reverse complement.
AATCCCACATACGCACACCAGAGATCAGGTGTGCAGCAGGGTGTGGTCACATACTGAGCGGTCATGCTGTTAACCTGTTGATAGTCTCATCAGAAGAGGCGGGCGTGTCCGCATTCTGCATGTTATCTAGAGAACACGACTCGATTTATTACTGCTTCATGGAAATCTCCATTCAGCCGTTGTGTTTGGTTTGGAACAAGACCTGATCTGTGAGATCAGTGAAAGAGCTCACTGGCTAATTGTGATCTATGCTTAATATCAATTTGATCCTTGTTCGATCCCTGCAGAGAATGTCTTAATCCTGTCCTAATCCAGGGCAGGGTCAGAGTTTGTTTATGGAGCAACATTTCTGAATCTGCCTATGAGTCAGTAGCTTACAAAGTATTTTAATAGATTTTGCCTTCATTTGAGCATATATGAGCCTTAATGTGTTCCCTCTGTCAACACTCTCGCCTCTGCATTTTGCACTAGTTGGGAGACGGAATAAACAAGACTGAACGGTTCCAAAATATAACGAGTTGCGGTAATCGAGGCAGCCAGTTGGGGATCCGTGCACCGAACACCGCTAGCAACCATTAGGTGCGAAGTATCGGTGCCGGCTGGTTCCTTTCTTAGAGTGGGATCCAGAGTGGGGGCAAGTTGGGACCGCTGGATGGACTGGAGTGTCATCTGACAGGGATTGCCACCGTGGACAACCACCTTGGCCGAGGCCGGCTACTGGTTTGCTATTGAGCAGGAAGAGAGCCGCGGACAAGTGGAGGGGTCCCAAGTTAGTGTATCTTGGAGGGTCACATGGACAGAGTAAAAAAAAAAGTCACTGTTGAGGATATAGATCAGTTATAGATGATCATTTATTGGAACTGGTTGTGCATCTAGTCAAATATTCAGTTTCTTTTTAGCATTCGTTATTGTGATTCAGCTCACCTGGTCTTGTTTCACAGCTATATATATATATAAACTGATACCAGTCAACTTGTGTGTGTTCTCCCCTCCTCTGTCCAACTTTGAGGCCAGGTACTGACAATACTATAAAGATAAGTATTGAATCGGGACACAGCAAATGACGACTCTTCAGCAGGGTGGAAAGTGGCCAACAGAGAGGCTTCGACCCAACAGCTCTTCAACACCACCTATGGTGAGGGTTGATATGTTGCTATTTTTTTTTCTTTTTCTTCCTGTGATCACAAATGCACACAAAATCCCTATAATGGCCTTCATCTCAGTTATCTTGAAAACACAAACATCCTAAATACTCAGCTCAAACCTAAGCAGCTGGTTGATTAATTGGTCATACAGGTGTAGGAACGTGAGGAGCAAAACATCATGCAGGGAATTTATATGAAATCATACGTTTCGCTTACTAAGAGCTTGATTTTGAGGAAATACGAACAAAATAAAAACATGATCACCTGGGAGAAGAAAAAAAAAAAGGATTTGTCAGTGGAGCATACATGCAAATAAAAAAATTGCATCTCTTTAATATTCCTGAAATTAGTAACGTACAGACCTGAGATGCTTTTTCCTTGTTTAAAACTGAAAATCGGCCAAATTCTCAGTTTCATTGTGTATTTTAATCAATTTTCTGTAAAAGGTTTTGCTGTTGTTGCTTTTTCTGTTGTGTATACACACACACACATTCATGCATACTATCGGCAGCTAAACTTGCCCGAACATGTTTTTTGCTTCAACCACGGGAGAAGTTCCTGGAAAGAAATGCATGTCTGGGGTTTTAAACACTGTGTACAACGTTATTTCCATATGCTTGAAACCTTATATCGAGGCCGTAGCGTTCAAAGTGACTGGCATGTTTAGACAGGAGATGGTACAATCGACACCATCTTCAACAATCTGACACCCGTGAGTTCAACGCTGTATGAAGGCGGAGGTACAAAAGAAAACTGGCCGCTTCAGATGATATGAAATGTATTTGTAAATTACAGAATAATAACAGCAAGAATCAAATTAAAAATACATGTGCAAGGAGAGTACGGAGTAAAAGCAAAACATCTCTTCAGTGTAAATGAACAGACTTGTTCAGTGAAGTGCACAAGCTCACAGACATGGCAACATATATAGACATTAACTTAGACAGCGAGCTGCAGCTCGGTTGAAGGAATTCAGTGCGTTGAATACAGTAAATGACTCATCACTGACAGATTGTCTCAACAGCAGAGGTGTCCTATTTGAAGTTGTGTTTTTAAAGTAACTGAACTGTTTTAAGTGCGTATTTCCCCTCACTAGAAAGGCACAGTTACTGTTTGCATCTATTTCCCTTTCTACACATACGGATCAATGCATATTCAAAGGTGACAATACCTGAATGTGAATTTGACTGGATATATTTAGTCTTCCTGTGAGATATTGTCACTAAATCAGGGGGTGAAACAAACAGAATCAGGACACAAAAACTAAAAAAAAAAATAGTTCACCTCTGAAAATGATCACCACCATCCAAGAGCTAGCATCATTTAGCTATACTCAGCTTTTACAACAGAACATTTCATCTTTGTGTTACTTACTCACTTTTTTTATAATTCTGATCAATAACATGTTCTTTGTTTAAGCTTGTGTTACATTAACAAGGACATTCTTTGGCTACTTTAGCGTTGTTGCATCCGGCAAATCCACACAAACTCTCTCACAAGAGCACAAAACACGTAAATGAAGACGCAGACATTCAGGCACAAACATACGAGCACAGGTGCAAATGTAACTGTTTTGTTTTTTACAAAAGAGGCTCAATGGGGGCAGTGCTATCCTGGAGGGGACTGTTGGTCAGATCACATGTTCAGTTATATTTGTTGGAGATCAGGAAGAGGAGGAGGGCGATAAATGCATTTTGGGATCAAACTTTTCTCTCTCTTATTATCTCCTATCCTTATTAAAACTTTCACAAGCTCAGAAGAGGGTAAAGGACAAAGTAGGCGGCCCTCTTAACGTCTCACTCAACCTTCTCTTCCTGAGCCTTTCACAACCAGCTCCGCCTCCTGTCAAACTTAGAATTTGGAAGATTATTAGGTGCAGTTATGAACCCTCTGGAAGAGCCAAAGGGTGGGGAAGTGAGTTCACAGTCCTGATCGCCGGACCCTCCACCTTCGCTACTGCTGTGGCTGCTTGCCTTTCAGAGGGCGGGGGGAGTGTGTGTCCATCAGGGGTGGTGTGTATGCCAAGGCTGGTGAGGAGGTCCTGGAGGCGTGTAACAGTGCTCACTAGCTCCTTCTTCTCCTCCTCCAGTGCAAAAACCTGCTCCCTCAGCTGGTTCTCTGATTGGGCCAAAGCTTCCACTCGACTCTCCAGCCCACAGACACGAGCATGTGACACCTGGGTGGGGGTGATGGATGCAATGAAGTAAAAGAGAATATTTTATTTTATTTTATTTCTCTCTCTGGGTGTGTGTGTGTGTGTGTGTGTGTGTGTGTGTGTGTGTGTGTGTCTGTGTGTGTGTGTGTGTACCTGCAGCTCCTCCAGCAGGTCAAGGTTTTGCTGTCGGAGGCTCTGATTGGTCCTCTCCAGTTGTGCAGCTCGCTGGTGTTGGTTAAGAGTCGGGGGCGCATCCAGCAGCTCATCCTGCAAGACGTGATACTCCACCTCATAGGCCTGGAGCTGCTTGGACATATCCATCTCACAAACCTGAAGTACAAAGAAAGTGTTTACAACCTGCAGAAGAAATACGTCACATTCATAGAAACACACAAACGTAAAAGAATGTGGAAAACACAAATAAATGCAAGGAATCTGGATGGGTTAGGGTGACAGGGTGGGGTTATGATGACTCATCATGCCCTTTTCATCTTTTTTTAATAACTTTACTAGATACTAGTATAACCCTCTGGGCAAAGGTATAGTGTCCTGTGCAAGGAAAAAGATCTATAAAAGATTCTTTGTTACTATTGCTGTGAAACATCTTAATCAGTAAGACATGCCTGCTACTACTTCAGCACACAGCACTTTAGATCTACTTACTTATGCCTGATGTTTATCCTCACAGCCACTATTGTGCTTTTTATTCTTTATTTTTTTTCCTATGTAATGTGTTTTTAACAGGTTTATCTGACTGTGAGATATGTTCTTTTTAAAATATGTATTGTTGTATCCCTTCTCTTGCACATGCAGCCAAAGACAAATTTCTGCCTTTTCAATGCAAAAAGTAGACAATAAAGCATTTTTTCCTTTCTTCTTCAATATGTTAAAAGAAGAAAACCCTCTTGTTTGTGTAAAACTGAAATTTAAAAGAGACTTGAAGTAAGGTCTTATTTTTTTAAGTTTGGCAATCTATTCATTATATTAACAAAGAACTCACTGAAATAATTGCTGAGGAGTACGAACACAATATATCTACTACAGTTTGTCCGGACAAAGGGTGTCTGTCTTGTCAGGGTTTTGGCTTTCAGCTAAAATGCGTCGATGTCAGCCATGCTATGTTGATACTCAGATGTTCCAGTGTGCTGAATCTTTCCTTCTTGATTGCGTTTTGTTGTGGGTCTCGACTTCAGAGAGCACATTTGTTCATTAATGTGGAAAAACAACAACTCTTTACTTTGTTTTCATCAAGAAATAACAAAAAACAGATTTTCCTTTTTAATTCCGCCTTACTGAGAATATTTCAATCATTTTATTTGGAAAAATAACATACCGTAAGTGCACCACTAATAAAGTAATTACTTATTGCACAACTCGTGCAAGAACACAAGGACAAGGTGTTTATATGAGACAGGTGATAAAAAATAAGGTAAAAGCCAAACATGGAGATTACAATATCATCATTACTGAAAAGAATGAAGGGCCACAAACAAAAGGTTACATGAAACTGGAATTCCCCTGTAGGTGTTGTTGTTGTTCTGTACCAGCATATTCTAAAATGCATAATAGAGAATAAACATCCTGTAGGAACACGCCTTTCTTCGGGGGGTGGGGGGTGAAACTGTGAGTCACACCACAGTTAACATATCAACAAACTGATGTGTATAAATGGCACTTGAGGGAAAGTACTGACAAGCTAGAGCATGACTCAACGCCGTTTTGCCATTGAACGCAAATTAAAAGGCCAATGCATTCTTTCTAAAGTGAAGCGTATACCTTGATAACATCCCTCTGCATGTTTTCAACACCTCAAACACATGAACTACTCCGACCTCAAGAAAACCGACAGCCTGCACACTAACATGGAGTGTTCTACCTTGGCACTGGTTTATACACGAGGCTCATAAAAACGTTCATGAGGAAGCCTCGATTGGGACTCTGATGTGTTCGGTTATTGAAGTCATTCCAGACTTCAGCCTGATATTATTGACATAAGGTTGTTTCCTTGTTATTCCACCTCAAACACTGACGTTGGTGTTTAAGGGTTTAGTGACTTCACCGATACTCCACCCATCAGCTGAGAAGGTGTGGTTCACATCGATAGCATATGTCACTCAAGCGGAAATATCAGTCCCTATTTATCCCTTTCATTATTTAAGCAAATTACATTATCTCTTTATCACAGAGAGGAGTTGTTCATAATCACATATTATGATGAGACATATCCGTTTAGTGAACTGAGGGGAGTTTAATAGTGTCTTGAGTACATTTTTGTGTCTCCATACAACTTACAAGATCAAGAATACATCGGAGGTTATCCTGGCACCTCTCCCCGTGTTACCTAACTTATGCAAATTCTAAAGTTCAAAAGTTGACACAAGGTGGGGATCGCTGCTGTAGGCTGGATGACGTTGAGACGAATAATATTCTGGTTTGATATTTGTTTAATTTTTAATAAAAATCCACGAAAAGACCAATACAAACAATGAGCCGGTGATGAATTAGTCTCAATAATAATTGTTGTGGGTTAAACAAAGCCTCATATATTTCATCTCTCTGAGCCACAGCTCGCCTCTGTGGGAAGCAGGAACTCAAGTTTATTCTGGGTCGATGCCCGACTGAAGTAAATTCTCACTAGTGCACCACGTATGAAAGACGGAAGAAATGCAGGGGTCTGTTTACAGACACTATCAAGATATACTAAAGACCAAAAGTAAGGACCTTTCAATCCATGCAATACTGACCATTGTGGAGAACCCCTTTAGTCTTTGGCTGAAAAAAAGTCCCCCAGTAAGTTTGGACTTTCTTCATAATAAAACAATGGGACTGGCACTAAATACCCACTTTACAGGTTTTGTTTTTTCAGAACAAGTGGTCTGGGACTGAGTATCAGAGAAAGATCTGGAAGATGGAATGTATTGACAGCATATTTTGGAATTTTTTGACAATAAGAAAAATAAAATAATTACAGACTTATTGTTTAGAAAATGAGCTGTTTATTAGAAATATCTTGAAATTTACTTTGTACTATATTCCATTCATGGAGTCCACTGATTAAAGGAGGCAGAGGCACTGAACTGACCTTTTCTTGTTCTTACCTGGTTGATGGTTTTCTCCATCTGCACCAGGCCCAAGTTGGGCAGTGTGGTCTTGATGAAGTCCACTATTGACTCCAGGCTCTCATGCTGTAGGATCAGAGGCTTGTGGCTCCCTAGCAGACTCAAGGCCACCTTGAAGATGACCTCTGACCCCTGCAGGAACAACATATCTGGCATAGGACAAAGAGGAGGCAAAGGTTACAAAGGAAAGGCAGAGAAATATAGAAAACAATGAGATAGGTGGTTGAAAAGGCCCTGACATGTTTTTGTTTTTTTTACAATTATGTAACATGATGACAGATGCTTTATAGTGCAGCTTACCACGGTGATTGGTCATTTAAAAGGTTTCCCAAATGATAAATGTTCTGACGTCAATAAAAAGGTTTAAGCAAACATAAATATAGGCGGGAGAGAATAAGGAGAGGTGAAGTAGGTATGTGTTTGTGTATTTGTATGCATGCTTTGAATGCATTGGGGCGGGATAAGGGTGAGGCAGGACTGCATGAGATCATGTAACAGATTAAGGAATGGAGCGAAGGTGTGGAGCCTGGCATACTGTATGATATCAATGATCTCACAGTGCTGTGATGACTCCCTCTAACTGTAACACAGGCATGCACGCACACAGTTATGCTTGAGTATGAGCAGCCAGTGAGAAATGTTCAGTGAGCACTGTGTAAGGAATCAAGAATGAAAATAGTAGTAAGGAGGGTGTGATGGAGATAACAAAGTAATAGTGTTTCCCCTACCATTCAGTTGGAGAGGCGCCCCACCCCACCAAAGAGAAAGGCCTAAAATATTTTATTTATGGAATTTACGTAATTTATATGTGCACTTGTTTCATTTCAGCTGAGCATGAGCGTCTTTTTAAGCGTTTCGCTGTCCTGATCAATGATTCGACTCTCCTCTGCTCTGGTCTGGTGTTCCTACCAACACAGGCACACAGAGGACGACGCAGAGGAAACCGGTTGAGTGACAGTAACCCGAGTTGAGGATGAAGTCGGTACGTTACATGCAAGGAAAACTTCCCGAAAACAAAAGATGGACAAACGTCGACCCCAAAGTGCAAACCAGGCCAAAATATCTGCGTTTTTTTTTTCTCAGGCGTGTCGCTGTGACACCTGTTGCCACCCAACCTGCCGCTACCCATCCTGAACCTGGTACCAGTAGCGAGGATGCTAATAGCTACTCCACTGCTGAGGGGAGGGAAGCTAGACCTGCCCTGAGCACCGACACAGCTGCACCCACTGAAAGCACAGGAAGACAGGCTTTGACCCATCTTGGCTGTCAGAGAGGAAATCCTCCTCCTGGTCCTACAAGACACATTTAGGTAAGATTTGGTGTAAAAGTAAATAAAGGTGTACAATTAATTACACCGTACATGTTGAAGCACACAGAGTGACATTTCAGAATTATATATACACTACCAGTCAAAAATTTGGACACAGTTTCCCATTCAAGTGGATGGGTAACTGTGTCCAAACTATTGACTGGTACTGTATATGTATATACTCTTTCATTTTGAAGTTCGTCCCCCGCCCATGTTTCCCCGGCGCAGGAAGAAAAAACAGCACTTAGACCCAATAAAAGTGGGGTTCATGGGGTGTAAATTTATGTATACTTACCAAAGACTCTGGCCACGAAACCGAGGGGGAAGTGTGAGGCGAAGGAGGTGAGAAACCAGGGAGTGGCGTATAAGCTAGGCCCGATCTCGTGCTGCTCAAGGTGGGTGTAAAGATCCCGGTGGTAGTCGTGGAGCAGCCGCGACAACTGGTACATCTGAATCTGACATGAACAACAAACCAGAGATCACTTCTGTTGCTTTGCATATGGAGGAATATACAGTGCCATCTATTAGCCACTGTAAACCCTCTGGTTGCCACGATGGTCATTCTGAGTATAAGACTACTAGCATGTATATTTCCTTATTACTGGTTATATAGTGTATAAAACCCTTGGATAAAGCTAAATTCCCACATAGGTAACCACATCTCAACCAAACCAATTGTGTCACTAAACATGACAAATGATAACGTTTACAAAAAAGAAAAGGAAAGACATGCATCAAATTTCATCTATATATAATGTGAGATGAATAAACTGATTGATGAATGGACAAGTGAAAAGATAGTGGCCTGCAGCCGTCTACTGGATGTAATCCAAGTATGACGACAACAGGTAAAAATGATCTAGATTAAGGTGTGTAGGGGCGGTGACAGATTTTGTAAACATGTGTTATATATGAGGGACAATAAGACTCTGTATGTCTGTGTGCATTTTACCTGCAGGATAATCATGTCAGGCCTGTACTGTTTGCGGAGCCCCACTTCATACATTAGAAATTTGAGCATGTTGAAGGCGTCCTCTTCTCCCATGTGTAACAGCAGTACTCCAGCAATGAAGGACAGGCCCTGACAGTAGCCCACCTACAGTAACAACAATAAGAAACGTGACGTCTACACAGACATCAAGGGGGTAAAAAAGCTGAAAAGATAGTTGACCGTTCAATTTATTCCATCAAGAGAAGAGGAGAAACACATCAAAAAATAAAGTGAAAGAGGAAGAAATTGAGAAATAAAAGTAGAGGAATGAGTAAATGATACCTCAGGGTCCAGCAGTGAATAGGCTTTAAGTAAATTATACAGAGACAGCTGTCCTGCTCCCAGCTGGGTTTGGAAATATGGATGAGTAGGAAAAGTGCGGCCTAAGAGAAAAGACAAAAGAGCAAGACATGAACTACACGGCAAAACATCTGCACTGTTTGCATTTTGGTATGAAATATTCTGCCAGACTGAGATAAATCTTTTATCACAGTTGTTCTGATACTGAAAGCAGTATTGGAAATGCCTCAAACTTAGTTGAAACAGTTGTTTTACTTCCCCCAGAAATGAATTCTTCTTTTCGGCTCTAAAGTTGTAGCTTGCACAGTAAGTTGTACCTATGTTTTAAACTTTCTCCTACTGTTTTAGAGCAGCAAAGAAGGAGGCTTTGAGGTGGTGAAACATGAGCCAGCGCTAGTCAAGTAAAGTCAGTTTTATTCATATAGCACCAAATCAAAAAGACAAGTTCTCACGGCAGCAGGTCTAAAACATATTCTTTATTTTAAAAGAGACCCAACAGGGTTTTTTTCACCATATCTGACTAATACACATAAACTACCAGACAAACTTTGTAAAAGGATTGGGCATGAAGCAAAGAAGAACCCATTATATATATTCATTTATTTTTAGTTCCTTTACAATTGCGAGATAGAGCTTCTTTTTTTTAAATTTATTGAAATGGACTCTTCAATTTTAACCTGAGTCAGGCCGTACAAAAATGATAATTATATCATCATATAATATAAATAATCATATCTCATCTCAAAAGGGTTTGTAGTATAAGCTGTTAAAAATAAGTAAATAAATAAAATATTTTGGTATTGGAAATGGTACACAGCATCAGCTGAAATAAAAGCAATGGAACAACTCTAAGAGATATACAACAAAAAAACACAACGACATCATTCTAGATTTATTAGATTTTGTCTCACAAACTCCTGGAAAGAATCTGACTGAATGATCCTTAGGTCACCACAGTCTTTGAATGTGCACCACATGTTTGAATGCACCATAAACTCTCATTTGCTGTTTATCTAAAAAAACAACAACAACAACAACAAAAAAACATGTTCACGAAAATTCTCTCTCTCTCTCTCTCACACACACACACACACACACACACACACACACACACCCTCCCCTACAGAAGCTTAACATGTAAAAGTGGATGGGACGTGCTTTTCATACATAAGATAATGACATGCGATCTGGAATGACATGGCAGGTAATTTGGCAGGTATGTGTGTGTTTTTGGACTGAGGACGTCTTGACTTACAGTGTGTAACAGTGGGGATTTAGGAAGACAATGTGTGTGTGTATGTCTGGAATGTGCTGTGGGGCTTTATGTTTTGTGAACATAAAGCCATAACTCCCTCCCTTGCCTGACGGAAAAAGTGAGTGTGTGTGTCTGCTCTGATTTGTCTGCTCTGGGCTGAATGTATGGTATGGGTTTGTTGAACTTCACAACCTCTTGCTTCAGTCTGTTTCTATCAGAGAGATAACACCTTTTACATCAGGGCCATGTTACCAACCGTCACTGTGTCTGTTTTCACCTCTGACCTCGCTCTACTTGATGTGGGTTACAGGGATTGATAGAGGTGTTGGTGGATCTGTATGTTTGTGGGTGTTATTCGGGTGGGGTATAGGTACTGTGCGTGTGTGTGTGTGTGTTTGTTTCTGTGTGTGGTTTTTGGGTGTAGTGAAAAATTGAGGATGAAAGCCCTTAAGTTTGGGGCACTGTAATGTACTCTGTGAACCGTTTCTATATTTTTCACAATCATGCTTGTCAAAGAATGATGGAAAGCCAGTAGAAACACTAAGATCTACAATTGGATTATGCACATGGATTTGTTTTTTATATGTACATCTATATTTCAGCACTTTGTCAGTACTTTTCCAACTATTTCTAGTATAATTTCTAATATAATTAATCAATTGAGGCAGACGCATGAATGAAAGTTTCCCCGTTATGTCATTGTACCCAAAAACAATAGTCCCATGATAGTTTGACCCTCATAATATGACTCCTTGACCATGAATATGAAATATAAAATCTGGAATATGACTTGGATCCAGATCATACTTTGTCATTGTGCGTTAGAAGCAAAAAAATATTGTAATGAAAAAATTGTAATGTAAAAAAAAGAAAAAAATTCTGGATCCAAATGATGATCCGAATCTTCACCAAAATAATGGATTTCTTTAAGTAATATGCACTTAATATAATCACAAACCAATATTAATTTTTGCATCAGTGGGGAAAAGAAACATAATTGAAAAAAATTAAGTTTCAATTAAGCCATTTTGTCAGTCATACATGTTAAAGTACTGCTTCTCAAAATCTACATCGCCTTTTACTGTAAACAGCTTTCGCTTTCTCTTTTTGGAGCGTGCCATGTAAATTACTCTTCTGTGACTCACAGACTAATTCTCTGACTGTTTCTCCCTCATCTTTTATATACATACATACTGGAAATACACATGATGTGAGAGTGAAGACTCATGTTTCACATGTTCTTCCATACAGCTTCACGATTAAGCATTGAAAAAAAAATCAGTGAACAAGAATGTATGTGTGTGTATGTGTGTGTCCCACCTACCCAGATCTATGAGGATGGCATGTTGCTGTGTGGTGAGCTGTTTCAGCAGCTCTTTGTATGGAGTGTGACAGGCTGTGGGTCGGGGGACAGTCTGTCTGAGCAGGTACTGCTCAGAGAGAAACTTCCAGATCTCGCCTCGATGCTGTCTTGGGACTCCTGGCGGAGGTAACAACGGAAAAAGGTACGGTTGAGTGGGGTGGGCTATCGCAAAGCTGCTATGATATGTTAATCTGCTGTTATTGAGAGCTGCAGATGTTCAGAACTTGTAACATTAGCATGCAGTATGCAAACCATCTGATTGTTAGGACTAACAAATTTGCAAATACGGAAATCTCAGATGGATAAAGATAAGTCAGAGGAGCCTTAACTCGGCTGTAAAAATACATACAGAATCGACGTACAGAGAGCAGAGTCAGAGATTGTATTACTGTATTTGGAAAGGGGCTTAAGTTGATAATAAGGCGAAAAGTTAAATACATATTCTAACAATATTATACATATTATCAGTTTTGGAGCTTTATACATGAAGCTTCTGTCAATGTTTGCTAATACCTTGTGATTTTCAAAAAGACAAGAAAAGCAGATAAGGGTGTTTGTAGAGCTTCATATATACCTTGTGCAACAGCAGCATGTATTGTCTCCGTGTCAAATTTGACCTTTGCCCTCCCAGGTGTTCCCAGCATCTTCTCCCAGACCAGAGTAACCTCCTTCAGACACGGAGTGATTTCCTCATAGTCCAGCTTCAGACGCTTGTTCTGCAGATCGCTCTCTGAGGCTACACAAAAATAAAAATTCACAGGCAATACACGACATTAATGGCAGCATAGTCATAGTAATATTGACTATTATAGTAATTAAGAGCTCCAGCTGCCTTTGTCTTGGGTTGTGTGTTGTTTCAGTGGAGCTGTTGTTACACTACAGTCACTGGAAACACCTCTCTTGTGTTCTTGTATGCTAATCAAGCCCACCTGCCCAGACGTAACATTTTGTGTTGTCTTTTTTGGTTTTCTTTTGCAATGACAACATGCATCCCACATCAGCTGCAGCACTCATGTACTTTCATGCATTAATGATACAGACATCCACACAATCTTTGTTGTGACGAGGTAGCCTGTTATAACAATGATTTGTTTTTTGTTTTTTCGAGGACTAAATGTGAGGAAGCCTAAACAGATTTAATGACCACCTCCACAAAAGTCAGAAGAAGAAATCGACACAGTGTTATGAAATAAAAAAACAAGATTTAGCCCAATGTTCATTGTTTTGGCTCTGGCTCTGTTTTTGGTCTCTTTAGCTGCTACTTGCTCCACTGTGTTTACCAGCTATAGTCTCCAACTGTGTCTTTCTGCAGTTTGGGATGTTTTGCACTTAAGAATGAACCAAAACACTTCAGTTGAGACATTTTTCTCTGTTTTGTGTAATGGTCTTAACATACCATATGGACTAAACATTAGAAACACAAACTAAATTCCGATGCAACATGTTGACACCAGTGATCAAAGGTGAGGTCACACCCAGCACCCCTCATCTGTTCCTCTCTTCTGACAACGCCCTTCCTCTCCCCTAATCTCGCAGCCCACAGTCCTCTTTTTCTTCTCTCCTTTCTGCCTCAGTCTCGCTTTCTTCTTTCTTCTCATTCAATCCCACATTTGTCTCATCCGTCAACCACTCTCCCTCCTTTCCCTTGTGAACTTTCACACCCTTTTCCGCTCATGTATGGTGTCCACCCAGTGACCAGCTGCAACTTGGCAGAGCTTGAGAGAGTGACATCATCATCATCATCATCATCACGGGACAGGAAAGAGACAGCGGCTGCTTCCCGCTCCAACCTGTACTGACACCTTCCAGGAAATGGAGTGGGGAAAATAGGTGCTCAGGCAAATTATAATGGCAGTTATAATGACACTATAGCTTCAATGGACAAAGTGAGAAGATGCAAATTCAGTGCCTTGCAAAAGTTGAGTGCTTTGCATAGAAAAAATAACTTGGCACAAAATCAATGGGGAACATCTCAAGAGGCTTGTAAACTTGTATAGCATGGAGTAATTAATTACAGAAAAAAATTGGAGTGGCCTGGGATGTGTATCTAGACGATAGACAAAAGAGGAAGAAAGCTTTGAAGGAGTTGCAGCCGTCACACCCACAACAAAAAAAGATGCTGTTGGTGTCTGCTATCTGTCTTATCAGCTGTCAAAAGCAGGCAGAGACTAGTCCATCAGGACTCAGTCATTGGCTGCAGACCAGCCAACACGGTTCAGTCTTTCCACTCACCAACCTCTCCCCACCTCCCGATTCTCATTTCTCTCCCTTTCTGTCACAGGAACAATGCGCTCATTATAACAAACAAGACAAGGATGCCCCAAAGATGGAACTCACTCATTTCTAAGTTGACATATATAAAACAGGCAGCAACGAGAGATGCACACGAAGAATAGAGGGCAGGGAGTTGAGCTCCACCCAGGATAAAAAGTGAGATCCCTTTTAGAGGAATAAAAGACAATTTCACAAACAGACGCCCAAGAAAACCGCTGCACACCGATGATGATGTGTGTGTGTTGAGTCTGAACAGAATTAGGTCAATGCCTTGACTTGTTTCTCTCACATCAATATTAACCCACACTCTTACTCTATAGGTTTCTATCTGAATGATGGATGAAGTGTTGTGTGTGTGTGTGAATTAATGCTTTATTTACAATGCAGGTAGTTAGGTGTGGTGCATAGCTAGGTGTGTGTTGATACGTGCCAACTGGGTCAGGAAGGAGGCAGTGCACTTGGCACACCCTAGATTTACCTGCAAGCAGGAACAGATGTGTGCGTGCACACACACATACGCACGCACAGCTATATATTATATAACCTGTTGATTTGTGGTAAGTCAACATAATTCCAGCAATTAAGTGTGCACTGAAGGAGTTAACCTGCAACCTTTCACACAGTTAGCAAAAGCGTGTTGCCAGAGATGGATTAAAGAAAGTCATTGTCATTCGACGGCATCACAATGAACGATGCCAACGCTGCTTAATGACACACCGCTGATGTTCCTGTTATCACGCAGAGAGACAACAAATTCCATTCAACTTTGCAGGACCAAGAAGCAATAAAATGTATTTTTGATTCAACATCACATCAATGATAGTAGCTAATACAGTGAATTTCATAGCATAAGAATATTTGAAGTGAGTATATTTTGTGCATGTAAGTATTTAGCTGTTGTTATTGTGTTCAGGAACCTGGAAGTCTTTAGATTATTTTCACTGGACAATTGTCTGCAGAAATGCAGGTTCCACTGTGTGTGTATGGTTTTTTAATGCTCCTTCATTCATCTAGCTCACCCTGTAGTTTCTGGTTCTCCCTCTCCATCCTCTGTAGCAGGATCTGCTGCATGATGGCTTTCCTCCAGAGCTCCTTCAGCTCCTCTTTGCTCCTTTTCGTCCTCTCCTCAGGTAACACCCTAATGGATGAGTCCCCACCTCTTCCACCTCTCACCTGGCCAACACACACTCGACCCCCTTCTAGGCCGGGAGTCCTCTGCTCTGAAAGCACATCAGGGGGAAAAAAAAAGACACGAAAGAAGAAAGACACACACATGATATTTTATTACCCTACATCAGATTGCATACATATGTACATATACACACGCAAAATTATTCATAATTTAATTTGATTAGTGTATAAGCAAGTTGTGTGAAACAGCAGAGATTGATAGGAGGGAAAAAAGAGAAAGAAAGAAAAGGAAAAACAAATATCTGATATGAAATGTTTCTATAAATAGACAGAAAATTCTTCTTCTTCAATATTTTATCTAATGTGTATTATCATTTTTAATATTCACAGGGTTTTTTGTGTTGACAAAATTGGGGGGCACCCAATGAAAAAAAATCAAAGATGCACCAAAGTAAAAAAATCTCTCGGAGAGTCACGTAAAAATAAAAATGCTCAATGTCGATATGATTGACAGAGGCAACGCCCAGCAAAAAAAAAAAAAAAAAAAGTGTTTGTGACCTCACCTCAAAGTACAGGGTGGATCCTTTACCTCAAAATATCCTGTGTTGTTTAGAGGAAGGACATAACTGTCCACATAAGGCGTGTGTGCACAGGCACAGACACACACACCTTAGCTTATGTTAGGTATGCAACTGATACTGATAACTAACCAAAAGAGTAAAATTCATTGGATCTGTCAAAAACTTGTTGAGATTTTCTGCTAACTAGCTAACAAACAAACAAACAAACAGGCAGACACACATCGATGAAAACAAAAGCTCTTTAGCGGATTCAGTTCTGCAACAGGTCAACCATCGAGACAAACCTTTATATTTCACAGCAACACATTACACACACACACATGATTTAATATTGTATTTCTATTACTATTTTTATTCAACTCTATATTGTATATTTGGCATCTGTTATTTGATATCTTAAGCATGTTCAGCACTTTTGGTTAGCTGTTGGCTCTTTTTTTAAATGTGCTACATAAATACATTTTGACTTGACACGACGACAATAGTGTTATTTCTGCCAGATCAGAAGCACTGAAACCAGGAGGATCGCTATCCAAACATCTCGAGTCGGAAGAGACGTGAAGACGCAGACGGACACAGAGACGACAAACCTCCTTAACAGAGTTACGTCTTTGTTAGACAAACACAGACTGCTACGCTGTCTTAACAGAGCACTGCTGAAGGGTTGGCTTTTAAGTGTGAAAAATCCACACATGTACACACACTTGAACAAACTGGCATGACCCACTCCCTGAGCAAACACTCCCAACTTGTCCAGAACCACGTCTGCAGCACACAGACACACACACACACAGACACAGACACAGACACACACAGACAACATCTAAAGTGGGTCAATAAGGCTGTGGTGCTTTCCTCTGGCGCTGTCGCTGTGTGGACTGTCAACATGACCTTGAGACGCCGCCCCCCACCCCCACCCCAGCAAGCACACACAAACACTCACTCAGACAAACACTCACATGTACAAGCACACGCATAAATACACACCCAACTCAATCCAGCTTAGCACCGCATGCAGCCAGCACAAAGCCAATCACGCTGACCTGCTTAAAAACAGCACCGTTCCTCCTTTTCTTCAAAGCAGCTGACTGTCAAAATAAACTTCAGGTGCAGATTTCGTAGCTGATTAGGATAAATGACTTGTGTGCTTTTGACGCATTGCGTTTCAAAGGGAAACTTAGTGCACAATGACAGGCCTAAACCTCGACTAATCCCTCATGAGCACCACGTCAAGAGGGAACATTCCCAGTGCATTTAACATAGAATCCAGAGGGGCTGTACAAATGAACAGGAAATCAATTAAGAGTGATGGTAATCCATTACTCCTGTACTGTACAACAATGATTTGTGGCTGTGGAGAATTTGGAAATTGTAGACTTTGGCACCCCCAGTGTTTTGTTTTCCTTTAATCTTCTTTGCTAATGCTGTCTTCTTGTGGTTAAACTTGGTTGTCAGGCTTTTGAAGAGCTCTTTCATTTGTACAGCCGTCTTTTGTGAGAGTTATTTAAGAACAGATTTTTTTTTTTTACTTCTGCTATGTTTCTGTTATTTCACTCATTTTCATTTCAAAGTGCTTCCTACCTTTTTGCCAATTTAAAGGTACTGTGTATGAATATGAATATGAAATGATGTTTTTTTAAAAACTTTGTATGCTCTTCTTACAGGCCTTACAGTTGAGCTCCAGTGTTACCAACCCAACTATCTCAACTGTCAGCATGCATTCTGTCATACACACCCACCCACCCACACCCACCCACCCACACACACCCACACCCACCCCCACACACACGCACCCACACACACCCACACCCACCCACACACACACCCACACACACCCACCCCCCCACACACACGCACCCACACACACCCACCCCCCCACACACACGCACCCACACACACCCACAATTATCAAAACTCAGGATCTGATGACATGCAGGCACACGCATGTTTCCCATGTTCACACAGGAAGACACACAGAGGCAGACAAGTGATTGATATTTCAAAAGCAAAATTTCACTGAATGCAGAACACTGGTATCTGCTGGTAACTACAGGTGTAGCACTTTGAGGGATTTGACATCTCAGTAAGAATTACCTGCGAATATTCAAAGCTCGGCGGGAGCACAGTTATATCTGTGCGTTCTGACTGATAGCTGAGAGCTTAAAGAGAGGCGCTGTGTGAATTCACACCCAATGCAAAGCACAAAGCAGCTTAACATCACTCATTACTTCAATATTTCGATATGTTCACAGGATCTAATGATAATGTTCTGTGTACACATTTAAAAGGTCACAGATGGTTTTTTAATACAGTTAAATTGTTTGAAGTAAAGCCGCCCTATGCCTGATAGACAGAGCTATGGTTGGATTCCATTTACAACATAATCCAGTACCAGCACCTCATCAGAGCTGTCAAAAATATTTATCTCAGAAGCTCAAACTTTATTCTGTTGTTTTATCTGGAGGATTTCCTCCATCCTGTCAAATACATACCTACAGTTTTAAGTATATTTGCTGCAGTGACTTTACTGCGTACACGGAAACATTAAAAATGACTGAAAGCAGTCTCTGTGATGATTAAAGGAAATCGCTCACTGGAACACTCATGCACCAATACAACACACAATGAAGCAATTGCCCTGCTTGACACAATTTAAAAGGCGATATAGTGTACCGGGAAACAGAAGAGAGGCATGAATTCTTTAAATTTAAGAAAACAATCAGTTCAGGGCGTGGCAGGTGGATGATTTATACAGAACCAGAGGAATTTAGAGCCCATCTGAGGTTCCTTCTATAATTTGTTATTGTTGTATTTATGAGTCAAAAGGCGAGCGGAGAGGAGAAGGCAGGAGCCAGAAGTGTGTGAGCTTGGTTTTCATGTCCGTAGGTTAAGAGGCTAATTAACTACAATAGAGGAGCTCATTTTTCCCCCCCCTTCTTCATCACTTTCTTTTGCAGTGCAGCCAACTCAAAATCTCCGCACACAAAAAAGAGACGTTAAAAGACGTTTTCTCAAATTCATTTCATCCCTAAAATAAATGAACCAATACCACGAGATAAAACAATGTAAGATATCTCAATAATGCAAAATGTAAAGCTCCAAAACAAACACAAGATGCCAAGACAGACTCATGTGTATGTCAATCAGTCAAAGCCTGATAATAAGGGAGATATAAAAGTCCCTGGTTATTGTGGTCTGGAGTTTAGACACTAAGAGTAGTTTCGACACCAGTAGATACTATCCCACAGCACCACTCCAAAATGCTAACCAAAAAAGCACATAGAGGGAAAAACTGCCAGGAGGGAGGTGACAATAGCCAAATCAGGTTCATACAGGAAAGAAAAAGCTGCAGGAAAAGGGATCTACTCTCATTCCCTGCCCCTTTTCTTTTTAAACACACAAAATGTATTACATTTAATAAACAGTGACACACAGTGGAAAGGCTTTGTAGCTGCAACCGTCTCACACATTGGTACAGAGCAGTAAGGCTGTTTTGATAGTTGCACAGGTGTCGTAGTACATATGTCTTGTATTTTGTTTGAACACGCCTGCACACACAGCAACATGTACGTTTACACAAGGGTCTTAAACCAGCATTGCCTTCATCCTTGAAAGGCAATGCTGCAGTTTATAAGTGGAGCTTGTAAAGTAATCCTAATTGTGACCAAGATCTCACCTGGAAAAGCTCTTCCGTGCTACGGATATGTTTACACTCCTTAAGTACTCAAATCAGGTGAGTCATTTCAAATGAGACATATACCATACGCTTTGTCGACAGTAAGGTAAATATATGCATAACTCATTACTGTTGAATGCATCCAACTTTGTTAGATGCACATTCCAATGCAGTGTTGTGTAAAAGAATATAACTGTGTTTTATTACAGCACTTTGTCCCTGATTCAATCAAATAATGTTTAAATTGACAAAGTTCTTTCTTTCTTTCCATAATTAGTCAAATGTGTTATGGATATAGCTTTATTTGTAAAAAAAAAAAAAAAAAAAAAAAAAAAAGAAACAAAAAAAAGCAGCACATCTTTAATGAGGCAACAACCAACATGTTATCTGTGGTCAGCTTAATGTTGTGTTCATTATAAAGCAGTGTTGGTGTATTTAAATGATATGGCACATGACTAACGTCTGGAACAAACTGTGAAACACTTGTGACTTCAGAGGGCAGAATCCAACAGCGGGTTCATGCTTACCGTTGGTTTCTGTGTTCTTCTGTGGTGTAGCTACTCGTAGGAATATCTGCTGCCTCCATGAGTGGCGGTGGCTGCACAGAGGACTTTCCCCTATGGCATATGCTGAACTCGGTGTGGACAGAGCTGCTACATCACTGAAACACAATCGAACACACACACACACACACACAAATGGTTTGTGGTCAGTCTCTCAGTTACGTTGGGGAGGAAGAGTCAAATATCTGACGATGGAGTCATTTTAAAATACAGCTATGCTGGAAACGCTAAATTTTGTTTGGTGTACGTGTGTGTGTGTGTGTGTGTGTGTGTGTGTGTGTGTGTGTGTGTGTGTGTACCTGCTCTTTGGCTCAAAGGAATCATTCTCTTGGACAGGGGCCAGAAATGGAAATTTCAGAAAGTTAGGAACAGAGGAGGAGGAGTGAAGACGAGCACGCAGACCACCGAGAGGCCTGAGGTGGAGATATGGAGGTGAAAAAAGGAGGGAAAAAGCAAATAAAAAGAAAAACTGAGGCCCTGTTCACATAGAGAGACAAAAAAAAAGGCAAATGGGAAAATGTTTTAGCCCTCCATTGATTTCACTGGAAGGGTGCGACTTCTAGCATTGAGATGTGCTGCAGCATGCTTTACACAGTGCATTGCTTAAGTGGAAAAAAAAGAAAAAATATTTCGACTTTTGAAGAGCCATAGCTTGGATAACATTTCAAGCTGTCAATCAGTAACAAATTTAGCATTTCTCTGTCTGAACAGGGCTTAACATAATAAGAAAATAAAGTCAAAAGAGGGATAGAAAAATGTATGAGTGCACTAATATGAAACAGAGAAACTGCTACATGAACCGAATAGAAAAGCCGGTGCAGGACTCTCACCTTCTTTTATTGAGCCGGGCTCCAGCAGAAGGTGAGGAAGGATGATGAGGGAGGAGAGGAGAGGGAAATGAAGAGCAGAGAGGAACAGGAGGAAGGGTGGAGTCGGTCGCAACTTGTCTGCGAATTGATGCAAACACAAAAAGAGAGAGCAAAAGAGGAATAGAAATAAAATACATAACACTGAAATTAAATTAAAGCAATAAAAAGAAAAAGGGGGAAGATAGAAAGTATAGGTGAGAGGTAATGTCCATGAGAGAAGATATAGATTTTTGGTGGATAATCACAAACTCCGAGGTAATAATACTTAAAATTAAAAAATAAACTGTGAACAACTGACTCTAATAGTTTGTTTTTATTTGACTCTATACCTTCGTGAATATATTCCTTATTTAGTACTTCTTTAACAGTGTCGCACAATGCTCACAATCAACAAGTAAAAACTGAAATAGCAGGACCACATATATTTTGAGCAACAGTAAAAACGCATCATTTTGAAGGATTTCAGTCCTGTTCATATTAAATATCAAAGGCAAATTATGGTTGATACAACTTTATTCACACTTTAATGTACAGGAAAATCATTTGTACAAATTATTGGTTGTTGTCTTAGTGTTTACAAGTCAAAAAGTGTGGCTGGTGAGACAGAGAACAACAACAACAGTCAGTACCGCGTGTGACCACCTTCAGCATTTATCACACCTCCTGTGCATTGAATTGATAAGACGGTTGATCCGGACTTGTAGGATGACATGCCATTCTTCCTGCAGTGCTGTGACAAGTTGTTCATGTGCTGCTGGAGCAGGATCTCTGCGTCTCACCCGGCGATCCAGAACATCCCACAGATGCTCTATTTATTGGGTTGAGATCTGGTGAATATGCTGGCCAAGGAAGGACAGCGACATTGTTCTGGTCCAGGTAGGCTCCTCCTGACAGACATGAGCCACATGTGGTCTGGCATTGTCATGCATGAAGGTGATGCCTGATTGCTGTATCCTGGGAATGACATGTGGACCTAGGACCGTATATCAGTAACAGATAGTTGTCAGTGTTCCGTGGATGTGGACCAGGTCTGACCACCATCCATTAGCAATGGCTCCCCACATCATGACAACACCACCAAAACGGTCCACTTCCTGGATGTATGCTGCAGGATAGCGTTCCCCACGGCGACGATACACACGCCTATGACCATCAGCTCTGTGCAAAGTTAAATCTGGACTTGTCACTAAATGCGATCTGCCTCCACTGTGCAATGAGCCATAACATCTGTAACATCTGTGCTACACGTGTCTGCAGAGTTCCGGCCATCAGCATCATCAGCATCCCGACTGCCTGGTCATGTAAGTTTTGCAGAAGCCGTGGCATCATCAGTTGCTTCAGTAGGATATTCATCTTGCCCCGGTTTTTATTGCCATGGCCAGGTGTTTTCAATCATGCACAAAATAAATCACACCATCACCAAAAGCACTGCTCAGTGCATACCTAAAATGTCACACTGGATACTGATGCTGCTGCATAACACACCACTCCTCTTTTGCTTGCAGAATGCTGGCATGCCATCTAAAAAATCACACACTTGGAACCGTGTTATGCCACTGTTGGTTTGTTCAGTGTGGGATCTGTTTAAAAAGAATTTTTATCTTATGACTCTAAGAGAAACCATCCCAAGCCTTAACAGCTGTTCACTAAAGCGAAGTTATGTGTGACCATTCTACACCAGAGGTTTGTCAATCAATCAATCCCTCACATACGAGACTAATTGATCTGTTAGAGACTATTCTGCAACAGATGGATCGAGAATCAAGCAAGTAAAAAATAAAGCAATATTTAAATCCTGCATCAATTTCCTGGTTTGTGAAAACTCCATGAATACAAACGTATGGTTACTTGCCAATCTGGACCATTTGTCTACCAAACACACACACTCTTCCTTACTTGCTCTGGAGTGGTGTGTCGGTGCTGATGGAGTAGTGTCGTACAAGCTTGGGCTTGGTAGCTGCAGTAGGGTCCTGCGGCGAATGAGTTAGTGTGAGCACCGGTGAGTAATCGGCTGAGGAAGGGGTGGGAGGGTGGCTGAAGGTGCTGGCCCGTCGGCGGAAGCCCTGCGGCTGAGCGTCATCGGGTGAAGAGGAGGAAGAGGGGGAGAGAGAGCAGTCGAGGCGCTTCAGGTCTCCTGTAGAGTTGTGGCACCTGAAGACGAGGAGGAAATTATGTAAACAGGAGTACACACACACACACACACACACACACACGACAGACAGACCGACAGACACACAACCCCACACACACACACACACACACACACACACACACACACACACACACACACACACACACACACACACACACACACACACCTTTATGTTGTCCGAGGCAAAATCCAAGTAAAACAATAGAACTTTGCTGACCTGTGTAGAACTGACTGTTCTGACCTATGATATGAGTCAGTGTGTGGACATGTGTGTATTCAGGTGTGTTTACCTAAGTGGGCTGGTGGGTCGCAGCTGGGTAGAGACAGGCAAGGGTTCATCTAGAGAGGACTGATCCTGGCTGCTGCTGACCATAGACAGGGAGGAGCTGCTGTCACTCCCTACGCTGTTGTCCCTCTGAGCTCTGGCCTTGCTGCTGCCCTGCAAAAACACATGGCAGGGTTAAATACAGTACGTAGCTTTAACACACACACACACACACACACGCACACACGCACACACACATAAACACACACACGCATGCACACACACACAGCCATTGTAGACTTTCACAGGCAATTCATTCAGTTATAATATATTTTGTTACTTGTGAATATGTAGGATTCACAGACACGGTGAGATGCTTGTCTACGTATGACCAGAAGCCTGGGCCTTTTTATGGATGTTTTTCTCCGTGTCCTCAGATGAAGATCCTGAATCAGGTTCTTTTTCTCCCCACTTTTATTCTATCTCACTTACGTCTCACGTTCTGGAGTATTGCAAAACTCTAGTTCATCATATGGGGTAAAAATGACCCCTTGTTCGTTCTAGAGTTAAAACCAAGGAACTAAGATCACTGTTACCCTCCAAATCCCCTCCAGGGACTCAGTAAGCGAGCGCTTGGCTCGACTCTTGAACTGTTCAAGCCGCTGCCGACTGCTGCTCTGCTGCTGCGCCTCGACTGGGACTGGAGCTGCCTCCTCACACCCCTACATACACAGAGAGAGAGAAAGAAAGCAAGGCAGAGACAGAAAGCAAGACAGTGAGTGAGACAGAGAGGTCCTCAGAAGTATAGTATGACATTTTACAAAGTATTATAACATTATAACAAAACACAGGGGAGCATTAGCCTGTAGTCCTGCACTAATCAGCTATCCCATGGCACCATGAATGCCACCATCTCTCTCAACCTACATTGCATGAAATTAAGCAGGTTAACCCCTTGTATAGAGAACTAGACTGATAACAAGGAAACCTACGTAACCCTGATATATGTTTTACTAAAGTTACCTGTTTGCCGTCTCCAGAAAGTGTGTGCTGATGGCTCCTTTGCCACTCCTCATACAGATTCCTCAAAGAGGCCATCACCAATTCATTCTCTTCCTGATCACTCTTGGGATGAGCCCTCTGAAACACACAAATATACATTCTTAAATTATTTAAAAAATATATATATAAATATATATATAAATATATGAAAGGATCAGTTCAACATAAAATGTTCAAAAGTTCATTTGCTTCAACTGGAACATAGCTGCATTACAGTACATGACTTGTTTTGTGCAGCACGATGGTAGAATTTCAGGCTAAATGAAGAAGACAGGAGACGGTTATGTGTGATGAGTAAAAGTGAAAAACTGGTCGCACATTTTATTTCTATGACATAAAAATGTCCCGTTAGAAAACAGTGATCTGCTCACGAGACCCATTCAGCTGCTGTATGTTGCAGCGTTGCAGTTCAGCCACATCACCAGCAGAAGTCAGCATATCATAGAGAAATGTTTGAGGGCTTTCACCTGTCCAGACCCTCCTTTCACTGTTTCACAACCTGTCGTAGCAACGATAGATAAATTACACGATCCATTGCCAACAGTGAAAAAGATGTGCTGATAAAACACATTTCTTGTGTTTATAGGAAGAAGACTCAACAGTTGCGAGAGCCAAAGAGAGATGTGTGTAATAGAGCACCAAGCAAGCAAAGGGATGAGGTGGCAGAAATCTTTGAGTCATGTGTTCAGATGGATTAATGTGTCTGTTACAGATTGGCAATTAACTCTAAACTGAAAACGGACATTTAGAACCTCTCCACCTCCACATTCCCCCTCTCTTTGACCCTCCACGCTTAGTTTGGTAGTTTATGTAACAAAGCCAGAGAACTAGAAATATGCAGGGCTCAGAACTAGAAATATGTGGGACTAAGCTCCAAACATGGTGGGCTGCAGAAGCAGCACCTACAGGACGGACCCAGAGCTTTTGCACCACACTCACTTCCCAGTTTGACTCTTAATATCGAGGAGGGGGTGTTCTGATGTTGTGTCAATTAGAAATGTAGGTAAGGGGGGGGGGGGGGGGTGTAATCTCCTTGAGCTTAATCATCCGTTCCACATGGTGATATCACTCATATAGCTCCCCAGCTTAGCGAGGCCAGTCACCATACAGTGGTAAATCGGTAGTGGCAAATTTAAATGAATGCAAAATGCAATAATTTCAAGTTGTATGTCCCTCTCATACACCAAATTTTTTTTAAAAAGTCCTTCCCCTGGCTGAAGCGCCCTTCCCTGTTTGGAAATCTCACCCAAAACACTTGTGATTCAGTCTCATGGAATTTAAACAGTGCTCTACAGGTGCTTCAGACAGAACAGACCACATACCATAGTGTTTTCAAAGACTGAAGCTTGCTCTTGGTTGTCCAGAGTGGCTAAATGTTTTTGAAGCTCCAGCTTAGCTTTTGATGGGTGTAGACCTGAAAAAAATGTAAACACTGAATACATTTTTTTTTTTAAAACACAGGCAAGACACGTCTCACTTCAGATACAGCAATCATATCACAACTGTATATCTGAGATATATGTATAGGTTATCTGTATCAATAAAACATACACAGATAAGATAAGTGACAGTTAAACAGAATCAGCTGTTCCTCATTCAGGAGATGAACCTTGCCCGTAAAAGGCCTGTCCAGTTATCTTTAAAACGTTTTGATGATAAGTTCAAAAAGTAAACCTTACCTGCTACTGTCACTCATACATTATGACACTCACCAGATTGTTTGTGTATAACTGCAAAACACACTCCGCAAATAATGACAGATAATATGTACATTTTAGTGTCACATACTAAAACTGTTCCACCACAATGCACAACTGGATTCAGATCTGAATCATAATCTGGATCAGAACCTGGATCTGAGAGATTAAATATATATTTGCAGAGGCACACAGAGTTTCAGGTTTTAATGACAATGGCGATGCTTTCTAGTTTTATAACAAAGATGTCCTGATCAATTTTGGTTTTTGTTGCCGATACCGATCATCTATGAGCATCGATTTGGACTAATAGACATAAAGGCACATCTACTGTACCACATAGTGACTGATTTCAATGTTGACGTATTTTGCAACACAAAATCTTTAGATGACATCTGTACAGATAGGAAGCGCTGACAGTCTAAATATCTGACACAGCAATAATGAAAGCTGCTGTCTTCTATTTCTTTGCTCTGTGTTTGAATATTAATGTCTTTCATTTATCCATGTCGTTTGAGAAGGTCGTGTTCTACTCATCTGTTTTGCGTAGAGCAGAGATGTAGGGAGAGTACTAAACAGAGGGGAAGAGTTTTCTACCTTCTATTCTCTCACACAGTCTGTGGAGCTGATGCATGGGGCAGCCGTCACACTGCTGGCCCTGGGTCTTAGCATTTTGCTGCAGGGCTGCCACAGAGAATGCCTGCTTCAAAGTCAGCATGATCTCATCCACCTACACAAGCAAAAGAGCAGTGGACAATTACAGAGGACAATTACTAGAACAAATGTGGACTGCTGATGGGTCTTGGCTGTATATATCATGCAGTACAAGTACATCCATCTAATGACAGAGGCTTATTTTTAATCAAACTGACAGTCCATTTTGCACACCATGACTCAGTGTAGCTCGGAGGCCCTGAGTCATTGGTAGACCTATTAAGAGTTAAGGCAGAAATTCATCTTGTTTGATAGAGAACAAAAAAAGCAGAAAAATACTGGTTTCATTGTGGCGCTCAATTATAAATCCAAAGCAAAGTCGTGAGTTAAAATGAGTGGACTGATCAAATATGAACCCAGAGTGGAATTATCATGTGTGATCGGTTTCATGAAATACAGAGAATTCACTCTGGTAATAGAAAGAAGTTTAAAGGAGTGTGGATCTGCATTATGATATCAATACAAGAATTGGACTGACTGAAATGTGCCCATTTGAATTTCTGTAGAAATTTTAAGAGGGTATAACACATGAATCACACAACACAACGAAATGTCCCTTTTTTTTCTCCTGCCATGTTCCACTATGCACTCCCTGCATTATTCATCTCTCACCAGTGATTCATCGGTGCACTGGAAGACATAGCAAACAAAGTGGCAGCTCCCTCCTTCCACCGTCTCCCTGCAAATGAAGCCAAAGTGATCCACATGACGAATACCCTGGGGGGGGGGGGGGAGAAAAAAGAAAAAAAGATGAGGTGGTGTAAGGACTCAGGATGCATTTGAAAAGTAGTATGTGAAAGAAAGACAGTTCTTCATACCTGTGAGCAGAAGGAGATTTCTTTGAAACTCTTTTCTATGGCAACTTTTTTGGTGTCCGGACTGACCAAGAAGATCTGAGATCTTCCCACCTGAAACAAATAAAAACGGACAAACAGGCTTGATAAGTATCTGTGTGTATGTGTGTGTGTTCTTCTGTGTGTGTTGTGAGGTTTGTGATGTAATGAGCCTGACATAAATATTGTAAATTGTCTGTAGACTATCTGGTCTATTTTGGATCTTCGAGCTATGTCAGCGCAGTTTTTCTGTGTATGAAGTTGCCCTTTATTTCCCTTCTCTATCAAATGTAAAACACATGGTCCGGCTAGTTCAAGAGGACAAGGGGGGGGGGGGAGGAATTAAACTGTCTCTTCATACACCGAGGTGATGTCACCAGGATTATTCTGTCAACTATCCACAGCAGCACCAGGATGTTCCTTCACAGTCAATAACGTGTCTGTATTTGCCGAGTGGAACAGCAGCAGGTCGTGGAGGTTTCCTGTGCAAGTATCGCCATTTCCGGTCTGGAGGACAAACAGGAAAACTCTTACAGGAGGTTATTGAGGTCAAATAAAGACATGACTGAGCTCTTTTTGAGCAGCACTCAGCATCTGCTGTCATTAGGGATTTTTGTGTATTTGTATCTCATGTGTTTTCTCCCTTTCTGATCTTTATGAGCCACTGAGTATGAGAACTTAGGGAAAATAATAATTTAGGGATTTGGGAAAACAAAACTGCACTTTATTGCACTTTACTGCAAGTCTTCTTCTTGAAGAACTCAGACTGTTCACCTGAACAGCTGTGGACTTTTTCATAAGAGTTGCAGGTGAACATTAAGCTGAATACTTTGAACATTTGCCTCATGTTGATAAAGGTATCTCTCTATGCAACTTAATATAAATATTACATTTAAAACAATTTATTTCATTTTTTTAAAAGATTTTTTAAAAGATTTTCATCATATTGTGTACTTAGATTTGTATCTTATGAATAATTTAAGATATTTGATATCTAAATATTTTTCCCTCTGGATAAACAAAGTTTTATCCTAAGATTTTTTTAGATTTCTTTTGGAAAAAACAAATGGTAATAATAATACATTAATTATAATAATAATATGTTATAATTACATGTTAAAATAATGATGAAATATAGAGTGTGCAAAATGGAGGCAGAGTAATTACAGCACCGTTGCTACTGCGTGTGTGGATTCATTAAATTACCGTGAACAGCATGGTCCTGTTCTCCTGCAGGCTGGCGGGCTGTACTCCTGCCGAGTGGGTGTGTATGTCAGAGGCATTGGTGTGAGAGATCTCTGGTGAGAGTCCATTCTCATCCAGGGCTAGCAGACAAGGGAAGCTGGAGTCCCTTTTAAACAAGACGGGACGCTTCTCTGTGGCAGGGCTCCTTGCAGAACCATTACCAAAGTCAGCACCCTTGAGTCCATTGGATGGGAACGTTAATGCCCTCTTCAGCCCACCTACTAAGGCCTCGCTATTTCCTCCTTCATCACCCCTCCCTGAGCTATGCAGCTGGCTAAACGCCTCAATGCACTCATCAATCAGGGCAGGAGGGGCTTTCTTATGAGCGACACTCACACGGCCACAGAACAGCACCTCAAACTTCTTAGCGAAGGCTGTTGGAGACATAACAGAGGGCGTCACAGTGGATGTGGAGTGAGAGGGAAAAGCATTTTCAGAGGGATCGCTATCTCCACTGGTTTTTCTGGGAAGGATGGTGATCTCATCTTTGCGTGCGAAGCTCTTGCCAGCCTGCCTCAACGTACTGATGATCTCAGGAACCTTAAGAGATAGCAAAACAGAACATGAGAACTTGTTAATACCATGGAAATGCAACGCTATGTTGCAATCAGGGAATAACCTGCTAATTTTATGGTTGAGAAGGTTTGGTTAGTCACTATAGAGGAGAAGCAGCACTGTTGGTTCACAGCACAAAAGAAAGCTCACAAAAAGAGCTTTATTCAATAAACTGCAGTACATTTCAATCTCTGCACAGAATCCACTTCACGGATACAAGCTTGTCTGGTTTAAACAAACAAACAAACAAACAAACAAATAAATAAATAAATGCTTTGTTGCTCTTGTAAGGCTTCCTGGATATTTTTGTCAAGATAGGGCCATTAATTCTTCCCACACCTCATGCACACACACAGTAAGACTTTCTGTATAAGTTATAGAACGTAGGTTATTACATATATTCGGTTGATTTGTAAATGATCAAACAAAAATCAAATGCAAAAGTTCTTTGTGCTCAAAGTATTTTGATGTTCTTTTTAATCTGGGCTGGTCTGCAGGTGAGAGTTTGAATGAGGACAGCCAAGAACAAATGTACCACTGCTGTGGGCTCTAACTCACACAGAAATAGTTTACTGTGGCCACTCTTTCCATGACTAACTCAGAGGACTTCCATAAGCATTACAACAGTCTGAGTCTGAGCAGACAGACGTGTAACATGCTAAAGGTTATAGGAAGTCAACCAGAGTAGTTATAAAACTAGGTTCGATAGCAGGCACTAACATTTCAGATGGAATGCAAATGTGGTCTGAATCTGAGTTGGGCTGAAATGACCAAATTCACAAATTCATCAACTTTTTCCAGGCTCGAAATTACATTTTGTCTATGTAACTATACTTTACGGTAACAGACAAAAGAAGAAGAACCTAGAGTACGTCAGAGTTGAAAGTTTGCATTCTTATTGTTTAGTTACTCTGTGTACCACTGGCATAAAGAGTTTATGGTGCAAACTTATAAACCATTTTGTTAACCCTTGTATGGTACGCCAGTTTTGCTTATTCAGGAAGCTCAGAGCCATAGATCATCTGTGAAAAAATGTTCTGGGGTTTGTTGAGATTGTGAACCATACTTCCTTGTTTTTATTCATTAAAAACAAATATAACACTGGACAAAAGATGGCTACATAAACATACAAGCCAGACTATCTGCAGCTGCCAAAATATAAAATACTTGCCCTGTTTTGGGCCCAGTTTTCTACACCACTTTGCCAGTGTACCAGACAAAGGAACAAAAAAGGAAGAGAAAAGATTAGCAAAGCAGAAGCAGTGGTTGTGTCACATCAGTGATGTCATTGATGGGGAAATGCCTGAGCAACTACTAAATCTGTAATATCAAAGACTGATTTCCAGCCAGGTCCTGCTGCGTCTTGCATCGGCATGAGGTGTGTTCTTTCATCAAAACAACCCTCGCCTCACACCAACACAGTGGCTGCTCTGTTCTATCTCAACTGTAAGCCGCTCTGGCTAAGTACGTCAGCTAAATGCTCCAAGTGGGATGAATGAGTTTGACCCTTGAAATTTCCCTTTTCAAAAGATTAAAGCGGCGGTACAGCGATTAGCACATTTACTGAAATATTGAATTTGAGTAGGAATTTCATTTTGAAGGAAAACATCATTTCTACCTCATTACATTTACTGGATGGCTGTATTTATTGTTACGTTGCAGATTAAGATTTTACATGCAACACATATGTTAATCTTATTTTCAATAGATGAAATATGCATTCCTAAAGATTAATGTACTGCTGGGTAATTTACTGTTTTTCCCACCTGACACAATGACTCAATTTCTCAAAACTCAAAAGAAAAAACTGAAAAGTTGCTAAATCTCCAGAATCATGGCACTGAAAACCCCGTTCTCTCTTCTTAAAATGGATTCTTTCCACCAAAAACAATACACACAGGTATCAGATGATTATGGGATACAGTGCACATTTGTTTATCCAATGAGCTGTGGATTAGAAAACAAACACACTCTCTTTTCCCTTTATTACCTTAATTCACCTTTTCCCCCAGTTCCACTCCCTCTGTGTTGTTTGGCTGATAATAGCTCCTTAACTGCTCAGCATGATGATGATAATAGTTTCCCCTATTTTCTGATTCAGTCACTCCCTTTCCAAATTCATTAAAATTATATTTTTCATGGTTTCTCATTTGAGAGAGATTAAAGTAAAAAGTTAAGTGCAGTTGAAATGATTATTCAATTATTTAATGAGTCAATTGATTGGCAACTATTTTGACATCTGATCAATAATTTGAGTCATTCTCAAAACCAAAAAATAGCAACATTTGCTGGTTCCATCCTCTTAAACATAAAACAAGCATTTGAAAGCATCAGCTTGGGGTCTGAATAATGATGATGGGCAATGATCCCCAATCTAAGTCATTTATTTGTATTTAATCAGAATAAATAATCCATTCTTTTACTTCTTACTCCAATACTTCTTCTCAGAGTGCAGCCTTAGCTACAGACACACAGCTCATAGTATCTTGTTCAGTGAAAAGAGTTGGACACAGCCTCAGGCTGTGACCCAAAATCTTGGCCTCACAGAGCAACAACACTGAAAAAGCATGCCGTCTCTCAACAACCCAGAGTTAAATAGAACTACTGTACTACTGACCTCGAAAAAGGGAAGTTACACAAGAAGCACTGGTGAAAGAGAAACTGCAATTCAGTGCAATAAGTAAAATAAACTTTTCAGTGTTTGGCCACAGGTGCCAAAAGGGCAACACTGAGGATACCAAATAGAGAGCAAAGTCATGTCCGAACTGTGAGGGAGAAAAGGATTCATTTTAGAATTCCTTATGTTTGTAGTAAAAAAAAAACAACACACAAATGTAATCTTCAGATTTGTGAACATGATTCCAACGATCTGTAATCTTTGGATACACCCTCTTTAAACCACAGTATATTTCCTCAAATAAGCTTTACATGAACAAGTAAAGGCTGACCCCAAAGTACAGGCAAGGCAAAAACAAACAAACAAACAAACAAAACAAAGGTGGATAAACCCATGGTGCCTGTCATATGCTGAACATTCCAGTAAAGCATACTGTACATTTCTATCAGAAATTCATCAATATACTGTCACGGACACAGTTCTCTAGACAACAGAACCAGTTTCACACTAAATCAGATTATGTGCTCAAGTTGAACGAGGCTTTGTACAAACAAAAACACGGCTGTCCCACGACATACCCAGTGTCACCAATCACAGCCAAGCTCTAGATGGAGGAAGTGGAGAACAGAGCATTGAGCTGTTTAAAGGAAACAACACCTTGCCACTGGTTCAGATAAGTGGATGACACCTGGGTTAAAATCAAAACTCAATGAGTAGAAGCTTTTACAAGTCAGTGGCCAGTAACAAGTTTACAAGGCAGGATGTCAGAGAAAACAAGCTGCCTTGTTTTGGACTGTGTTGTGAAAAATTACACATTAACTTTCAAACCAGGTTTGATTTTCATCAGACTTATGTATATATATTTCACTTGTAAAACCTGACTATAGATGCCAGAAACTAAAAAAGAATTTTTTTTTTTACAGAGGAATGTTGCAAAAACCCCAGTGACAGCCAGTCTACAAAATGAGCAAAGATGACAAACTAGCGAAAAGTCCCATTTCTGCACTTCCCATGGTCATGTGGCCTGAGCTCACACACGTTCAAAGTCCAGGAGCCATACAACAGAAGAGAGGCATCACCAACAGGAAGTGAACCGCAAAAAAGATGGAAACTGTGATATTTTTGAAGGGTGGGGAGATAGTCGTATAGCAAGAAATGTCACTTTGTGACTTACATGGTTAGCCACAAGGGATTCCAACATGCTGACATTACACTAGGAGAATTAAGGAGTCACTTCACAGCACAAAGAGAGCAAGCGGGGATGATAAACTCAACTGTGATAACAGGGTAACAATGTATGGGTTGCTGTCAATGAGCAGTTGTTGAGTCAGAGTTGACTCATGGCGAGGAATAAAGTAGGCCTGGAAGCTTCACAGATAACCCCACTGTTCTCTCCTCTGGAGATTGAAAGAGCTAACAGGATGACAGATAAAGCAATTGAATGAACAGAGTGGAAGACAGTCTACTAGAGAAATAGACAAGTAAAAAAAAAAAAAAAGAAGGGGACAGACCATTAGTTATATATAGACAGGAAGGTGCCTCCACTTAACAGGCTTGTTTATACTACAGCACAAGGAGTGTGTCACATGAAGAGGGAGGGAAAAGCATGTGAGACCAAGAGATTACAAGAACACGGGATGAAAGAAAGGGGAAAAGGGGGAATCCAAATCCAAATCTTTCCCGGACAATTTGGGTAATAATTCAACTCCAAATCACTTTTGGAAACTTGTCTAAATCAGAATGCTGCCTATATTTTTCAATATGAGACAGGCAGAGGTTATCTTATTTGAGGAAGCTATACTCAGCTAGTCATTCTGGAGATGGTGGAGAATTTTTGTCAAACAATATCTTTCATTAAAACAAAGTAAAAAATCACTCTTAAGCACCTCTCACCTCCAACATACTTTTCATTACTGCTATAAACTTAAGACAGTATTTTTCTGAAAGAATACACCTAATATTCTGCTGTCCAAATTAGTGCTGCTTCTAATGATTAGTTTCATTTTGAATAATCTGGCTATAGAATGCACATACATATTTTTTTTCCAAACATGCATGAAAGTACCTTAAATTGAAATGTAATACTGAAAAACCGACAATGACATAAAACATGCTGTTAAGTGTAGAAACCCGAGTGACCCTAAATACATTCAACCAGCCCACTATCACTATCAGCGCACCATTGAGTGATGTCATTTCCCACCCAGAACTTCTTGACCAGTTATGGTAACGTTATGGTACTTGACCAACAAGCACACTGCAGGAGACAGGCTCCAAATGAAGTTTATATGAAGAAAAGGAGCAGAAGTCTACATGTAGAAGTAAACTTGTTACACTTTCAGACAAACATACACTTTTCAAAATAAAGAAACCTTTGCCGAAGGGAGTTGGCTGAATAAACAAATTATTTTATCATGCAACTAATTCGTGGAGCGAACAATTCTGCGTTAATAATGCGCAACTACACATTATTAGACATGCTGAAGCCGTGTGAAAAGCGTTGACGACAGCTAACTTTTGAGTACGGCTAACAACAGGTTGCGCTAATGTTGATGTTTGCTAACCACCTCAGCTATCGTTAGCCTACTGTACACTTAGCATAGCACACAAACTGAACAAACCCCCACCGACAGAGCTTTTAAACTTATCTTACATCTCTCTGTTCTTGTTTGGTGTTGAACAGGTTGAGTCGCTGGAGTCGTGCTTTCATCCCATCCGCCATGAACTTTACAAAGTCGAGATTTGAGTGGTTACTTCTCCGACATTCGTTTCTGACAGTGCGGGATAGTTGAAAATCATTTCTATGGACAGTTCATTTTCCTCCCTAAAGTTGAAGATCCTACGGCTACGCGTCAAGTGGCCGATATAAAACTACATCAAAGTGTCAAAGTAAGATCATTCCAGTCACTTCAGTTGGATATCCTTCACATACCACACTTTTATGCTTTTGTTTTGAAGGCAAAATGACCAACTTCCGACTTTATTCTATGTAACTATGGTTAGCATGATGCAGCTAAATCCACCAATACGTTGAAAGAAAGGCGTGGACACAGTTCCTGTCCCGGGTCAGTCAAACTTGGGCGGTAGAGTTGTACTGTAGTTGGTTGTCATTTTACCGTGGTTCGTTATGGATACTATCTGAACATTCTATCATAAGAACACTGAACATTCTATCATGAGAACACTGAACATTCTATCATGAGAACACTGAACATTCTACTATGCAGAAATGTTTTATTTCATTCATCAATCAACTCTGGCACACCAGCAGTCCCACATTAGCATTTGGTGCTCTTGTTTTGTAGCCAGAATACCGCATCCGGTCTCTGAAAATGAAAAAAGACTGTTTTTTGTTTCTAACCAAAAACGAAAATCAAGTCTTTTTTTAAAAAATTTTATTACACTCCTCCCTTTTTGCCTACGAAAAGGAAAATGCCTTGTATTTCAATTTTGGCTTTTGTATTTTAAAATGAAAAATCAAATAACCACTCCTTTTTCATTTTTTGATGTCGGTTTCTGAAACGAAAATCGAATAACCAAAAGATACACCACTTTCTGTAGGCAATCTTTAACTGTGCCAAAATCCTTTGACCAACACTTACTAAAGTTTTGTCTCTTAGCAGGGATTATAATAGATAACATTGACAGTTTAACATTAAGTTAACATGTCTTCAAATGAAATGATGGGGAAATTATTGTAAGTAGGCTATACCTTAACATGTTTTTTTGGCCATCTTTCAACAGACACTATCAGTTAATATCTAGGAGAGATTCAAGTAATTTATGAACATTTTCCTTCATTATTATTGCCTCTGCCAACAAGAGGTGGAGGAGGTTGTATGATCACCTGTTTGTTTGTTTTTTCCTGCAAGATATCTCGCAAAGTTGTCAATGGATTTTGACGATATGTTGGGTGGAGGTAAATCGATGAAGAGTTGATTAGATGTTTGAGGCGAACCCGCGAATGGATGCAGATTCTGGATGACTTGTTCACTTTCCTCAACATTGTGAGATAAGGTCTTTTTGGTAACATTTCACAATATCATGGAAAATAATAGGCAAATCAAACTAAAAATACCCAACTGGACAAGTTACTGGACAACTCGTTGTGTTCTTGGATCCTGGGAGATTAAAATAAATAATATGTAGCTGAGATAATGCAGATTCAGAGTTGTTTGAATTGATTTCATGTATGTGTGAAAGGCAAGAAGTTATATCTAAATGAAAAATAGATCTGGATCTGCCATTATGGAAATTCGTATATTTGTGGACATCTTAGTAAAATACTGATGCTAAACACATGATTCCAAATGTTGGGAGTAGCTTCCATGGGTCGAAGAAATTAGGTGACATCCATCTGCATTCCAGTTTGTTGTACTTTATCCACCTTAATTGTATTAATCAAGGATAAAATGATAAGTATATATAACAGGTATTGCACAAGGATTGTGCACATATTCCCTGTGTGCTTGTTTTTGTGTGTGTGTGTGTGTGTGTGTGTGTGTGTGTGTGTGTGTGTGTGTGTGTGTGTGTGTGTGTTTGCCTCAGCCAAAATGACAGAGCAAGAGCAACAGGTGGTCAGCCAGATATCCTCATCACATTTTTGAAAGGACTGAAAAGAGAGGGCAAATAACAAGCACCCCAACAAAAACACACTGCACAAAAACAAACACATCACAACAGATGCTGAGCAGGAAGTGGTTGCCATAGTAACATGGCTCTACATCCTGCCTGATCGATGTAATGCAAGGCCATGTAGAACAGTTTCTGTGCACAGTCATCACGGCACACATCTGAACACATAGGCTCAAGTTTATCTACATGTGTGCATTTACATCAAATACAGTACAGTATATAAATACACAAGTATATATACACATATTATACTTAAACTCCATGCTGGGTGTTCATATATTCTAAGCCTATGCAGGTATTTGTTATGTGAGGCCAGATCTGTGTGTATACCTGTATGTCATGGGAAGAGTTCGATCTTGGGTTCGATCCCCGTACGGGCCAGAACGTCACATTTCTGTAAATTTCCCCACTGTGGGACTAATAAAGGGATATCTTATCTTATCTTATCTTAAGAGCAGCTAAGCAGGGCTAGATCAAGGTCAATGTGACATTTTAGTCATTTCACTTCTTTAATAAAATTTGTGTGTATTCTTTCTTGTCTGTCCAATCAAATGTGTTGATACAGAGATAAAGCATCGAATCTTGAATATCCTGCACTGTCTCCATCTAATCTGACAAAACTCTGAGGTATTTGGTATGTTGGGCATGGCATGCAATTATGATGCCAACAAATATATCTGGCTTGACTCGGACACCAGCTGCAGTGTTCAGAGGATGTTGGCAGAGCGCGCCATGTGGAGGAGAGTTTAAAGGATTAGAGGTTAGGTGTGTTGGTCAGCAGAGGGTGTGGTTTGCTGTCGTTCATGTTGTTTAAAGGAAGTAAGGTGTATAAAGATGTCCATAGTGCCAAAGCAGCATCCAGTTTCTCATCCAGTATTATAATACCTCTCTCCTAAATTGTTTGTGTCTTTACATCACTGTATACAACCTGAGAGACATCTAATTCATACACACACACTAACCTTGGTGGTGTCTTGGCACTGGAAGACAAAGCAGGCACAGTTTGGTGCTTCTCTGACCAGGCAGCCAAAGCTGCTGGGCTCCTGGCTGTTGTGAATTAGCTTAGTCACCTGGTGAGGTTGACATTCAAACAGCACAGTGTGTGTCAAAGGGTCCCAGACAACTCCGTCTCCCAGAACAGACACACACTGCACCCATGATGCCGACACACAGAGAAAAACGGTCTGATTACGAGTAGAAGGGTCCATCGGTGCACCTCTGGGACATCCAGGCCGCGACCCAGCACCGAGTTTCTTCTCTGCAGGATGAGACTTGCTGATCTCAGCCACCACCCAGGGCAGCATGGCCATGGTGGTCAGGTGGTGGACCGGCAGAGAACCAATCAATGTGAGTTTATATTGTACCTCCTCCTCCTCTTCCTCATTTTCTCCCTCTACCTTTTCCCCCCAAGTTGCATCCCTTTTACAAGCAGATGTGTGTTTTTCAGGACACATTGTGGAGGAGGTGATGTGTGAAAGCGGTGGACATGAGGAGGGGTGGTTTGATGTTATATGGAGACAGGGTTTGTCAGAGCTTCCTGGCCTGGGAGGTTTGAATCTTCTGGGTTTCACTTCAAAGTAGAGCCCCT
Source organism: Chaunax sp. Z400 (assembly GCA_037577475.1). Lineage (NCBI taxonomy): Eukaryota > Metazoa > Chordata > Actinopteri > Lophiiformes > Chaunacidae > Chaunax > Chaunax sp. Z400. Next base: position 25,478,762 of record CM075191.1, on the reverse strand, counting down.
CCATGGCTGCTGTGGCCAGAGGCAGCTGGGTGCCTTTGCTCTTACCTGCGAACATCAGGTGGACGACATTTAGAACATTTCTTACTCTAATAAGAGGAAGGTTGGCCACATGGACGTACAGTCTGATTAGAATTTCAAATGCATCTACATATGCAAAAATGTATTTCGCAATGATTCAGTTGCTCCTGGATTTTCGCTTCATTTTGTCATCTGTATTGACTCAGTGCATGTGTACTGTTGTAGTCTCAGGGTCAATTGGAGGACAGGCCTACGACATGACCAACTGGTGTTGTTTACCGAACCAGAAACACGTGGCTTGACTACTGACCTAGACTATCCCAGCCTCAAGGACACACTGAGGATCATTTTAGGCCAGTCATGTCTCAGAGACAGAGGAGATATAAGACGTCCAGCTGACCTCCTCTAGACTACATAATGACTTTATAATCACAATGATCATAGATAGGAAGGTTAAAATTAGTCATTTTAAATCAGGGGGAAAGGTAAAGACAACGTAGATGACATTAAAAGCGGATACAGATCATACTAACTACGAATTCAAAAAAGTTTAATTTTAACGACTGCTTACGTACATCATATTCGACCTGTCAGTATAAATAGATTAACTTAAATCTGCTGGGACAGTGCAGAATGTCTCACAGGTCGGACGGCTGCACAAGAGCAGTGACAGAAGTTAGAAATTTCCAAGGAGCGCAGCCCCAACAAGCCTCCTTTCACTGGTTCCTGCAATTTTACGCACGGAACAAGTTCTTTTTACGCACAACGGTGTGCAGAATCCAAAGCGCACATGTTAAATGTATCCTATCCCCAAAGTATACGTTAAATATTTTAATCGATTTAAAATCATTTCTCACTTGCTTACCTATTCAGTGCGGTGAGGAGCGTTGGAGCGTAACCGGGGGAGAATGTAGTCTATCAGGGCACATGCACACGGATATAGAACCAAACAGTGACTTCAGTCAGAGTTGTCTCCGGTGTGAGTTAAATATAGAAGACAGGACAAACCCTGGGCTACCTCCCTCTCTATAGTCAGACGGGGCATGACAAGTGCATGCTGCATTCATGCGCTGCAGGATGATGCAGGGCTATGTATGCATGTCTGTCTGCGCATTTAGCCTTCTATATTTGTCTCCACATGCACGATTAGAGATCCACTTTTATTGAGTATGACTATTTCCAGCACAGTATTTTGATATATGAGCTACACAAGGTCAGATGAGCAGGGAATTACACACTTCTGTGTAGACAGGAAAGTAACATGAGTTGTATTTGTAGTGTGAAGAGTCCCTTTGATCGCCAACAAATATTCATATCAAGTGTGTGATGGGAGCATTTGGACAAATGACTGTATATCTCCACTTGGTGGCGCTCTAAGGTTTCATACTGTCATTTTCTCATGGACAGGATCTTTATATTTGGAATTGAAATATATTCAACTGTCACTTTCAATGTTGTACCTTATTATTAACTAAGATATGACACATTCCAAGTTAACTGCAGCTCACAGCAATATAAATCCAACCATATAATATCCATATGAAATTACAGTACAGTCCAGTAAAATCCGATAGAGCAGTTGACATTTACATTCTTCTGTAACTCTGATCTGATGATAAAACTGAATCCAAAACATGTGTTGTAACTGATGGATATAAGGCTGGATCTGGATCCATAACTTCATGCCATGAACAAATGAATGGCTTCATTAGTAGGTAACAGCACCTCCAGGTGAACGCTCAACAAAGTGGGAAAAAGTGACATTAACTAATCAATTAAATCAAGAATCCCTTCTGGATAAATAAGACATAATGTGAAATGCCGGTCAGAGATATTCATCACAATTGGTCCTGTTTGGGATTGTATGTCTTTTCAGGGCTTCTACAACTTCGGCTGCAACTTATTCTTCTCTGGCTCGAAGAAGTTTTCAACAATGGCATCGACCAAGTCATCCAGCTCCTTCTTCAGCTGTATCACATCACTGTTGAGACATGCAAAGAAACGGGGGGGGATAAAACAATGAAGTAACACTGTTTATTTATGGTTATGACTTTTACAGCTAAAACAATTAGAAAATCCACATGAAAGTAATTGGTAACTAATTTGATAATGTATCAATGTGGCAGAAATGATACATTATTGATCAAACGAACCATTAGCTCTAGCAGTTTTCCCCTACTTGCTGGCCTGCTCTCCAATGACACCTACCTGTTACCGGGAGCAGCACAGAGTTCAGTGTAGTATTTGATTTTGGGCTCAGTGCCACTGGTCCTCATGGTGGCCACGCCCCCGTTGGAGAAGGTGAAGGTGATCATCTGACTGGAACGGGAGGTGGGAAGAATCTGGAGCACAAGAGGAGGGAGTGCGTTGTGGAAATCCAGGAAGAGTGGGGGAAAACAAGATCTAAAATGAGCTGCTGTTAGGAAGGACAGCTAAAGGCCTTGAAAACAAATCTCTTCATATGCGCATACATTTGGATACAATGCAGGTATGAATCTCACGTAGTGTTTCTATGTGTATTTCTGCAACTACTGCAGCAGGAGCTGCCTTTGTGCAACAAGTAGCTTGTCTTAGTGCACTTGATGAACCCAAAAACTCAGGTTTTACACATCCTTTTAAAATAAAATGATGAATTTCATAGCATAAAAGTTGCAAACAGAGGATTTGGACGAACATTATCAAACATTTGGAGTTGCTGTTCTGGCCCACTTGTGAATGTCAAGGCCTATCTGGCTTTTTAGCTGCTAAATGTTTCTCCATGTCAACCAGCGAGTCTCTAACTGTGTGTCTGATGTTTGGTACTGGGTGAGGTACAGGACAATTTGGTCGATTTGGTGTGAATACCAACATTAGTAATGTTTTAAATGCTTTCCAGCAGCTCAAAGCACAAACATGACTAGAAATGACAGATGTTTGTCATGCTCCTTCTTAGTGGGCTGTATGCGTGTACTTACAGCCTTGTTATCTGGCTGGTTGCCGTCGTAACCGGTGGTCAGGTCTCGTACCGCGGAGACGGAGAAACGGCCGCATTCCGTGGGATACGAGTCCTTCTTGCCACCGTAGTTGCGCAGACGCTCGAACAAACTACGGATCGCATCCTGGTCGTGGCAGATGAAATACGAGTTCTTACTGATGTGGTAGCCATATCTGACAGAGAGGAGCAGAAAGAGACAGAGTTAGAGTTGGTTTCAGTTTATATAATCACAGTAATAAAAAATAAAAGCCAGAGGAGTAAAATGTGTACAGGTGTGTCTTACTCCTCATAGATGGCAGTGAGTTGCTGAGAGAGGCTTGTTTTTTTCACGGCCAGATAGGAAGTCATCTCTCCTGCTATGGCTGCAGCACTCACTCCATCCTTATCCAGTACAGAGGGACTACACATATACCCTGAAACATACACACACACATGTTCAGTTAATTCTTTATATGTGTAAATTCCAGCTACTGCAGTCACTTCCTTCTTTAATTAACACTATGTGCTACGACATGCGATTCCAATTACAGCACCATAATTGTATTACATAGGAATTTTCTAAACTATGTGATGTTATATACGGGTAGAGTGAACACCTGCATTAAACCCTAACCTCCACACAACCTTTACTGAGTGCATGATTAACAATAAAAAGGTCCTCATTTGACCTGCATGACGTTTTCTGTCTTTCTCTGATGTGAAAGTATTATCTAAATATGTAATACTGGACAACACGGTGAGAACAGCGGAGTAAATACACTTCAGTAGACATTAGCTGCTACATGTGGTATCAGGCTGCTGAAGTAGAACCTTCTGAAACAGTAGAAGAGAGAAAAACTGTATAATACAATACTGGTAATACTAAAAGGTTGTTCAAAGAGGAAACTGTATTTATGAGCTAACTTTATACGTGTCTCAATAAAATATGTGTTCAAAGGAAGTGTTTCAATGGCAACAAAATGCCTTCTTTTTATCCATTTCGTTACTTTAATGCTAAGACTTTCCTCCCATTCAGTAACAATAACACCACATACTGAGATAATGCAGCTCCTAGATCAGTTTGCACAAGCATCAATTCTGTTTCTATCCCAGTGGAGATGTTGTGAGTTATTTGTGGCCTTCAGTGGATTCCAGATAAATTCACATCACATGAATACTTTTAGGAAGATAAATGAATGCAGCTTAGGACATCGTTCAGATCATTATGTGATCTTTTAATGTGATGCAACAAAGAATGAACTATTACAGACTATTATTCCATTGATTATGTCCGTGGACAACATTCATTTGTGTTGTGTATTTGCGAGTGTGTACCTATGGCCTCCTCAAAGGCAAACAGAACAGTCTTGTCCTGGTCCAAAAGATCTTTGGCTCGGTTTCCCATCCACTTGAATCCTGTTAGCGTTTCCTGTTCAAACAGTGGTGACGGTGAGCATCAAGTGTGGTTTGAAATGTTAACTCAAGCAACACTGGCAAAGACTGAAGCCTGCCTAAATATCCATTAGCCACATTTCATCTGCATTTCTTTTAAACTACTCTTACTGAAAGCATCTGATGAGTCTTTATTGTGAAATGTCTTCCTGCAACAGGAAACACTAGAACGTTTGGAAACATGAGGACATGAAACCCAACAGAAAAATCACTTCTGATCAGCTCAGGTTAGATCTGCTCTTTTAAAAACAAACATAAAATAATGACTTTTTAGTTGTAAATCTGTCAAAAAAAACAACTAAAAAAACAACAACTTTTAAAGGACACCAAAGAGCCATATCTATCCAGTTATGTAAACGTGGATTTCAGTTTTAATTTTGGTAGCTTTAGAGAGGCGAGAAGCAGCAAAGAGCCTGGGCTGGAACCAAACACTAACTGCATCAGAGACTTATGGTACATGGTGTCCACGCTCTATACCAGAGGAACTATTGGCTGCCCCAACAGTCTTGCCTCACCTCGAAATGGAAACCTTCCTTGAGAGCGATGGCACGCAGTATCTTAGACGAGACTGTGCTCGCCAGCATGTAGACACTTTTCACAGCAGCAGCATCAGAGTTTTGTTGTTTCCAACAGCGGAACATCCACCAACCAAGCAACGCTCCCAACTCGTTACCACTGAATACTCGCCACACGCCGCTGATGGAGAGACAGACAGAGAGAGAGAGAGAGAGAGAGAGAGAGAGAGACAGAGAGAGAGAGACAGAGAGAGAGAGACAGAGAGAGACAGAGAGAGAGAGAGAGAGAGAGAGAGACAGAAAGAGACAGCGAGAGAGAGAGAGAGACAGAGAGAGAGAGAGGGAGAGAGAGAGAGACAGAGAGAGACAGAGAGAGAGAGACACAGAGAGAGAGAGAGAGACAGAGAGAGAGAGAGAGAGACAGAGAGAGAGACAGAGGTGATGGAGTTGAAAGCATGGGCATGCATGAAAACATAACCTTATATATAACCAGTCACGAGCCATTTCCACCTTCATGTTACTGTTCATGTGTTCTAATCAGGGCTGTAGCTAATTTTGAGAACGGCGAGATTTTTATTGGTTCAGGAAATTTAATGTGACAGGAGAAAAAAACAGAAATTACACTGGATGTTTTTTTTGTTTTTTTAAGGATGCCTCTTGATATTTTTGGACTTTCCTGTTTTTTTCTGGAAAAACTAAAGTAAATAAAATTTCAATTACAATAAAAAGGAGATTTTAATTATTCTTTATTTATATTACTGTATATTCTAGGTAAAGTGTAGAAGGGTTGTAGGGTTAGAAAACTCACAGAATAAATAAATGAGTAATTTGATTTGAAAAAATAAATATAAACAAAAACAGTTTCTGTGGTGATTTAGTTAAAACACGTAAAGGGATGGTTTCACCATCGAAGGCATCTTTATCTAAATTCCTGGTTACTGCCTGGTCCTAATCTATTCCTACCCACTGGTCATAAACATGCATCATCAGATCAGGCAGAGACGTGCAACATTTAAAAAGTCTTGTTTTTGTGTGGACTTTGACTTGTAGTCTTATACAGAGTAGAGAAAACATGACAAAGCAAATAACCACTGGCTATTTTTCATTCAGCACTTAAATGACAGTATAAAAGATCATGGTATTATTCATGCAGTATTAAAACACAATTATCAGATACACACAAACACACACCTCTCCTGCTTCTCGGCAACTGCCAGTCGATCAGCATCAGGGTCATTTGCCAACACAACAGTGGCCCCCTCCTTCTCTGCCAGAGCGAACGCCAGTGTCTGCAAAACACACAAAACACCTTCAATGACAAACTCAGCATGTATATATACTGTATGTGACTGCATGTGGTGTGAATGATGACAACGTACCAGGACTCCCTCTCCCTCCTCAGGATTGGGATATTTGACTGTGGGGAATTCGGGGTCTGGATCCTTCTGTTCCTCTACTGCGTACGGAGGCTGAAGGTCAAAGGCCTTGAAGGCTGACTGGACAAACGCATGGCCGACACCGTGCACAGATGTGTGCACTATTTTCACCTCTGAACTCTTGTTGATGTCTCTGTGAAATAAGAAGCTCGAGTCAAAACATTTTTACGTGTCGTTGTTTCTTTTTGTGCACATTTAAACTCTTCTCAGGTTTGTGGTTTCCCCAAACCTGAGAATATGGCTTACAAAGCTAAATTATGTATGCATGTAATCATTTTTAAAGGGCTTATAGCTGCTAATAGGTAGTTATCTATGGTGCACCTGTGATGACAGTGCTGCTGGATGGATTTGAAGTATTGTGTGTGGATGTCCTGGTAGGGATCTTTGAGCAAGGGGCTCTTTAGGGCCTCCTCTGTGTTCCAGGACTCAGGCCAGGGCTCCAGGTTCTCCTCTATCGACTTGGAGATACCTTTGTCGTGAGGAGACACGATCTGGGCTCCGTTCTCCCAGTACACCTGAGACACAGACGGAGCAGCAGAAGACAGACATTTAATCTGCTGATTATTTTTCAGCTGCATGATTAGAGGTTTTTTCTCTTTAATGTTTATCACAATTTCCCGGAAAAACGATCAGACTTGGGAAGCCGGGACCAGGAAATGTACTTGGAAACCAGTTCATCAACCGAATTCTTGCATTTACATAAAGCTAACAGTCAGATCAGGCACCACCTCACTGTCTACTGTAAATGTTTGAAACATTCTAAAATGAATTACATCCAACATCTAAATAATAGTACATAATAATTAAATATATATGTAAGTGAGGAAGTAAGTGAAAAGTGTTACCTTGTAGCCATTGTCCTCTTTGGGGTTGTGTGAGGCGGTCACCATGATACCGGCACACAGACCCAGGTGGGAAACTGTGAAAGGCTTCAGGCAACAGGAGAGAAACATGTCATATTTCCAATAAATGAAAGATTAGACTGCTTTTTACATACATTTATGTATATAATTATACTTTTATCCTACTTGCATGTATAAAACATATACAGTTGTAGCCCATATTTATTTTACCTATATTTGTTGTCACATATACATGCACACACTTGGGCAATATTCTAATTCTAGACACTGGGTTATAAAATGTATATTGCAATCACACAATGTAAGAACAAGTACACATAATAAGTCCTGGAAGGACAATATTACAGCAGTCATTTCGTTTATAGCAGGAGTAAAACAGTCAAATCTGTTTTTGCTGTTATAATTCAGGTGACTTCCAGTAATCATACTGCCATATGTGAGTATATGAGCTACCTTTAATTACTTTGTGTAGTATAAACCTAAAGTCATGTGAATGGGGCCCCTTCACACAGCAGAAAACACTGAATCATATGTGCATTTTGCAACCTGTAGTGTATGGAAGTGGAATGTTCTGTTTGAATGGAATTTGCCCTGTAGCTTTCGTCCCAACTGTCAAACAGCATGAATTTGTGCTCTTTCGCAAATGTACACTTCATTGTGTTGTTAAGCATATTTAAAATGCAAAATAGTAGGATGATAAGTAAACTACATTTCTGTTTTAAGGTATAACATAGCCCGTCTCTGGAAAAACAAAACAAAAAATAGATGAAGTGAAGTAAATTCAAGTGATTACCACAAAGGGTGTAGGGGTGATGTCACAGAAGAGGTGGACAGGAACCCCTCGGCTTATGAATACAGCTGCAGCCAAACAGGCGAAGCGCCTGCTGTTGCCTCCGCTGGGAGGGTGGGCGCGGGCGTCGTAGCCAATCACCACCCCTCGCTCTTTAAGGTTCTGGAAACTCTCCTCCAGGTAGCAGCAGAAACCCTGTCAGGGGAGAAACATTTGGTGAAACCAGAGAAAACTTGGACTAAATGGATTTTTTTCTCTCTCGACTTATTCAAAAAATTATAATGTGCATGTTTGGCTTTGCATGTGACCAGGTTTTTTTGGGCCTTACAGGGCCTTTGTTGACAGGATAGCTGAGGTACAGACAGGAAAACTTGGGTGAGAGAGAGAGAGAGAGAGAGAGAGAGGGATGGAAGACATGCAGCAAAGGGCCACCGCTGGAGGACTCTGCCTCCACCCATGGGGTGTAAGCCGAAGCCACTGAGCTAAGCCGCAGCCCAGGCTTTACAGTTTCTCTCTTAACCAACCTGTGTGGTTTGGATGATCGTGAGGTCATTCATACAGGATATCCCGGGGCCCATGGCAGCTCTCAGACCTGCTGTACCAAACTCCATCCTGGAGGAGAAACATTTCTTCAGAGCCTCCAACGCTCCTTCTTTGACCAGTTCCCGCACTAATGATGCCGTCTTCGTGTTCTAAGGAAGGAAAAATATTAACAATAATTTAGTTAAACATGGGAAGAAATCCCTCATCTATCATCTACATTTATCTCCAGCAAGAGATCAAGTTAGCAAAGTCAGTATACATTCCTAACATCCAATACATTTCACTCAGTGTGAAAGGAGTGTGTCCTTAAAACTCACTTTTACAAGATAGCCCACTCTTAACAATGTTAACCTTTGTTTTGAACACATCACTTAATTTTTCCTTTTTATATGAGTATTTTATGGTGTTTTATTTATCATCATCATCACATATTTAAATTGTGCTTTAGTATTATTTATCATTTCAGTATATTTATATGCACATTTATACATCCATTTCCATATAAGACGATCCATTTCCAACGTGACCTGATTGGTAGCATCCCACGTCTCTTTAAGGTCATGAATGACACTGTTTGTGTTGGGTCACATTTTCTGGATGCACGTTAGTGTGATTATCTGTGTCTGTGCTGTTCGACATCATGAGACCCAACTCTTCTCCCTGTGAAATTACTAATAACCAGTATTAACCACATCACACAAAATGAACCAGATGGATTTTCGTGAAACTTGTTGGGAGGGTTGGGCATATGACAGGGAAGAATCCATTACATTTTGGACTGGATCCAGATAAAAGGGACGAATCAAAGAATCTCTGTCTTTTCTTTTGCCATTTCAAGATAGAACTTTTATCAGCATTTTTTTTAAATCAATCACGCAAAAACTACTTGACAGATTTTCATGAAACTTGGACGAAGAGTGGGGCATGTGCCATAAATGGAACTGTTGAAATATGGAGAAGAGGAAAATTAGAAGTTTTTTTCTACTGTCTCTAACAGAATCCCGAGGGCAGCCATTCTGATGGTGTGCATGCCTTGAGGGAAATTTAGATTAGGGTTTACTTTAATTAAAAGGGACTGTTAGGCTTTTGCGGAAGTATGCGATCCATTGACTGGCCTTCCCAGAGTTATACTTACCTGATAGTTTCCGAGAAAGTTTCCTGGAAGTGAATGAATTATGTAATTACATATGAATTACAGCAGAAAGGTAATTCTTTCATTAACGTGCTGTATATTATTGGGAACATTATTCTATGTAAATATGGGATTATTTGCTTTGTCAGTAAATTTCACATTTTGCATGTTCAACTCATTTCAAGAGTTTGACTATTTGATTTATGAAGAAATTGCAGACCTTCAAAATAAAACACCATCATAGAGAACTATGTGCATCTTTTCAATAACAGCACCCAAAACCACATGACTGTCATTTGCAGTGATTTACTACAACTTACTACAGACTGTCCTTCATCCTAATGTTAGAAGCGGCCCAACATTATTCCTACTAAGTTTACGCTACGTGCTGTGGTATTCGATGGTCTGACATATTAATCTCTAGGACTTTGACTTAACGATGAGTCACTTGTACGCCGCCAGGTAATGAATGCATCTGACTGACACTACAGGACAGCCACAGCACATAAGCTAACGTTAGCTCGCTAGCTTTCAGTTTACCTTGTCATACTCCAGCCACTGCCTGACAGCCTGGTCCAGCTTGGCGTCACCACTTTCCATTTCTCTTCTTTATCTGTCAAGACTCTGTGCGGCTCACTGACGAAGGTTTCACACGATGAATCCGCTCTTCCTGAACTCACACTGCAGTGAGCGCTGGACTGTCCACGATGCGGGGCGGGGCGACGTAATGCGTCACGCATTTCTCGTCTGTTGTGTTCTGGGGTCGCCGCAATTGTGGTAAGAACCAGATCTCAGGGCTTCGCTGACTGGTTCAACAAGTGGTAAGAGCAGAAGAGGAGATTGAAATCTCTTTTGTTTTAGTACTGAAATGTAACTAAGAACATTTACTTAAAGTACTGCATTTCATTTGAGATACTTTTACTGGAATTTGTAGTGCTACCTGAATAATACTTCAACTCTGGCACATTTCATAGTGCCTTAAAACGGCATACCATTAATTATAATGCACTAATTCTGAGAACAAAATCAGAATTCTGAGATTAAAATCAGAATTACTTCTGAGATTAAAGTCAGAATTCTGAGAATAGTGAATAATGTCAAAATTCTAAGATTAAAGAAAGAATTCTGCCTTTTTTCCCCGACTTTAAAAACAGGAAAAAAAAGTTTTTTAAAAACTTCTTTTGAAGTCAGAATCCTAAAAACAATTTTTATGTGGCCCTAATCCTCTTCCGGAGTGAGAGACAGGACAGTAAGAGAGAAAGCAGAAGCCAGACATAATGACAGGTATACAGGTAAAAATTAACTGCATTCCAAAGTACTTGTAATTATTGCAACAGCCACGTGTAACATGACACTGAAGTTCACAAATGGAAACACTAGTGAGAGACTATTTATGTAAATATGTAGGATCTGATGGTATGCTACTGTTTTAATATTTCTATTGTAGTGACCAGAATATAAATAAGATTGGCACTAAAATCCATGGATGGAATGGTGAAGCATGAGCCATGGAAGAAATAATTAGATTTTGGAGTGGATCCGGATGAAAGGACGGATCCATAAATTTCTGTCACTTCCGTTAGCATTACAAGATGGGACTTTTTTCCAGCATTTTTAACAGTTCCACTTAAATTACCACATGGATTTTCATCAAAGTTGGTGGAAGAGTGTGGAGCATGTGCCAAAAATGGAGCAGTTGAGTTTTTGAGCAAATCAGGATCAAGAGATGGATCTATTTTTCTTTTCAATTACTTTAACAGAACATTGAGTGGAGCCATTTTGATGGTGCATGTCTTATTGGAATTTGGGTCAGGGTCTAATTTCATTAGAAAGGACTACTGGCCTTGGCAGAGGTATGGGTTCTACTGAGGGCCCTTCTAGTTGTTGTAGTTTGAACTACCTAACAGTATACATGACAGCTACACCTCTACACACTACAACCATAATATTCTGCTTACTGCTGTTCTTACTGCAAGATCATAATAATATAACTGTGGAAAAGTGGCTGGAGGCTCATTGCCTGATTTGTTTGTTTTATTTACTTTCAAACATTGAGTCAATTATGCTAATACTGTACAACTTCAGTGATGTTTAAAATGCAGGGGTTTTACATGGGTAACATATTTGAGTACCTGTTGCACTACTGTTTAAATGACAAAGATATGAAGTTGCATTTTTTAAATTACTCGGCCTATTGTAGGTTTCTGTAACCACATATTAAAGAGCACTGATTAGTCCCTTATCTTTGACACCAGCATTCAGACCGAAGCCAGCATTTCTTTTGAGATTGCTTCTTAATGCGTTTATAATTACAGTGCCATTTTTTTGAAGACACTTAACCATATGTTTTTGTTAGGTACAATGTGAGCTCCTGCACATAATTATAAGCTTATCTGTATCATCAGGGCAGCTCACTTTACCTCGGATTCTTTTGGAGCCAGCTGATGAAAGACTTGAAGACTGATGACTGATACAGATACCGAGGCACTGGAACCTAATAATTTTAATGAATAATTACATGGATCACAATAGGAAAGCTTAATTTTACAGAATAAACCAGTGTGAACAGGTCTTGGATAAAAAAACACACTGATGATTTCTCCTCTTGAATCACACAACTTAGTCAAACAGAGCAGAGTCAAGTTTTATTCATCCCAGAGACTTAAGGTAATATCATTTTGTTATTAAGGTGTCATACTTTTATAATCAAAACAGATGACACAGCGTACAAATGATTTTAAATAGTGGAGGATTTATGGAAGGGCTGGATGTCAGTGATGGATTTGATAAAGTATGTTCATGTATTTAGATAATAACAGGCATCCCTTCAGATCTAAAAAGAAACAGGACCATTTTCTGGCGTATTTTTCAAATTTCCAAATCCTTTGGTTCCGACTGCAAACAGCAGCAGCAACAACTGAAACAATGTGTTCAGAGCAGAGGGGATTATCTTGCCGTCCTTCAAAAAGCAGAGTCTGATTTTCTTGCCAATGCTGTAATGTGCAGAAACTATTCTGAGCAATGAAATGAAGCATATGATAGCAATTACGGACCAAAGATGTCTGACATGACATCCTGTACCACTGGTCACAGAGGCCACAGCCCTGATAGAGTCATACGCTGCATTCTTCCTAACAACTGATGCTATCTGTTGTGTTTCCTTTGTTTGATAATAAACAGGTTCTCGTCTGTTGGGTACATCTGTGCATCAAGTTTTTTGTTAGCAATCCTCGAGGCTTTACTTTTCCGCCTCCACTTTCTTCTCTTTGACTCTGACGTCTGCATCTCTCCAGTCCGACAGGGACGGTCTGATCCGCTTTCACCTCGTCCTTTTCCTGGCACTGGTTTCCTCATCCTCCTCCACCTCTTCTTCATCTCTCCGAACTCTGCTTTGCCTCCACCTCTGGGAAAATCATCCGCCTCGTCAAAAGTGAGTCTAGCTGGTGGGTCTCTCGACGTGGGCACTGGTCTTTTGGGTTTCCACGGTTGCACATTGCTGGTGCTCTCCTGTTGCTTGTACTTGTTTGATTTGGGTTTCGGAGCCCTGAAGTCACACTTGTCATTAAAGAAGATGTGGCTCGAGCTGGGTTTGGGGTTGTTGGGGCTTTGGTGATGTTTATGGTTAGGCTGGTGATTTGTTTTTTGATGGTTGGTTTTCTGTTTCTTCTTTGGCGGCCCTGGAGTGAGAGGGGTCTGAGAACCAGCTGTGAAAAAGCCATTTTTCTTGAGTTCTGGGAAAAACAGAAACAGAAAGGCATTAATGGCTAATTTGATCTGTTTTTTTCCTCTCATGCAGAGATGTTATCACAGCACAGTGAGCATTAAAAGGCAAAGATTAGACAAAAACTTTTTCCTCTCTTATATCTCTGCAAATAATGGGAAGGACAAGGTTTAAGGCCCAAACCCTGGGCTGAGAACCACTGGACTAAAATACTGTGTATAAAGAATACATCAGTCGCCGTTCAGCCACATTCATAAGCAGTTCTGTGGGTTGCAAGGTAAGGCCCTCGTGATCTTGCACTTGTTCCAGTGCATCTCACTGCTATCAGAGAATGCCATTGCCATGAGGGGGTTTACTTGTTCTGCAGAGGTTTGGGTGGATGGTACGCGTCAAAGTAACCGCGTTTACACGGCAAAGTTTTAGCTGAAAACGGAGAAGTTTTTCTTTGCGTTTTTAAAACCTTTTGCGTTCACATGGCATCATTTCTGAAACAAAATTCAATTTAATGGGTTCTTCCCTGTCATATACCCAACAGTGTTCTTAAATTCTGCAAACAGACAAACCAACACCAGCTAAAACATTCCATACTTGGCGGAGGTAATAAAAAAGAGCAGATGTTTGTGTGTGTGTGTGCGGCTTGCCTTTAACCCTCATCTTTATCCTGTGTTGCCTGCAGTTGATGTCCTTCACAGTGTCGTAGTAGTTAATGAATGGGGTGGTGGGATACGTTCCATTGAACATCCTCTGCCGTGTACATGCCTAAAGGAAAATGCACAAACGCAGGATACACACAAAAAATCACATAAAAACAAGACGAATCAATCAATGAAGTTTGGCATCATATTAAAACAAAAGTAGACAGAAAGTTATGGTGTAATAGCCACAATATCTTTATCCAACTAATCCCAAATGACCACTTCTTTGTTAAACTAACCTTCCTCTATAAAAAAGACACAAGGAGTGTGGAGAAAATGGTATCTGCAAGAATGCCACGGCTGGGGCAACATGACCTGATAATAGCACTGGCATGTTGGAGGTGAGGCAGTCCGCCAGGCAAGTTGCCAGGGCTGTGAATGCTCACAAATACACAACAGTGCATCTACACCAGGGTTACATTGCCCATGTATGTGCCCATTTTCTGGAGGAGAAGTTCTGGGCTAGCCAGCGATAAACCCCAACATAAACCCATCGAAAGCCTGAGAGGCTGGTTGCAACAACTCTGGGCAGCTCTGACTGAAGACTGGGTCGCAATCACACAGAATGACATCTGGAGGTTGTGCCAGTCCATGAGGAGGAGGATTACTGCTGTAAACAATGCTGATTGTGTAAAATGTTGCATACTCCAGTTGTGTTACAAAAAAAAATTATGGTGCTTACATTTTTGGTGTTTTTGTTCAGTCTCTTTTTTTTGGTTACAGATTATTTTAGCCTTTATTAAACCCGCAAAATTAACCCGTTGAGATCAAGGATCTCTTTCACAAGGGTGACCTGCAGGCAGCAGCAGACGTCATGATTGAGATCACAACACAGTGTACAAATACGATAAATATGGGTACAGACAGCAATAAAAAATACACGATGGAACCACATTAGAAAGGGCAGGTAGTTAGATTAAAATCAAGCAATCAAATGAAGATAATCATTGAAAGTTAATAAGAAACAAAATATGGGTTTTATTTTCATATGACACAAACTAACCAAGCAAATAAACACAGTGGTGCATTTTTAAACCTCTGGAGTGTAAAAACCAGACAGAGTTAAATAAAAACCAGACAGAGTTAAATAAAAACCAGACACAGTGAACTACTCACGTGGCCAAAGTGTCCTTCCTTGGAGCAGTTGTAACAAGAGGCAGGGCTTCGACCCTGGTCTTCTCTCTGCTGCTTTACAGGAGTACCTGCCTTAGTCTAAGAGCAGACAGAGACAATGAAAGGTTAGCTTGTTACTAGAAAACTAATGTCTTCCAATAAAACCTAATTATCTCTACAATTAACGTGACGGTATAACTTTTCATTTTCCTCCCATTCTCCCCCTTCTCTCCCATCATTCCCATGCTCTCCACTGATACGAGCGGCTGTGTATTGTAGGGTGAATATGGGTGCTGATGTAAACTAGTGATTACCAGGGCTATAGTTAGAGGCCTGTAATGACCCTGTATGATAAGTAACTGTGTGTGTGTGTGTGTGTGTGTGTGTGTGTGTGTGTGTGTGTGTGTGTGTGTGTGTGTGTGTGTGTGTGTGTTGGACACAGGGTCCTGTCCCCTATGGGCCAGTGCTCTGAAAGCCTTCCATGCTCCAGCGCCCACAGCAAATATACACTGATAAAGAGGGAGAGAGGAGACACAGGTGCAGTGCATTTACTGCAAACGTTATGCGCACACTCAGAGACACACACCCTCACACTCATCTAAGTTGCCCTGTCTTTCATCTCTCAACCCTGATTCCGAGATTACAAACGATTTGTGCCACCGCGTCATTTCTTAAACATAGCTCAGCTAACCTCCCTTCCTTCTCCCTTCTCTCCCTTCCTCCTGCTCCCCTCTCTCCTCCTTCCATCCCCTCATCTTCCCCTCACACTTGTTTTTCCCCCTCTCTTTCTCTCTCTCTTTTCCGCTTGAGTAGTTTAGCGGGAGAAAGGATGAATGCTATTAGAGCGTCGCGTCATTATCGGGTCAGGCCGGCCGGGCCCATCTCCATCACAAAGGCTGGGAGATCACAGACCTCTTGCAAGCACACAACACGCACACACACAGACACACACACACACCCTAAGGAGATCACAGTCCCCGTCTCAAGCCGCCGCCCCCCCCACCCCAGACCTCCACCCTTCCTGCCCCTCTTCCCATTCATCTTTCATGTAAATTGGCTGCAGGACTCCCTCCATCTCTCCCTCCCTGACCTTGGGCTTGTGTTATCTCCACATACTCTGATCCAGCACATCCACAGAATGAATTGAAGCACAAGAGAGGAGAACAAGGAAGAAATGAAATACCCACCTATTCTCCCCATCAACGTGTGATCATTGTCTGAAAGCCCGGCATGTGTGTGTGTGTGTGTGTGTGTGTGTGTGTGTGTGTCTGCATGCGTGTGAAGAGGAGTCGTCTGTCGCACACAGTATTAATTAACTGGATGAACCTTCACCCCTCTTTCATTCCTGCTCCGTTTTCATCCGGGACTTCCTATCAGGGGTATCTAAATTGCTGATGGGTGAGGGCCTGAGGGATCAGATCACTTCAGGGTCTCTCTCTCTCTCTCTCTCTCTCTCTCTCTCTCTCTTTCTTCCTCAGAAGTTTGGACAGGACTCCCTGAGAGCGGCTGTGCAGTGAAAAGCATTTTTTAAAAATATTAAAAATAACCTCAAATTCCATTTTTTTAAAATAAATGGAATTTGAGGTTTTGCGTTGATAAATTATAAGTGTATATATATAAAAGTTATAATTCTCATTATTGATTAATCTACTCATTATTTTCACAATTAATTTATAAATCATTTAATCTATAAAATGTCAATAAATTCTGAAACCTGGCTTTTTTTTCTCCTTTTTTTTTTTTACCGAATCAAACAGTTTAGGTGTGAAAGCATCTCTTTTTCCTTGTATCTTACTTTAATTTTAATCAAACGGCTTCTCTGTGTTCCATGTTTCTCAGAATTAGTTTTTTCTTAGTTGTCTGTTGTCCTTGTCCGATTCATTTTGTGTGAATATTTGGCCGTTTGTGACATCAAATTAAACCACACGCAATCTAAACACTATCGATCGATTACATCTAGACTTTTCCAAAAGGTCCCATGTTTCACTAACAATCCTCTTTGAGTGCAGAGGCAGCAGGAGAAATCTGAGTCTGCCCCACCGTCTGCTGGCGTTAAGAGCTTCTGGAGCTGGTCGTTGTCACATTACAACGTCAGACAAAACGAGGCCTGAAGCTGGAACAGGACGGATGCTTCAGGATGAGAGTGTAGAGGAGGCAGAGTGTCTCCTGGACACAGACATCCAGACATCTGTGGCCTCTCTCTCTCCTCTCTCTCTCTCTCTCTCACACACACACACACACACACACACACACACACACACACACACACACACACACACACACACACACACACACACACACACACACACACACACACACACACACACACACACACACACACACACACACACACAGTGTTTTTCCCACAGTTGTCCCAACACATACACTGTGTCTCTCTAAGCCCTGCTCTCCTCTGCTCTTTGCCTGAGCTGCTGGTGGCAAAGCCGTGATAATCCTTTGGCCAACACAAAGCTCAGACTGTTACAGACTACAATCTGAAGGAACACACACAAACACACACACACAGTTATCAAACACAATCCAAGAAACAAACAGGTTTGTATGTGTATGTGTATGTGTGTGTGTGTGTGTGTTTGAGGGGGTGGTTTCTGAAGAGTAGTGGGTGGTGGGAGCGTGGTGGTCGGGGTTTCTACGCGCTGTTTTGCATATGTTATTGCAGCAATGGGGAGAGTTTTGCATATGTTACTGGAGCCACAGGGGACCAACTCTACATGCTTTATCATAGGAAACAGCCTCACAACGCAGCACAAGACGACTGGGCTCATACCAAAAACAAACAGACCCTTGTGGTGTGTGCGTGTGTGTGTGTGCAACATGGCAGTGTGTACATATTGGGTTAACAGGGAGGGTTAATTAGACGGTTGTGAAATGGCAAAAGGTGAAGAGGAGAAGACAAAATGTTAATTGTGGGATGATTAATCCACTTATTCTCTTGTGGGAATACAACTGCGCTCCTCCAAAATTTAAGAATTTAATTACAGTGTTTAAGGTGGAGACGGATGGTCATGTGTGCACTTAGTGAAGCTGTGGAGGAAGGAGGAGGAGGACGGGGTCCTCTATATAACCAGATGTGATTCCTGCCCCCCTTTGTGTCTGCCAGTTCACAAAGACTCAGACCGAAGCCGTAACCCCGACTCACGAAGACTCACACTCACACACAGCGTTATTCCCAGAGGCTCTCCCTATCTCCCCCTGTCAGTCAGTCAATCTGTCTGAACACAATCAGTAGGAGCCCTGATTTTCTCTTTAGAGGGAGGGAGAAACGCTCCTGGAATGTAACGATAATGTGATGCAGGGTTGAACGGTGGTGGGTTGCCACCTCTGGAGCCCCCCCCCCCGCTTTAGGGGCAGTGACTGGAGGTAATCTGGTCACACCGTGGAAGGCGGAACAGAGGATAGAAGCAAATCTATTTAAATCTAGGTCTAAGTTATTCGATTTCTATTCTCAGCACTCACTGCTGAGCGAGAGAGGCTTTTTTCTAATGTTCCCAGTGAGATGTCCATCGTTCACATTAGTAGCATTTAGACAGAGACAACACATGAAAGACAGGGATTTAGATGCAGTGTATGCAGATGGACTCAGTCTCTTACGGCCTGCTCAGTGTTGAACTCTAATTTTACATCCTTGTCAACAAATCACACACAAACTCACACTTTCAGACACACACTCACACCAAAATTGACACCATCCAGCTAAGCGGAAAGGCACAAAGACCTGCAAAGCCTGCAAGACCTCTGATAACACTGCACCTGTATTAGAGAGAGTGTGTGTGTGTGTGTGTGTGTGTGTGTGTGTGTGTGTGTGTGTGTGTGTGTGTCTGTGTACATTTGAGTGTACATTCCTATGGTTTTGCATGTACTTTCAGTTGTGTATGTGTAGACACCTGTATAAAACTAAAGATTTATTTAAGTGTCTTCCTGAGCAAATACAGCACATTATATGACAGGTTTGGTAAAGATCTGTGTATTTTCTTTTCTTCTTGGTTATTTTTTTTATTATTTGTTACTTCTTTTTAAGCAATGATTTGTTATAGTTATGAAAAACATAATTATTTTCATCACAGAATAAAATCTGTCAAGGAACTTATCTGAGGATGAATTGTTTGCTCTGTTAAATGTCAAATAAATTGTAAAAAAAAGGCCTCTGCATTTTCAAGGGACTTGTTTTGTCTGATGAACATTTCAAAAACAAGATATATTAGTTCACAATGATGTAAGACAGGGAAAACAAAACGATTTAGGAAGCTTGTACCGGCAAATGTTTGGGAATTTTGCATGGAAAGTGATGAATTCATTCCCTAAATAGTTGACGATTAAAAATAATTATTTTAGCTCATTCTTATATTTTGTTCTCTGTACTTTAGTCTCTTTTATGTAACTATTTTTGAAATGTGGAAAAAAAAGAAAATTCCCATATGGAACTTGAAAGAATGAACTGAGGGGGCAAAGAGTTGAAAACCTTTTAACACGACAGAGGTGAATAGTCTGGAGAGTCTGGACTGTACAATGATGAGACAGCAGAAACAGCTCGCTGAATAGATGTGGATTTAAAGGATTTTTACAAAGCATTATTTGAATTGAGCACAGTTTTGTAAGAGGAAGGGGAAAAAGAGGTCAGCTAAAGAGAAGAACAGAGAAAAAAAAGTGTTCTAAAAAATGTCAAACCTTGGTTTTCAGCAGAAAGAAGACATCAAAGTGGTTTTGCTCGAATACTGTTTGAATTAATGGTTACTTAAAGATGTGATTAATGACAAACCTTTGAGTCACACCTTCACCAGGGCATCTGTGTGCAGTATGGACGCGTTCATCCTGAATGATTTATACAAATAGCACAATAGTTGAAACCTAGAGCTGAGAGCACTTTAATCTTTCACTTCATTTTGCAGAGTAATAGTGGGATGAAATGTATTTAAAATCAACAGGAAAACGTGTGAGCATAACAAACAAACTCCACAAGGAGTAAATCTGAATTTATAGATTCCTCTCTTTTCCTATGTCTGTGTAACCACAGCGCAGATCTCTGTTTGACCACTTGGAGGCGGTCTAATACAGCATGCTGTAAAACACTGGCCTGGAGTGGGACAGGTTGAAGTCAGAGCAGGTGTAGTCTGAGTATTTAACACAGGAAAACAGTTTGTTCATATGAGTCTAGAGAGAGAAATCATTTTTCAGATGCATCTAGAGCAGAACTTTGCTTTTGTGCTTAGTGTTTTCAGCTTCCACTTAATGCACTGCTAGTTTTTCCACTTCAAACGACAGCTAGAAGAATCTAGTTAATGTGACACCAGAATGGATTTAAAAATCATTTTTTTCTTTGTAGTTGCTCTTGTCCTGCTATTCAAATATCTATTATAAGTTAGCACAAAAAACAATGGAGCATGATACAGTAATATTTGTCTAGGAGCAAAAATGATCCCATGTTGATAAAGAATTGTAAAAATAAAAATAATGTGCTTTGAAGACATTTTTCGCATATTACACAAAACTTCAATATATTGAAGAGATGTTATGGTTTTCTTCAATATAACAAACTATTCTCTGTGAATTGAAATCTGAAAAATATAACAGTGTGCCTCAAACAGTGTGTCTCTGATGTGAGGATTTATTTTGTGTAAAGTATTTTCACTACTGGGCCAAATACACATAGGAACAAATGCACACAAATACGCTAAAACTACATCTCTCTTTATCTAGCATGTATTTCAGGATAATTTTAACAACTGAAATTTTACCTCTAAGAGTGACACAGACAAAACAGACTTTTTGATGATGCCCAGGGAGCCGCTGTATCTCTGCTCACCACCATCTCTGCCATTCTTTACACTGTATCTAAGCCATTTTTTTATATTTTGTATTTTTCTTTGCAATTGATAAGTTGAATTTCACTCTAATATAACAGTGACATATATCTTGCAGACAAAGTCTCAGTTAACATCTATTCCCTTAACTGAAACGAAAGAAAAAGCATTTAAAAATAAATATAATATTATTATATTATATTATATATATTATATTATATATTATATATATAATATTCAAAGGCTTTGAATAAATGTGCACAAGCAAATTTCAGGGGTGGAAAGTGCCAGTTTTACAGCATAGGATGGGTATGCTGCACACAATATTGACATTGCATTTAAGCGTTTTTTGCAAACGCCATATCTATGAACAACTCCTCAGTTCAACCAACAACAGTAAGATGAATTTTTGATTACACAGACTAAATATTTTAATATTTTGAAGCACGTAATGTACTGTAAGCTCTAATTTGACATGGACAAACCCAAGGGGTCTACTTTGTTAAAAAGTCAATCTTTTTTTTCCTAAAGTAATGTAAATGTATTTTTTTTTCCTCCCCGTACAGGATTTTAAGGGACAAAACGTCCTAACCTTGGCCTAACAAAGGCACGAGTGAATCAAGCATACAGCAAAGAACCTTATGGAGAAAGACAGCGAGACAAAAAAAAAAAAAGGTACAACATAATAAAAGAAAAGGGAGGAAAAAAAGGGCAGTCAGGTGAGAAAGAGGGACACCAAATGGAGTTTAAGGAAATGGCTTAATTTCTGTGTTGAACAAAAAGGTCTCTGACTGTGCTTTTTGCCGGCGCTCCGACAGAGACTGACACACACACAGACACACAGACACACAGACACACACACACACAGACACACACACACACACACACACACACACACACACACACACACACACACACACACACACACACACACACACACACACACACACACACACACAGACAGACAGACACACACACACCTGTCCCTGAGGAAAAGATCGATACACACATACTGATCCTACCGTGAGGAGAGAATCTGCTCGATACACACACACACACACACACACACAAACACACACACATACAACACCGTGGGCAGACATACCAATCAATAAACACATACATACAGGTGTCACCACTACAATCTAAAGAGAGGCCAATCAATGTTCACTCACTGATATACCTGTACCAATCAGCTGCTGTGTGCTCACATTCACTCTCTGCTGGCTCTCTCCCATCTCTCACCCTTTTTAGCACTCACCCCCCCTCCTTGTCTCTCTATCCTCCCATCCCTCTGCATCTCTTACAACACCTCTCTCTCTCTATCTCTCTCATACAGAGAACATTTCTCCCATGTAGGTGAGTCACGTTGAATCCAGTGTCACACGGCCACTTCTGGCTACAATAGACCAGATACAGCAGGGAGAAAAAAAAAGGCACATGGAAGTTAATCATTGATTATGATGTGACTGATGTTCAGAGTTTTAAAAATTAAAAAGGAGCACAAATCTCACTCATTGCTTCTGGAAGAGAACCTGCAGTTCCTGCAGCAGCCATGAGGTGGTGCTCTGGTTTTAACCCAGTGCAGCCGGGGCTTGGCATCGCTAACGGGAGGTAAAAGTCAATGTGCCTTGTATGCATAAACGCACATATTTATTTATTCATGATCTTTACATGCATTAATGCAGCTTGTGTAAGGACAGTAGGTCATTCAAGCTTGCACTGCCTTTCCTGCCCTTCCTGATCTTTCTCCATTCATCCAATCATCCATTCCCCATTTCTTCACTCCATTCCCGGTTTTCTCCCTCTGTGTTCAACATTTGGACCTAAATATCATCTTCTCTCTCTTTCTAGTGTTGTTGGGCTGGTAATGATAAAAGTGGTCCTTTTTGTTGCCTTTACATCATTTGTAAAAAAAAAAAAAAATCTCTATTAAAAAAACCACCGCTTTTGAGCCAATCAATCACTGATTTTAGCTTCAAATTTAGCTGTTTTATTTTACTGTAAATGGAAAATCTTGGGAGCTGCTTGTTCGACAACACAACCTATTTGAAGCCGTCACTTTTGGCTATTTTCTCTAAATTCTGACATTTTATAGGCAGAATGATTCACTGATAATGAGAGTACTTCTTTGATGCAGCCCTATGCTGAATTTCTTGCACTTTATCCCTTTGGCGTCGTTTTGTATGACTGTTATAGATTGACTTTACAAAGATAACATGGCATCACTCACTCAGAGTCAAAGAGCTTCTCTCTGCAAACTTAACAATCGATTGAATGCCCCTTTTTTTGTATTTATTCTTTTAGGCTTGTTCAAAGTAATTCTAGGAGATGCAGGAAGACATTAAGAGTAGCACAAGTTGATGAGGTTGGCTGGTAGAAATATGTGCCCAGTGATATTTAGTATGTACAGTATGCAGTGAGATAAGATAAGATATCCCTTTATTAGTCCCACAGTGGGGAAATTTACAATGGAGGGAGGAAGGCATATTGGGTCTCTGCAGGGTTTCTGCAGGTTTCAACAAGTTAAATATGAGACTTTTTAAGACCTTTTCAATACTATTATAAATTAAATTTATGACATATTTCACATCCATACTGACAAAAAAGTCCACCAGATATGAAAGTAATACGAGTCCCAGTTACTTGCAAAGTGAATCATTTTATTTCATTCACACAACCATGTGGACACAATAGTGTAATTGTGATGTGTGACAGAGGCTTTGAAATGAGCAATGTTGAAGTGTCGTTGACCTCATACACTATGTGTGTGTATGTGTGTGTGTGTGTCCGTGTGTGTGAAAGAGTTGTTGGAGTAAACCCATTCTTTGAAGTAATCTTTGTATAAATATCATTGTTGTGTCAAAATGTCTTCCAAACCATGTGACACAGGTGAGATGAAAATGTTGTGGATGGCTTTTTACTCCATTTACTGCTCTATATATATTTACAGAAGTGTGTGTGTTTTGTGTGTCCATGTGTGTCAGTATCTTACTTTCACAGTAAATACCCCAGGGCTTTGTGGTCTATACTGTGTGGTTGGAGGAGTTTGTTAGTCGAGGGCCAGGTGCAGGCAGACAACACATACACTCATGGAAGATAAACGGACCCAGCACGCACGCACGCACGCACGCACAGACACACACACACACACACACACACACACACACACACACACACACACACACACACACACACACACACACACACGCACGCACACACACACACGCACGCACGCACACACACAAACGCACACACACAAACGCACACACATGCACACACACACGGATAAATGGACCCAGTAGCAGGGAGGTCTGACAGAATGCCTTTTCACACCTGGCTGAGCCCAGCGGAAGGTGACAGAGTCACATCTCCCAAAGCAAACACACACACACACATACACACACACACACAAATACACACACGCACCTTCTCACATTGGGGAGTTCAGGGTCATAAACAGCACCATGAATAAAATGAGGCTGTCTTAAACAGAAGGAGCCCGGCGTGTGCATGTGTGGAGGTGTGTTTGTGTGAGTGTGTGCCTGGGTCCCTAACCCCCATGCCAGTTTGGATCTGTAACGACCTTCTGTTCCTAATGCTTAAATGGTTTAAATACTTCAATTAGACCTGGGTCATAATCCTCCACCCGTTAAAGCACATCAACACAGACAGAAACAACCAAAGAAAACCCCCAAAAAATGGAGGTTTCATCAACTTGTGATGAGAAACGAATCTTATTCTTCTATCAACATCTTCTCCTTCCCTGCAGCTCAAAGTCTCTGAAACTACTTTAAAACATATAACGACCCCCCCCCCACAGCAATTCAACTTAACTCCCATCCCATCATCTCCCCTGGAACTTCTGTCATCGTCCTCCTCCTTCCCCCTCCATCTCACCCGTCGTGCTACCCTAGCGGTAACTATGCTGCCTTTTCATTAGACAGCCCCTGCTAATTAATCTCCATAGAGGAGAGTGACAGACCTCACCAACACACACACACACACACACACACACACACACACAAAGTGCACGCCAAGATATATGCAAACACACACTCTCCTTCTCGCTCTCTCACTCCCTTGTCCCGAGTGGCGTTGGCAGCCCATTTCATGCTTTATCACGTCTTTTAATTGACAAACAAGCTGCTCTTTTCTCTTAGGCTGAGGTCTATATCACCCCCTCGCTCAAATGCACACACACACACACACACACATAAGGAGCCAAGAAAACTAGTTATCTTTTCAGATTTGGGATTCACACACACTCTCGCACACACAAAAACACACACAAATACATCCTCAATGACGTATGGCCCGTGTGACTGTCATACAGTTTTCTACTGTTTGACACACCGTCTCTGCACCCGCGTGCACACAAACATGCACAGACAGACAGACAGACAGACAGACAGACAGACAGACAGACACACACAGACACACACACACACACACACACACACACACACACAGGTCAGCAGTATGAAAAGAGGAGTGTATTCTTTTCATTCAGAAAAGTGACTTTTTCACTGCTCAATTTTTCGCGCGAAGTCGTAGACTTTGTGGACGTATATCACAATTATTATTGCAGTCATAATTAAGGCTATGTCGTTATGAATGATGATGCATTCACTTACTCTACTACACTTCAGTATACTACGGTACTGACTTTAGGTTATCCTGGGTGGAGGCACTAGTTTATGTTGTTTACATCTAAGGATGATTTAGTGACGACGTCGATGAGTTTAAAAAAAAATACGTGTGAGCTATTTTGTTGTGAAGAGCATTTGTTGCATCAGTCTATAGTTTGTGGTATGTTTTTGTGCAGAGAGAACACTGAGTTTGCCACTTTGTGTAGATAAATTCTACGTTATTCTGAGACTCACCGAAACACTCGTGAGGTGTGAGATCATGGTTTCTTTTTCTTGAATGTAAATTTTTTTTGTCACCAGGTTTGATGAATCAAAAGACCTTTTAAGTTTTAGCTTTCTGTATCATGAGTGAGTGCACTGTGAAGTCGGGGTGGCAGCCTGTGTCGAGGACTTTTGGGCTGAAGGAGTTGTGAGGAGGTTCTCGACAGTTTTGCTTAGGATCACTTATTGAATGTTGCCGATAATCATGAAGCTGACATTTCTAGCATTGCTTCAGATTTTGTTGAGTTGTGTAATTACATTATCTCTTGTGTTTCCAACAATGTTAAATCAGGAGATACATCTGTCGGTGATGATAATGGTAAAGATGAAGAAAGTCTGGAAACTAGCTAGCTACTCTCTTGTTGACTATTGTTTGTATTGCTCACTTGGTTGTTGTTTAACAATGAAAACAACTCCCATGATCTCATTCCACTTCATCACATCATCAGACTTTATTAACTGAGAGCCTCTCACATCGGAAATTGCATAACGTGTATAAAAAAAGGATGAAGGAAGCTCTTAGTGATATTTTGACAGAAAGAGGGGAACTTCCTAGTAAGTCAGAACACCTGTTACCACCACCCTCCACTGAGAGTAAGTTGCAGTGTGTTTTTTGTTGGTAACACAAAAGAAGCATAGCTTAAGTTTAGTTTTTGTGACTTTTTCTGCATTAAAACAAAGCACAAAAACCTTTCATTGACCTTATTTGTTGCCAAGAAACTGTGTTCATATACTACATCCCACACTATCATTCTCATATCTACAGACTGATGGTCACCTACTCAAGTCTGCTGATGAAAACATAAAGAAGGAGGTCAAAGTGTGGCTGATAGTTTTAGTTCTGTGGTGAGATACTCACCGTCATGTGATATTGTCTCCAGATCTCTGGACAAGCCTGTGGGGAGGGGAAAAAAAGAGGGTCATTATAAATATACAAACAGACAGATGAATTTACCGAGCATATTAAAGGCATATTGAAATAATGTGACTAAAGAATGCCTAAAAATGCAGCCTGTATGTGGATCTTTGAATTCTGAGTGGGATACTTAAGACAGTTATGGACTGAGAGGGCCGAAAGAAAACTCAAAACCAGACCATGGTGTCGGTTATTTGCCTGCCAGACTCTTTCCTCCTCCTCCTCCATCTCTCTCTCAACCTTTATCACCCTGAATTCTCAGCAATAGCCCGTTTCCCTTGCCTCTGTCTGTCCGCAGTCAGTCACTCAAACAGTCAGTAAGTAAGGCAGTCAGTCGTTTTGTGCCGCTGTGGCTAAAGCATTATCTCCGGTGCTTCACCACGCTGTTCCTTAAGCGTTCCGACATCCTCTCCCAAACGCCGCCACTTCCCACTGGGAAATTGAAAATGCCGCAGTCGCCGCAGGCAACAAGATTTATCTACTTACACACCTACTGAGTGAGAGAGACAGACAGAGAGCGAGAGAGAGAGCGAGGGAGAGGGAGATGTATGCCGATTCTGTGCACAAGGCTATGTTTGAGTTTTCTCTTGCATATGCTAAACAAGTTCGGATACAAATTTGCATGATATGCAAATTCTTGCCATATCTAAAAAAAAAAAGAAGAAAAAAAAAAGAGTATTTGGCCCACAATGCTTGTTCAAACCCTGACCTTTAAAGCAACCTGTAAAGAACTCTAGGCACTTTTTTTTGGGGCTTAATCTGAGCTGTTTATATTTGAACAGAAATAAGCAAATACACATTTCGATAGCTGCATCTCCCTCAGCCTCTGATCGAGCCTTCTTTTCTTCCACAACCCCCACCTCCACCACACACATCCGTTCCCTCCCGCTTGCTCTCTCCCTCCAGACCGCCGGGGTAGTGTGTTGTTGTCGAGGGCGACAGGCGAGGCGAGCGACACACTCGCGCTCCATCAACCGTCTGTCTTTAATGAGAGACACAGAAAGGCCCAGGGGACAGAGACCTGACTCTCTTTCTGTCTTAAGCGCACACACGCACACGCACACACACACACGCACACACACACACACACACACACACGCACACACGCACACACGCACACACACACGCACACACACGCACACACACACGCACACACACACACGCACACTAACACGTACAGTATAATTTGTGAGTGTACGTTAAAGTTATTCGTTCCAAGAAAAGGGTAAATTACAACGCCACACAACTTTGCACCTTTGTTTGCTTAAAATTATTATTCTTTTAAAAACAATATGCAAAAGAGGGAGGAAGAAAAAGAATGAATGAAAGAATGAGCAAGAGACAGAGGGTGAAAAAGAGAGGGAAAAAATACTAGGTGGTGAGCATCCTGGTCTCCCCTCTCCCTCTGGTGTTCACCTGGTTACTCATCCATTACACACACAGAGAGAGAGAGGGAGAGGGAGAGAGAGAGAGAGAGAGAGAGAGAGAGAGAGAGAGAGAGAGAGAGAGAGAGAGAGAGAGGGGGGGCAGGCTCTTACATGCACACAGGGTTTTCCATTCTTTAGCATTAGAGTAAATGGGCAAGGTAATGAATGTTGCGGTGGGATAATTGTCATTGATGGTCATTAGATTCACCCTTCAGTGCCAACATAGACACACACACACACACAAACCCACAGCTGGAAGATGCAGCATGGCAGAGACATAACTAAGCTGTAATTGCTGAAGTGTATCAATTAATGTGAACAGCAGCGTGTGCTGACCCCTGGTCACTCATTATTACAGTGGGGGGGAGAAGAGGGAGTAAGGGGGAGTGAGAGATGGGGTAAAAGAAGAAATAAAGTGTACTTCTATTACAAAGGTTGTTGGTGCCTCAGCATGTTTACATTAAAGGCATACTACTCAATATTGTGTGTCTGCTTTATCATTATTATTATTATTATCATTATTATTTTGCTGTGTTCCAGACGTTTCAGGGCATCAACAATTCTGAAGGAAAAAAAAATCAAATACTTGATGACATGGGAAAGAAACTCAACAATCAACTATCTTTCTTTGCATTTGAATGTTGTGTCCAAACAGCAACAGACAAATCCTGCACATATGTTTGCTCTTTCATTCTGTAACATCGAGTTGAATTCAAAGCTGTCTTATTCCTGCAGTACTTTGTTCACTTCTTTTTTTACTACAGAATGTCCTTCTTTATTCGAGTTTAGTGTTCATTCCTTTGGGAAGTTGCATTTCCAGGGTTTCCTATGCATTTCAATGAGTAAATGCATGACATAATCACATGTGTTGCTACTTAGATCTGTTCTAGTTATATAGAGTTCAAGTTTTGTTGTTGTTCTTTTGTGCCAACATGACAAGGACTCTGTGCACAAGCCCTGGTCCATAAAAAATGTTTTTTTTTTGTTGTTGTAAATTTGCCATTAAGGATCTTGACTGGTCTGCACAGAGGCCAAACCACAACCCCATCCAACACCTTTGGAATTAACCAACCTTATCATCACATAACCATATCCTGTAGCCAGGCTTTGATGTCACTGAAAGTCTTTCCTGAAGATGTTTTTGCCCATTTGGTGCGTTTGCCCTGATATCGGTAAGTCTGGCTTTATTTCTACGTGCCTGCGTTGGTCTCAAATGTACAGAGCATCTTTCTCTTCCTTCATGTTAAAAACTAATGAAACAGGATGTTGTACTCACGTCGAAGAAGTGCCCTCTCATGCTGCAGCGGTGGCACTGTTTGTGCCAGTACGCCCTCTCGTTGCAGGAGTCATAGTTGTGTCCAGGCAGGCCGCAGTTGTTGCAATGCCTGTTGGGACATTGACTGATCAGGTGGCCTAGAGTGCCACAAAGGAAGCAGGGCGACAACTTCTGCACCCGCCCGTCCGCACACACACACACACACACACACACACACACACACACACACACACACACACACACACACACACACACACACACACACACACACACACACACACACACACACACACACACACACACACACACAAATGACAGTTAGATTTTATGTTGTTGTACTCATCAGTGTGTATAAGCTGTTTATGCTGTTGTGCACTGAGTGAAACTGACTTTGGGCTCAGGGCAGTTTTTGGAGAGATGTCCGTTCTTGTTGCAGTTTCTACACTGGACGCTCTTACTGGTGTAGTATCTGTTGGACACCCGATGCACTCCCATCCTTGCACCCTTGTCTTTGTTAGAGATCTGGGCCTGAAACACATGCAGTTAATGCATCATTTACATCATGATCTGCAAAACAGAACCAATAATTGTCAGTGAAAATCAGAGAAATGTCATTTTCCAACTCATTGTGACTGAAATCCAAACCCTTTAATCAGAGCAAAATATTATTTTTAAAAATCAAACATTACTTCTTACATTGTGCTTCACCTTAAAGCCTTATATAGACCAGTCCTTATTAAGTAAGTATTAAGTAAACATTTGTACTGTGCACATTTACAATGTATATATTTTTCAAGTTTAACTCAACAAATCATAACTTTCTTTCCACATTTCAGAAAATCCTAGCAATTTAGACCTAAAGCATAAACTATTTTGCAAAAAGACCTCAGAAGAGACGAGTGACTGAATTGTCAAAATATACTGTCTATTACATAATTCAATTGCAACCTACCTCCTTGTCCTTGTCAGACACCAACCAGGAGACATCTTCTTCCTCAACATCTGGCAGGAAATATAAACAGAGTTTACAATAATGCTAATTTATTTGCTAACATTAAAGATCTTATTGTGAATAGCATATAGTCATCATTTCAGTCATCATCACAGTCTTACAGTCAAACGTTACCGTTGACGCTACTCTTCTGTGGTCTTTATGAGTGGCAGGATGCAACTTTTGAGAAAGAGGAATCTTTAGGCTAAATGATTCATATCAACCAGACACAAGATTTTTTTTAAAATACATTAGAGATCTGAGTTGAAAAACACAAGACCCAAGGATTTTCTTTTCTTTTTTCTTTTTTTTTAACAAAATATGCTTTTACAAAGTGAACTTACACATTCCCGAAAGCAAAGTTCGGACATACTGTGCATCTACAATACTGGTTACATGTGCATCAATGCATCCTAAGCCATACCCAAACCTAGCTTAGCTTCCTGTGAGACGACACACACTTACACACACACACTGAAGCTAACACAGCGGCAGTCCCAGCACATCTGTATCAGAGTGACACCAAGAGTACCCAGAGGGAGCCCAGTGTATTCTCCAGAACTGTAACTACAGAACATGTAACGCACACACACTCACAATGAAACACACACACACACACACACACACACACACACACACACACACACACACACACACACACACACACACACACACACACACACACACACACACACACACACACACACGTACTCAGCCTAAGTTATGTGCTGATAGCTACGACCCCACAGGCTTACATGCTTTCACAAACACATACAGACACACACATGCATCGACCCCATGATTAGCTGGTTGACAGTCTTTAGCCTTTGGACAAACATACAGCCTTGAGCCATAATCAAATATTACAATCTCCTTTCCACCTCCCCACTCAACCCCCCCCCCCCCCCCCCCCTCTTTTCCACTACTCTTTTTCTTACTCTCTCTATCCAGCCTTTATCGCAATCTGCTCAGCTCTCCGTTCTCTGCTTTCACCCTCTCTCATTTTCAACCTCTCTCTTTCTCCCCCCTTCTCTTTCCTCGGGTGTGTGCGCGATTGTGGAGGGAGGTTATCAACCTCTCTTCCCTGCCAAACAAATTAAAATGGCTGCTGTATGGATGGGGATTCTTTCTGGCATGACTTTCACCTCCAAACAAAAAAAACAAAAAAAAAACAGGACACACACACACACACACACACACACACACACACACACACACACACACACACACACACACACACACACACACACACACACACACACACACACACACACACACACACACACACACACACACACACACACACACACACACACACACACACACACACACACACACACACCTTTCCAAAGCAACTCAGTGTTATCGTCAAAAAGCCTGAGACAATTTAGAGGATTTTTAAGGTTTGGAGTGTCCTCCTCCTTGGGTTGGTTTCTCCGGGGGAGATGAAAACCTTTCAATATCTTTTAGGTGGTTTTCCGGTTTGAACCAAAACCATACAATTTGTACAAGCAAATACAATGCATATCATATTATTAAGAGGTTTTTCTAAAAGGAAATTTGAGCCAAAATGAAAATTATGCCAAAAACTTCCAACAATTTTAAACTTAATGAAACATCATCTACAATCAGTGCACACATTTTTGAAGTTGATCAATAGAAACTGAATAATTTTGCTTTAAAGTGGGTTTGTGATTTTCCAGCACGAAGCAATGTGTATGCGATGAAGGCAAGATAAACGTACCAGCAGTATTCACAGAAAACACACAGTGTAATTGCCCTCAATCATTGTTTAAGAGGTGCAACATGGGAGCATCATCAGACCAAAAGTATGAACAACAACCAGCATCCAGTCAGTGGTCAGCTTGGAAAAAAAAGAAAAAGGCAGAGATGAAAGGTTGTTTGTGTGTGTGTGTGTGTGTGTGTGTGTGTGTGTGTGTGTGTGTGTGTGTGTGTGTGTGTGTGTGTGTGTGTGCAAAAGTGCATCTGAGTGTGTTTGCAAAAAGGCGTTAGTGACTCAACGAAAGTCGTTCCCAAAGCGTCTCCCAGTGGGACTCCCCCCCGAATAAAGAGCAGGAAGCTTTCCCTTAATCTAAGGGCCCCCATCTCCCCAACACACACTGGATAAAGAGTGAAGCTCTTTGTCACGGCCGAGGAATCAAACACATGGGGGGGTGGAGGAGAGGATGGAGGAGGAAAAGAAGAGTGGGTGGGTGGGTGGGAGGGAGGGAGGGAGGGCGGTTGTCTGTACACTGGGTGAAAATATGTTAATCAACCTTGAGGCTGTGTTCAAAACCAAACCTTCGGAGCTACTTGCTTGATCGTGGCCCAACTGATCTGAAGGAGTCTGGAGCTGAATAAGCAGATGGCAGCGGCTTCACCGAGACGCTGAATGGACGAGAGAGAGAGAGAGAGAGAGAGAGAGAGAGAGAGAGAGAGAGAGAGAGAGAGAGAGAGAGAGATGCATGTCGGCTGCAACTGTTCCGTTTTGTCGACGATCGAATTGCAACTAATTTCTTATAGCATGTCGTCAAAAGAGAAATGTGTGACGTCTCAGTGGGGGTCGGAGGGCAAAGACCTCAGGGTCTTTACACACTTCCACGTGTATTCAAACAATCATCTGTGATACATTTAAGAGAAACGGCGAGTTTGTAGCTTCCACAGATTTTTTTCATTCTCCAGCACACACTTGAACATTATCACATCACTCCATTGTCAGGGGAAATTTGACACAATGGCCTAGAAGAGGGGGGAGACAGAGAAACAGAGGGAGGGAAGGATCGGAGGGGGGGGGAGAGAAGGCGACAGATGCTACCTGTCTGTCTCGTAGGTATCCTGATTACTATAGAAGATGAGGAGGAGAGAGGAGGCGGCTGCATGCCAGTTCATCGGAGCCAGCAGGACAGAAGCAAATACCGAAATTGCGTTTGTGTTTGTGTGAGAGAAGTGTGATTGGGATGGTTGTATGGTTTTGTGAATGCAAGACATGTCTGAGTATCTAATGAACCATGCACACACACACACACACACACACACACACACACACACACACACACACACACACACACACACACACACACACACACACACACACACACACACACACACACACACACACACACACACACACACACAAGGGTAATATAAGGCAACAACTAGCAGCATCCTCACAGGGTGAGGTCCAGGAAGGGTGGTTTTTAAGTCTGGTAACACAAGGATGAGACTAAGAACATTTAGACGCACACATAAGCCTCCAGTGTGTCTCCTGACAACCGACCTCAACTACAGTTCCCTACGATGTGTGTTTGTGTGTTTGTGTGTTTGTGTGTCATCCACAAGCTGTTCCGCCCTCTGTTGCAGGAGCAGCAAAAGCCTTGGACTTGCCTGCCTTGCCCCTAACCCTCTTTCCCTGTCCCGACACTTAAACAGGCAACCCAAGCCTGCCTGCCCCATTGTTACACACTATTGCCTGAGCCCATTAACACACCAACCAGCAGACACACACACACACACACACACATGCACAAAATGGGAGTGAAAGACGGGCTTGCCCCCCAAAAGGAGGTTATGTTTGATACTGAAGTGACAGGGCCGGATTAGCAACACTATACATGACAATGGTGAGGGTGGGCGGGAGTGTGCAGGCTGTGTGTCTGTGTGTGTGTGTGCAGGAAAGAAGCCCTTCCTTTGTGACATCACCCTTGCCCTACAGCCTTGCCCTCCGAGAGGTTAAACACACCAAAAAAGGTCTACTAAGTCAGACACACACACACAAACCCGGAGCTTTTCTGTGCCGTTTTGTGTAGCGGAAAAGTGTAAAACACAAAGGCAGAGAGAGCAGAGGAACGAGTGAGATGAACGAGAACCATGAGAGGAAGAGAGAGAGAGAGAAAGAGGGGAGGGGAGGGGAGGTGGCGTGGGTGTGGGTGTGTGCCACAGAGCACATTACAACACAACAAAAGACAAGCTTGCTGAATATCAAGCCCACAGGACAGCAAGGGGCGTCCAGGTAGAGGAGGAAGACAGAGGGGCAAATTAGGCAGAGAAGATGAGATGATGTGCAGAACAATACACAGATTGGACACTTTATATGTGTGCTGATCAGTTGCTGTACATTACTATCAGAGACTGAAGTTGTGAATGTAATTTGGCTTCATTTCATGCGTTTTCTTTGCCCGTTTCCACTGATGTCTTTGTTGGACAGACGGTGACAAATAGAGCCCAGGATATGAAGTATACAGATGTGTTTCATTTACATGAGGGATTCAGGTTCCAACTGTCTTGAATGCCACATTTTAGCAGACAGGCTTGCCAGCATCCACAAACACTGACCTTGGATGAACATGTTGTCTGGTGGACTTTTTAACTGACAGGTTGCGAAAGGTAAAAGTCGATGGTGTTTTATCTGATGCCCTTTCTGACCTCTCCCATCTTTACAAAGTCACTCAGAAGACCTAAGTCACAGTTCCACTGTGTATGACCAGCTCTGCTCGTTTTCCATCATGGGATAGTACCTCCTCAGGGTAGATTGGGGCCACCTGACAATGCCGTGGCGTAGTCTTTAACGCGACACACACCTCTCAGGATCCTCTCATCAGCTGTTTAAGACAGGAACATCTGCATCTCCTCAATATAGTGGCTTCAATAAATAAAAGTTACGGGCGCTAAAGAAGCTGCGCTATTCAAGTGTGGCGGCCATTGACGCCGGGCATTGACCAATCGGTAGTTTGTAATGTTGCACGTAAACCTTTAAGTACCTGCTCGGCTCGCTGGGAACCACAACAGAGCAGGTGCTAAAAAAAAGTAGTACCATCCAGGTAGATAGAAAGTGGTTTTGAGTCTAAACAGGATCATTTTTAACTTTGATTATTGAATATTTTAGGTTTAACACTTGAGCCTTTGCCCAGGCCTTTATTTCATCCATTACTGACGTTAGCTCGCCGAATGTAACACATTGGCTAACATGTGTCTTCCCCTGATCACACAGGGTGATGATTGTGTATGTTCTTGCAGCACATGGCAAGTTAAGGATGCACAAAAAGAAAAGTTAAGTTTTAACTTACTTTATTTGAAATTAAAAGAATGAGGACATCAAATCACACAAAAATATCAAGGACTAGGGCAAAGGAAGTGTTTCTATCCAAGCTCTCTGGAAACCTTGATGACAGTCCAATAGTCTTTCCTGAAAATAACCTCAACTTGACAAACTGGCGTATATGTTAAAGGCAATCTTTCAAAGTGATCTCTGAAAAAGATATATTGGGATCAATGACTTCACAAAGATTTTTGCATTTTGAAAAGCCTGTCTCTGATTATTCGCCTGCACCCCCCCCCCAAAAAAAAATGACAAGCCGAGCCGCAACTCCCTGCCAGCCCTGTGCCACGTCCTCCCTCCCTCCCTCCTCACATCCTTCCACACCACGTTGGCAGCCGGGGCAGGGCAGGTGGCCAAACCTGTCAGTCAAAGCACCGTTGCCACGCGGCAATACCACAGACACCAATTACCACACAGCAGGGGCGCGGCCTGGCAACCGCATGGCAACCACATGGTCCAATCAGGGTAAACAACAACAGGGACCAGAGCAGGCCAAGACAAGTGAGGGAGTCGGTGTGTGTGTGCGTGCGTGTGTGTGTGTGTGTGTGTGTGTGTGTGTGTGTGTGTGTGTGTGTGTGTGTGTGTGTGTGTGTGTGTGTGTGTGTGTGCGCGCGTGTGTGTGTGTGTGTGATCCAAAACCGAGCCTGTGCATGTCTGCAGGTTTGACAGGTAGTCATTGTGTCATTTTAATATCCGTTAGCCGTCTATTTAGTGAAGACTTTCAATTCAAACGCAAAATTTATCTCCATGTATCTGTTGATAATCAGTGGTTCTTATTAAACACACCGTCCTCCTGACTCCTGACCAGTTCTATTGGTCTCACCAATCATGTATCTGTGTTTGAAAAACAAGATGAATCAAAATTTGACTGATTTTGTTATGCTTGGAAAGTCACAGGACAATGACAAATGTTTAATTACAGGTTTTTTTAACATGTATGCTCTCTACCAAAGTGAGTCTCCAACTAACTCGAAGTACAAAGTGATTTGTTTTCCCCCTGATAATAAGAATGATAATTTTAATGTAATACTGGCCAAATGATGACTCAGTTACAGATTATATCAGTGACTCAGACTTTGATTTACATAAAAACCAATGATTAAACTTTGAATAAACTGATCTGTGGCTGTGAAAATCTTGGCTTTTGGGACATTTAACAGGATTATTATCTGAAAGGAATAAGTGAGACTTTCAATCAGTAAATGAAACAGCTAAAACCACTTAGTTTGAACTGTTTTTGTTTCAGACAATCGACACCTGCATTGTTTAATGAAATATAATTTAAAACAATATAATTACTCTAATTTAAATGCTGTTTTTGATTGGATATTATGTGGATCCACTAAATGAACACATAAAAAAACAGTATAATTAAAAGAGACGAAAAAATTTGTTCACGAATCCACAGTCGAATAACACGCAGCAACATTTTGGCAAACTTTTCATCATTTATGCCTAAAAGAAAAGTCAAATCTTCTAAACTGTGAGTGCTTGTTTTCTTTGTCTTGTGATAGTAAATTGAAAAACTTTGGATTTGGACTGCTAATTGAACAACATAAGTAATTTGATAATACAGCGCTGGGCTTTAGGGAATTTTCATTGACATTTATGACAATTTTCTGACATGTTATAGGACAGAAAACAATGAAAATACTAGTTGTTTGTATCCCTAATTGAAAGTTCAGCCCTGGTTACAGTAAGCTTTTACAGAGCACGTTTACAGAGTCGCCCCCATGAAAGAAATATTATTCTGTTGAAGAACGGGCAAATATGTTTCATTCAATATTCCAAGGGAACTGTTGGGAATTTCACTGTGGAGTTTTAGTTTGATGTGATGGTCTAGAAGCAAACTAGTCAACAAGTATTTGTCTTTTATGACTAAAGCCATACTCGTGCACACAACCACATTAAATACTGCTGATAAAAGTGACCAAAATTATTCAGAGAGCCCCTTTTGTCTTTTGCGCCGTAACACACCAACACACAGTGTTTGGGAAGGGGCAAATATATTTTAATAAAACCAGTGAGTTGCAACCTCAATTTCATTTTGATG